>JAVDOI010000025.1:1479101-1811601 GCA_032191485.1 Leptoclinus maculatus
TGGCGAGTTGTATTTCTTATGCATTTTATTTTTGTTTTCATGCCGATCGTATCATTTTATTTCGTCGTGTTTATCCGCCACACCTTGAAGGCCGGTCCGTGAAAATATTGTCGAACATGAAACCGGTCCGTGACGCAAAAAAGGTTGGGGACCTCTGGTCTAACGTTAGCAGCCAGCACAGCCAACTGAACATTCCTGCTTTACGTTCAGTCTGGAGCAGGCTGAAAGCGTCACCACTGGCTTAATCCAAGTCATGGACAGTGAAAGATGGGTCTGTTGGAGAGGAGGAGGACAAGCAGCTACAAAAAGCAGTGCCTCCTGCAAAGAGTGCCCTTTATGCTGCAATCAAAGTCTAAGGTGGTTCAACATGCCCACAGATCCATATCATACCCTTGGTCTCACATACAAGTTCCTTCTGACAAAATCACTCACCAGGTCAAAATCCCCTCTGAGGTTTATCAAAAGCAGACTCAGGAGCAGCCTCTCACTCGACAAACTGGAGGCTTTCATGTTGGTGGCCACTGAGAAAGACATTCTTATGGCCTTGGACTCCAACACTATATCATTGACAGACTTGCAGACCAGGGTGAGCAGCTCTTCTAATAGAGAAAAAATATGATTATTATCATTATTAATTTGCAATTAGTAAACAATTATCGAGAATTTTTCAGATTTTCTAGATTTAAAATTGTGTGATTGTGTGGGACTCCTTTATCATCCTCTATGTTACCCATCACCCAGCAGAAAAAAAGGGACAGCATATTCACCCTCTATCAATTGCCCAGTCTTTTTGGTCACAACTTCATTTCGAGTTGGCAAATATATGGGGGTTATGCATACTTCCCGGCCATTTCACATCAACGTCCATGGAACAGTATTTGTAGCCACACAAGGCCTGTACATTCAGAGAATGTTTCCCGTTTCTGTAGATGTAATCTGTAGATTTAGCATGCTTTTGTTTCACTTCGATATGTGTACAGTCAATGGCGGCCAAGCATTGTGGCATACTGTGTGTTTGGTAGAAGTTGACAACAAGATCCCTCACTTCGGGCTTTGTACTTGGTTTTTGGATGTACTCGGGACCCAGGAAGACGGTAATGGCCTTACAGACTTGTCGGATGATGACCGAAACAACTTGTTGAGATAGTCCAAATGCATTAGCGGTTTTCCAGAGTCTGCCCTCATCATTCAACTAATACAACGTACATGCTACCTTTGTAAGTGCATCCACGGGCGCCCTCATCGTTGTTGTTGCTCACTCCACATCCGGACGTAATATTTCGCTAAGGTTGATCAATGCCGATCTGGACATTCAAAGTTTTCTTGCCATTCTTCAGGAATCATAACCTCATTGAAATAATTATTCCACCAGGTGTTCGTTCTTCCTGGCCTTACCCAAAACCGGAGCTCCATGTAGGGCTGATAACGCCTCTGGACACGGGAATTGTCTCACAGCGCTCATATAATAGCTTGCCTCCTCTGCATTTAGGCAGTAGTAGCATTATAAAATTAAGAATTTAACTGCACAACAGCTGCTAGTATAGACAGCAAAGCTAGTAACGCTTGAAATTCGTTATCCATGTTAAAATTAATCACTGGTAGACCTGGCTGTTTGTATTGTTCCGGAAAAGCACACTCTCCAGTCACCCTTTTTGAAAGTGGTAACCACCACCCTGATCTGCCACTCGAAAGGCACTTTCACCGACCTCCATGCCACACTGAAGATGCATGTCAGCCAAGACAGCCCAACAATGTCCAGTCTTCAGCATCTCAGGGCGAATCTCCCCCCCCCCCCTAGCGCCTAGGAGCTTTCTGACTACCTCTTCCAGGCATATGGATGAGTCTTCCCCTGACTCTTCAAACTCTGCTTCCTCTATGAAGGACGTTTTGGTCAGGTTCAGGAGTTCCTCAAAGTGCTCTTTCCTCTGCTCGACAATATCCCCAATCCAGGTCTGCTAAACACAGCCTGTGCCAAGCACCGCTTTCTCTTTCTCAGACGTCTTCCTTTTCGCCAGAACTTCCTTGAGGCAAACACCTCCTAATAACCTCATTATGATGCCACAGCTACGGTTATTTGTTTCTAGGGGTGTAACAATACACATAGTCGTATTAAACCGTTCGGTACGAGGAACAATACGTTTGAATAATACTAGTGCATTTGTCATTGTGGACGTGAGTTTAAGTGCAGCTTGTTCCTTGTTCTTTGCGTGCACATAAATCACTGTATCGTCAGCGTACATTTGAATGTCACACACATCGCAGACACTCGGCAAATCATTAATGTATAAACTGAATAACAAAGGTCCCAAAATAGAACCCTGGGGTACTCCCACGTTAGATGATAAAACATCACCCACTCTGACACACTGGGTTCTTCCTTCAAGGTAGGATTTCAGCAAGGCAAGAGACTCTCTGGAAAAGTTCAAATTTGACAGTTTATTAATCAGGACATTGTGATTAACCATATCAAAAGCCTTCTTCAGGTCAAGAAAAAACACTGCTACGACACCCCCTTTATCCATTTTAAGCTTCACATTCTCTAAGAGGAAGCAGTTGGCTGTTTAGCCCTATAACCAAACTGCATAGGATGCAGATGATATGGAGAGCTGTTGAGATGTTTTATAAGTTGCTCTGCAACACATTTCTCAGCAATTTTGGAAACAGCAGGGAGAATACTGATTGGCCGATAATTAGAGACATCGGTTGAATCTCCAGACTTAAAAATGGGTGTTACTATGGCTGATTTCCATCCTTTCGGAAACACACATTGCCTGAGAGATTTGTTGACAATGCTTGTGATCGGGTGAGCGAGTGTGCCTTTGTGTTTCTTTAGAAAAATATTGTCAATTCCATAAACATCTTTGGCCCTATAGTTCTTGAGTAAGCCTAGAACTCTGGTGACAGTAGATTCAGAGACATCTTGAATAGACATCTGTCACTGTCAATATGAATCCCACACGCTGTACTATTTGTATTGTATACAATTTATATAACACTTCACTTGTATTTGGACGAGAAAGGGGGTGCTGTGGGGTACTGTCTGCTGTTTACTGCTGAGCTGTAGATATTTGTATTTCACACACTGTGTTCAAGCTATTCATAACCAATGACAGGATGGAACGCTGGATTGAGGTTATTTCTGCCTGAGCTCCTTCAGTTGTCAGTGTACAAGAGATAACTGGAATGGACTAAACATATACCACCACTATTACATTTATAAAAGTAATACCCAAACTCAGTGATTTTGATATGGCCCACCACTAAAAATGATGTAAGGCAATAATTTCCTTGATATATTCTTCAGATGATAATAGGCTGATTTAGTAATTGTCTTGATATGGCTGTTCAGGTTGAAATCTGAATCCATAACTACACCTAGATTTCTGGCTTGGTTTGAGGTTTGTAACATCAGTGATTGTAGCTGAGCGCTGACTTTCAATCGTTCGTCCTTGGTACCAAAAACAATGACTTCTGTTTTATCTTTGTTTAATTGAAGAAAGTTCTGGCACATCCAGTTGTTGATTTGTTCAATGCATTTACCCAGCCCTTGTATGGGATTATAGTCCCCTGGTGATATAGTCATGTAGATTTGTGTGTCGTCTGCATAATTATGATAACACACTTTGTTGTTTTCCATAATCTGAGCTAGTGGAAGCATGTTCCACTAGCATGTTCAATACCCAGTATTGAACCTTGGGGAACACCACATGTCATTTTAGTCAGCTCTGATGTGTAATTAGCTACAGACACAAAGTATTCTCGGTCCTTCAAGTAGGATTCAAACCAGTTGAGTGCTGTGCCAGAGAGTCCCACCCAGATTTTTAGTCTTTCTAGTAGTGTGTCATGGTCGACCGTGTCGAATGCAGCACTGAGATCCAGTAATACTAAGACTGAAATTCTGCCATTGTCTGTGTTTAAGTGGATGTCGTTGAAAACCTTAACAAGAGCAGTTTCAGTATTGTGGTGCTGTCGAAAGCCTGACTGGAAGACATCAAAACAGTTATTTACGGCCAAGAAGTTGTTCAGCTGTTGAAAAAAAGGCTAAATTAGCCTTCTTTAGGAGTGGTTTAATAACTGCAGTTTTAGGGCTTGTGGGAAGACACCTGAGAGAAGGGATGTGTTTACAATTTGTAAAAGATCAGTGGTCATGCAGTTTGAAATATTTTTTAAAAAGTGTGTTGGTAGAATATCCAAGCAGCAGGAGGATGACTTCAGATGTTGTATAATGTCTTCTAGGCTTCTAAGGTCAATTGAATGAAACTGTGTCATGATATTTGAATGGATGTTATTCAGAGATGGGGACAACACATATCCTGTGGTTGGTGTGGAGGCACTGACTGCTTGTCTAATTATCAGAATTTTGTCAGTAAAAAAGGAGGCAAATTGATTGCATGCCCAGGTGGATTGGAGCTCAGCAGCTACTGACACTGGTGGGTTTGTTAGCCTGTCGACGGTAGCAAATAAGGCGCGTGTGTTGTTTTTGGTTATGATGTCAGAGAAGAAGGACTGCCTTGCATTTCTAAGTTCCAAATTATAATTGCGAAGTCTGTCTTAATAGATGTCACAGTGAACCTGGAGATTTGTTTTTCGCCACCTGCGCTCAGCTTTCCGACACTCTCGTTTCTCTATTCTGACCAGCGTAGCATTTCTCCAAGGAGATCTTTGCTTACCCGAGACAACCTTCACTTTAGTGGGTGCAATGGCATCAATAACTTTTTTTACTTTAGAATTGAAGCTATCTACAAGCTCATTGGCTGAGATGCAAGAGAGGGCTGGTGTGGAGGAGTACATCTGAATAAATAGTTCACCGGTGTTTTCAGAGATGTAAAGCTTTGTCACAACCTCGGTTTGGACATTTGTGTGCAAGGAGATTGCACTCTCAAAGAAAACACAGAAATGATCAGAGAGTGCAACATCAGTCACAGCAACCTTGGAAATGTTTAGACCTTTGGTGATGATTAGGTCCAGAGTGTGCCCCCTGTTGTGGGTGGGTCCTGTCACATGCTGAGTCAGATCATAGTTATCAAGGACACTACATAGCTCTATAGACCCTCTGTCCTGGGGATTATCAACATGGATATTAAAATATCCGCCAACAATAACAACACAGCCAAAATCAATACAGATTATAGACAGCAGTTCAGTAAACTCATCAAAGAAGGTTGCACAGTATTTAGGTGGTCTGTAAATGTTTAGGAATAAAGCTTGAATGGAATTCAGAGCCACATATTCAAAAGAACTAAAATGATCAAAGGACATCTGCTTGCATTGAAGAGAATCATTAAATAAAATAGCAACTCCACCTCCTTTCTTATGCGCTCTTGTTTCACTCATGGAACTGAAGTTTTGAGGTGTTGATTCAATAAGAACAGCTGCACTGTTATCTTGGTTTACTATCGTTTCTTCGCAGCCTCACCTTTCTTTTTCTATAAACTATCACAACAGGAATTGAGAAGGCTAGCTGCATACAGGGCCCCGACTTTTCCTGGAGAGAATCATTGGTGTCATTAGCCTTGTAGCCTGGACCCAGAAGATATCAATTATTGCCTTTATCAGGTAGGGGGAGGGGCAGGGAGCTTTAACTTCGCAGATTGTGTCAAAACTGGCTGAGGACTTGGAACCAGTTGCGGGGGTGGGGCTGGAACTGTACGTCGAGGAGTGTGTTTGGTTCCAGCAATGACCAGCTCTTTCATGTTGTTGGGGTCAAAAAATCTAAATGACTAATTATAATATGTGGGCTCACAAAGTCTGGTGTCCTCACGTGAACTTTATGGCCTGCGTCCTCATGTGAATGTGTGTGTGTGAACTTACTCTGACATTAGGTTCTACAGTGGCTGGGAAAGAAAGCTTTATCAGCCTGTAAATGATAATAAGGAAGATAGACACAGAGTTGTTTTGAGAAAGTGAACTTTGTGCCAGAACAGATGCTCAAGTGAAGTTCTCTTCCCAGACTACATGGCGTGGATGCCATTTTGTGTGTGTGTGTCACCTTTTGTGACGAAGACCTCATTGTAAACCAATCCTGTGCCAGCCATTGCATGTTGTTTACTCAGTATAAATATCAGAAGCTCAGAGTTAGAACTCCGAGCGGCCTTGATGTACATATCCTGTATGTGAATCAACTCTGTCTCCTTCTTGCAAGTCCTGTGATTAATGATTTTCCATCGGTCTCACGTGAACACATGTGGTCAGTGAACTCCAGGTGGGGGGAGGATGGGGAGAGTGTGAGAGAGGAAAGGGACCTGGATGGAGTCTGGGGGGTGGAAGTAGGTGCTGGGGAGGGAGGTAAAGACTCCTCCTCTCGGAAGGGTGGGGAAAGTGGGAGATCAGAGGTGGTCCCTGATGATGAGGTTGGAGAATCCTCCTCTTGGCTGTCGTTAGGTGGGGGCATCCTTCCCATAAGGTCTCCAAGGCGATGCTGTGTGGTTATCTCTTGTGTAGACTCCTCTTGTCTCTTGTCCTTGGCAGTGGGAACAGACGGGTGATGCAGGAAGAAAAATAGGTTAGAGGTAAACAGTTTTACCCCTGACTTGTTCAGACAAACTCCATTTGCCTTAAAAAGATGTCTGCGCTCCCAGAAAAGGTAGAAATTGTTGATAAAATGTACTGAATGGTCAGTATGTGCAGTTGACAGCCATTTGTTCAGTGCAAACAGCCTGCTGAATCCTTCATCTCCTCCTCTGATTGGTGGAAGAGGGCCACTGATAAACACCTCAGCCTTGACAGAGCTGACTGTGTTTAACAGATCAATAAAGTCTCGCTTCAGAACTTCAGACTGTTGTTTCACAATATCACAGCTTCCTGTATGCACGATGATGTTTTTCAGTGTGGGATGGTCAGCCACAATGTCCATGATTTTGTCTCTCATGTTGGAGACCATATCTTTCGGAAAGCAGAGTATTTTGGTATTCTTGCTGCACATCGTTCTGACATCTTTTACAGCATAGTCACCAACAATCAGAGTCTCAGGCCCAGTCATTAGCTTTCCCTGCGGCCTTTTACTCTCATTTACTCTCAGTTCTTACCCTGCTTTGAGAAGATAGCTGCTTATCCAGGTCATCAGATGGAGATTTAGGATCCTGCGACAATGGAGCAAATCTGTTATGAAGTTGTAGGCTTGGTTGATGTGGAGATTCTTTGCTGGTTTTGCTTATCTCAGCTGTCCTTGGCTTTGTCCGTCTGAGTGCAGGGGTTGAGGAGGAGTTCTGTGTGCTAGTGCAGGCCAGCCAGTCTCATCACAAATCTCAGAGCGCTGGGCTCTGCCCGTTAGTCGTCCTCCCACATCCTGAGGGTATGCTTTCCTCTTCGGCTTTGCACCGAGAGAGTTCCAGGGAGGGCTACCATTTGAAGATACATTATCTGCTCTCTCCTCCTGTTTCTCGGTAGGCCTGGTGGTGCTAGTTAGCTGTGTCTTCGCTTGCGTTTGTCCAATGTTTTGAGTCCATGGTAAAGTGGTATCATTCCCACACAGTCCATTTACCTCCACGTTTACTTCTAGTCAGGAGTTTGTGGTAGTCGTCCGTGGAGAAGGGAGGCATCTTGCTGCTACTTAGCTTTAGCTTAGCTGCTAGTTAGCATTAGCTAACAACCCAAATAGCTCGACGACTTTCTGGATTCGTCTTCACTCAAACGTTGAAGAGTGATATATGTGATATATCTGGCAATTTGAGTAAAAAAAACAAGAAAAACAAGAAAATGTAAGCAGAGGCAAGAGCAAGCAGCAAAGCGACTGCACTGTAAAGGAAGCAGGAACAGCATTTTGTGTAGGACATCTGTTGCAGTCTTTGCAGCAACCCAGAAGTTTATCTGCTGATACACAGCAAAAGAAAAAAAAGAAAAATCCCCAACTATTGTCTGCGGGGAAATAAATGAACCTGGAAGGATTAGTTTCTGTCTCAGTGAAGAAGGGGACGAAGAAAAACCCAGACGCTTGTGTCATCTGCCATGTTGCCATGGTTTCATCTGTGAGACGTAATAGTCAGATGATGACTAAAGGCTTGTTTCCTCATTCATTCATTTATTTATTTATTTATTTTCCCCCTTTTGTCATCTAATTTATTGCAACTATCATTGTGACAATGTTAAGAACCATTGCAAGAAATCAGTTGCACCAACATTGCGGTTTCTGTCTGAAAAATGGCTGTAGTTCCAACTTCAGGGAAGAAAGATTCATGACAAAATGGAATTATGGAGAGATATGAGAGGGAGCGAGGGGAGGAAGAAGCAAAAAGAAGGTGACTCTGTTGGAAGAAAGGGAGGAAGGAAGGATTACAAGGAAAATGGTGGCAAAAGGAATGTATTAGGGAGGTAAAGAAGAGGGGTAAGATAGGAGAGATTGGGGGATGAAGGAATGAAAGAAGGAAGGAAGGGATTCAATGAGGGAGGGAAGGCAACCCACTGAGATGATTACAAAATGGGAAAATACAAATTGAAAGGAAGAGACAATTGAAGGGAGAAAGAAAGAGAGCACCCTGGAATGTAGAGAGAAAAGAGAGTGATGGAAGAGTGGAGTGAACCGAGGCGAGAGAGAAAACAAAGCTGCTGATAGATGCCTCTGTGGGGATGAGAGAGCAAACAAACACAGGAGGAAACGAATGTTTCATGGAGCCCCCTGGTTGTTTTCTGCCCGGGTGGAAGGCAATGATAAGGGAAGGAGCCAGGCGGAGGTGTGTGTGTGTGTGTGTGTGTGTGTGTGTGTGTGTGTGTGTGTGTGTGTAGGTGAGTGTGTGTGTGTGTGTGTGTGTGTGTGTGTGTGTGTGTGTGTTTGTGTAGGTGAGTGTGTGTGTGTGTGTGTGTGTGTGTGTGTGTGTGTGTGTGTGTGTGTGTGTGTGTGTGTGTAGGTGTGTGTGTGTGTGTGTGTGTGTGTGTGTGTGTGTGTGTGTGTGTGTGTGTGTGTGTGTGTGTGTGTGTGTGTGTGTGTGTGTGTGTGTGTGTGTGTGTGTGTGTGTGTGTGTGCAGAAAAGAGTAAGGAAGAGAAAAGAGAGGAAGGGAGGGATAATGACAGTGAGGAGGCTGAAAGCATGATAAAGAAATTCATATTCAGTCATATTTACACTCAGCACCGGCTGACACGCTATGCTAGGAATACACACACACACACACACACACACACACACCTTACATGGTAGCCCCTGTCATCAGTGTATGAATGGGGGAGGAAGGGTGAATGATGACATGTTAAAGAGCTTTGATTGGTCACTAGAACGGTATTATGTAAATACAAGTCCATGTACCATTTACAGGTGACCTGTGGAGTCTTCTTGTAAACAAACAAGTTATGTTTACATTCAGTGTTACTCACCAAAACACATTGCGTGTATCCTTGAGGTAAAAATGTTGAATGCATTTCCTTCCTCAAACCATTTGTAACGCAAAGCAAAGTATTTTAAATCCAGTATTGTTTACATCCATGTTACTAGCTTGCAATCTTCTTCCCTGCATTTCTTGGTGCATTCCCACCACACGATGATCAGTTAACAGTGTGGTGTCATCAGCAGGTGTATTTCATCCGGGTACTTTGCTGTGAATAGGCTACTTCTGTACTTTTGCCTGCAATGTTACAAATGTACAAATCCATAAGACTATAAAGGTACCTGAGGCGCTATTTCAGTGACTGGGGTTATGGCAGTAAGACGTACTGTTCAAGAGGTCGTTGATCTAGTCTTCCAAGATGAGCAAGCAGACGGTGATTTGGAGGAGGACTGTGATTACAACCCGTCAGATCAGGGCTGTCCAAACTGTTTTCAAAGAGGGCCAGATTTGATAATGTGAAAATGCCCAAAGCATTCAGGTGTGAACAAATCTCAAGAACTATTCTGCCTTTCTTTCACATCTTGAAAGTCAGATAACATAAAGAACAAGTCAACTAAAAGCTAATTGCCTAGAAACTGATGAATATTTTCACCTCAAGACAATCTTAAATATGACTTAGTGAGGGTAATGAACATTTAAGTTCAACACAAATGAAACAGGCTAAAAAGTCTCCCAGTTGTCTCTTAATATCCGATGATAGCTCTTCAATTCTCCGTGCCACAGTGTTACGAGCCTGGCAAACATTAGCAAACTGTCTTCTTCTCGGGGCAAATGTTTTCTGCTATTTTCATAACACAGTCTTTGATAAACTCACCTTCCGTAAAAGGTTTGCCATGTTTAGCAATTAACATGGCCACTTGGTAGCTTGCTTTGGTTTTCATGTGACTCGTGGGCCGTGAACAGGACCGCTGCTGTGTGGACACGTTATCTTGGAGTTGCTTCACTTTTCTAGCACGGTCGCTCTCTGCTAGCTTGTTGTAGCATTAGCATGTTTTGTCTCGTAGTGTCCCTTTATATTATATTCCTTAAACAAGGCAACAGTCTCATGACAAATTAGGCAGACACAGTTGTTTCGGTTTTCCGTGAAAAAATATTGCGATCTCCACCTCTCCTGAGAGCGGCGGCCCTCGGTATCGACTTTCCTTTTTTTATTTGCCGTAGCCATGCTACAGCTACAGCTCAAGGGTCAGAGCCAATTTCAAACAGCCAGACAGTTACAGAGTGGTGCTGCCACCATGAGGTAAAAAGAGGAATTGCATGTTGAATTTGTATGATTTATTCATTCCGTTTTGACTGTGCTGGCGGGCCATAAATAATGCATTTTAAGACAGAAGGCGCAGACTTTGGACATGCCTGCGTTAGATGATGATGACTTCAGGCAACAAGGAAGACATTTATGTACAAGTGTGGTTGAGAATGAAAGACAATGGATGTGACTGACCTTCATGCCTACATGGGCCTTCTAATACTGGCTGGTGTGTATTGGTCCTGAGGTGAGGTTGCTTCTTGTCTTTAGAATGCTGAGATGGAAAGACCATTTTTCTTGCCAGCGTCTCTCTGGAAATGTTTCATATCATATTTGACTGTGAGTCGATGGATTTAACAGGGGACATGGGCCGGAACACTTGTTAAACTGCGACAGCAGGGATTTCAAACTGCGTTCCCCTCAATATATCTGGCGAACGCCCGCTCTCCGGCCAACAAGATGGCCGAGCAGCTGCTTCTCAACAACTTTTGCGGATCTACCGCGCTGTGCTTCACTGAAACCTGGTTTGGTGAGCACATCCCGGACACTCCACCTGCTGGGCTTCAAAGTCCTCCAAAGCGTAACAGAACTATAATAATAATACATTTTATTTGTATAGCTCTTAAAATGTACTCAAAAGCATTTTACATAGTAAAAAAAGAAACAATAAAACAATTACAATACAATAAATGACATAACAGTAAGAAACAAAAACATTCATAATAGCATCACAGGTTAAAAGCAGATTTAAATAGATGAGTTTTAAGTGCAGTTTTGAAAGTGTTGAGTGATGGAGAATGTCTGAGGTGCTGGAGGAGAGAGTTCCAGAGGGAGGGGGCAGCGATGGAGAAGGCCCTGTCCCCCCAGGTCCGATGCTTGGACAGAGTAGGGGGGGTAAGGAGGTTGGCGTCGGCGGATCTGAGGTTGCGGTTGGGAGCGTGTCGATGCAGGAGGTCTGAAAGGTATGAAGGGCGAGGTTATGGAGGGCTTTGTATGTGATGAGGAGAATCTTGAACTGGATTCTTTGCTGTATGGGGAGCCAGTGGAGGTTCTGAAGGACTGGGGTGATGTGGTCTCTGGTGGAGTGGGAGAGCACACGGGCAGCAGAGTTCTGGATGTATTGTAGTTTGTTGATGATTTTGGTGGATGATCCGTACAGGATGCTGTTGCAGTAGTCCAGTCGAGAGGTGATGAAGGCGAGGATGAGTGTTTCAGCGGCTGAGGAGGAGAGGGAGGTGAAAGAAAGGTGTTTTTGAGATGAAAGAAAGATTGGGAAAAATGAGGGGAGACGGAATCTGCTTTTACATTAGTGGAGGTTGGTGTACAGATGTCACAGTTATGAAGAAAACAGACAGCCTTCACTTAGAAACCATTTTCATAAACTGCAAAACATTTTATTCACAATAGGAGTTTTCCTCATTCATTCTGGTCTGTCCACCTCAGTCCTGAGCTAGTGAGGCGTTACAACACCTGGCTGACCAGACTACCAACGTGGAGCACACACATTCAGGCTCCCTGCTCATTGTTCTTGGGGACTTTTAAGAGAGCAAACCTCAGTAAAAACTTAAAAAAATACATAAAGCATATTAAGTGTTCCACCAGGGATAATAACACACTGGACCACTGGTACAGTAGATTAAAGGATGCCTATTGCTGTCTGGTCAATATCTGGTTCATCTTCTCCCGACCTACAGGCAGAAACTCAAATCTGCTGAGCCTGAGGTCAAGACTGTGAGGATATGACAAATGAAAATGAAAAATTAGTATCTTCTCATTTCATTGTTTTCTGAGGACTTTGAGTCAGTAAGTGCTTGTTATAATCAATTTAGATGATGTAATTGGGTTTCACGATACCTCAATATATTATTTCATCACGATATGATTCCCTTGAAGGACAATAATTTATCATACTGAATTATTGTCCACTACGAAGCTGGGGGAGCCCTCGAGAAACAACAAAGCATGCACGTTGTGTTAGAGATGGCAAAAGGGCCACGAGGACAAAACGTGACCAGTGACAACTTCTTCCTGTCATGAGCTTGGTCAGCAGCACCTGCAGAAGATAATCACCGTGGTAGGCACTGTGAGGGGAATGAGCCTGAGCTGCCACCTGCTCCAATTGCAACAAGGGGGAGACATGTCTTCTCTCCGAGGTTTGTTTTCACCCATTACACCACAGTTGTCCATATGAGCAGCACTTGGGAGGACAGATATTCAGGCATCATCTTTGACTGCAATGACAACAAAGGAGGAGCGGATAACCTTAAAAAGTAACCGGCCATGCAACTGTCCTCTCGCCATAATGTCATAACATCATTGACATTCAATTCATTCCAAAACAACTTTATTGTCTCCCAAGGCAATTTGATTTTAGACAAGAAAAAACAGGCAGGAAACAGACCACCAACGGAGCTGTTTAGGACTATGCAGATGGTGCAGATGCTTTAGAAAAACAAATCTGAAATAAAAGTCATAATAAAATACTGATAATAAATAAATAAGGAATAATAATAAATAAGGAAGATTTTTTCATTTCATTTTACAAGACATTTAAGTATTTCATGTTTCACTTGCTAAGCTCCAGAGAGCACAGAATTGTTCTTCAGTTGGTTGTTTACTAGGCGGGTGGCTTCTGGAATGAATGATGCTCTGTGCCGGTTGGTAGAGCACCTGGGGAGGCACAGGCTCTGCCTGAGAGGGAGCATCTGGACCTGGGGTGGAGGACATGAGTACTATCCCCCATGATGTCAGGGCCCTTTGCCCTGAGCTGCTAGAGTAAAGCTAAGCTACGGAGGGAACAAGTGTTCACTAGAGTTTGGAGACGCTTTCTGTTTTGACAGTGAGGGATAGGAACCAACAAATAAAAGAGAAACACAGAATACTCTTGATGAAGGTAGAAGGTTAGTAGGATGGATTTTTGGAAACTGAATGAAGTCAGTTTTCTGAGGAATTATTGACGTTGCTGTGCTTTCTTAATTATAGCTTCTGTGTTTTGCTCAAACTTCAAGGTGTCTCCAACATGCAACCCGAGAGCATCCTCCTCTGTGCATAACTACTGGGACTGTCCTGGTCTTGGTGAGGATTAACTCCAGCAGTGCATTGTCACATCACTCTATGACATCATAGAGGGCGGGACTATGTTCCTGTTCAGACCCAGTAAGAAGTGACGGGAGGATCGTGACGTCAGCTAATTTGATGAGGTGACGGTTGGGATACAATGTCACAATGTCAACGCCACATGGCAGCTACAAGAATCCACTATTCATTTCTCGGGGAAAGCAATGAGCGCCACGAGGGCTAACAGAGGGTAACAAAATGAACTAACACCAACAAAGACCAACTAATAAACTAAAGACTAAACAGTGGCAGTCAGCGTCTCTCCTGCCTGATCATTGCGCAACCCCCATCCAGAAAGCTCAACACAGGGAAGCGAGAGTCGCTATGGAGCCGGACCCGAGCAGTGCACGTGACGGGCACAATCTGTCGCACCAGGGATCAGAGAGGAAAGACACAGCTCATCGGTACGGCTTATATAGTGAACCAAACACATCGGGAACGAGGAAGTAGGAGGTGCTAAGGCCTACCCAGCCCTACAGTAGCCAAGGAGGGACATTTCATTACCGGCTACATATGCAAGGGCCAAACACCGCAAGGTTTCCAAACCACTGCTTTCTATGCGAAGACTAGTTTGCAATAGTTAGTTAATGTTGAATTAATGGTTAAAAGTTAGAATTAGATAGTAGTTATGATGATTTATTGAATGATACAGCAATACAATGTATTTAGATCATTATGGCTGTTGTGTTTTCAAGTCTTAGGTCAAATATGACATGATATAGTGTGATAGCATGTGCAGGTACAGTAAACTGTTACATGAAGCTTTACACCAGCAAGCCAACCAGCTTTGTGTGAGAAATGACTCGCTTGTTTGCAGCTACTGACTGTCTTTATTAAAACAATGTGAACAGATACAGCAGCTGCTCTTCTGCTGTAATTCTGACAAAGTAATCATGTTCATTGTTTGCGTTGGTTGTGATAAGTTGAGGTGAGAGCTGATATGATTAGTGATAACGGGATCTCCAGCAGTAGTCAGGCAGCGTTCTCGTGTGTTTTGGGAGAGTGGCTTTGGAGGGAGATCTGAAAGATCTGAACCTATCGTAACAGTATACTTCTGTTGAGTGAAATGATCATGGCCAGCTGAAGACTCTCTCTCCACTCCTTTTCATTCATAATCTCAGTCTCTCTCTCTCCCTGTGGTTACTCTATCAGCTGATTGGGGGCGTTCACTTTAAATGAACCAACCAGATTCTGCACTGTTTCCTTCAGCCAATCACATCGTTGCTGTCAAACTTTAAAACTGTTCTCCTCTCTGCTGCTGTCAGTTGTCATTTCAGTTTAAATCAGACGCGACCCTCCTCCACCCAGTCACCTCCAGTCAGTATCACAGTCCTCATTCATCACAAGATTATATTTACCATTCCCAAATATTTAATAAATGATTTTGTGATGATTTGTAGCAAAGGATATGCTTACAGTCTATATTTGAACTATAAGATAAAAACATGTTAACAGGACAAGTATTATGTCACTTGACTTGGAAGGCATGGTTCCATGAACCAGAAAGAATAAGAACCTTTTTTGTTGTTTTTTTAAGCACGTGAAGCTGGATGAAGAAGACCTAGAAAGAGTTCATGCCAAAGTATTAAAGTGTGAGTATTAGTGCTGTATCGAAGAGTGCGAAGCTTAATTCGTAATGTTGCTATTCTAATTATTAGCATTACAGAAACATATGTGTTTAAATCTGATACCTTTTATTTATTATTAGGCTGAATCTAAAGATAATGTTGTTCAGGTGTTCTGTTTGTTGGCTAACCTTAACCAGCAGTGCAGTACAGCACACAGCTGTGCTTTGACCGTAGAAATGCAGGAATGCTGGGTTGGCTTTCTCTCGTCGCTGCTGTCTTCACTTACTGTACTGTTGCATTCTGGACTGCTCGTCTGTGTTGCATGGTGGTTGCTGGTGCGCACTGCAGCTAGTGCTCAACCAGCAATCGCATCAAATAAAACCAGCAACATTTGTATCTGCAGAAGACTAAGTGGATTCAAAGAGCAGAGAGGCTTATTGGTTCAGACACCAAATCTAAATCAAAGCCTTATTCACTGCTCTATATTCACCACTAGCACTAAGAGCATCAAGGACATCATTCTAAGAACTATTCTCTTCAATGACCCATCCTTACAAGAAACAGTCTTAGAAACATAAGGGACAGAGTTGGTAGAGCATTTCTAATAGTAAGCTCTCAACTAAACCTCTCAGCATGTGATAAGAAGACTTCTCCTGTTGTCAACATTTCATCTCTACTTTGTGTAGGCAACCAAGATATTGTTGTTAACTAAGTGAGAAAAAATAATGCAGCATAATGGATCTTTTATTTATTTTAATTCCAGGAGGCATGAATGAGGACTTCTCATTTGATTTGTTTTGTAGTGATTGAGTTCTTAAATATTTCCAAATCTTTAATTTTATTCAGTTTTATAATGAATCTATGTGTAAAATGAGCAGCCTCTAAACACACAAATCAAGTTTAAAGTAAGCCTTGTCTTATGTTTTAGGGAACATGCATTCACTCACACTCAGACATACACAGACACACTCCATCTGTCTCTGTCTCTCACACACACACACACACACACACACACACACACACACACACACACACACACACACACACACACACACACAAGCACCAAACACAAGCACTGAGGCACACGAGGAAATAAAGAAATTCAATTCTCAGCTGAATAACGCCAGCAAGGAGGAGAAGAAGAAAATTAGACAGAGAGGAGGGGAAGTGAGAGAGAAGCGTCTGGAACGATGAAAAACAAGGAAATGAGTAGGAAGACATGAAAAGACAAAAAGGAAAAGATCCCTGAACAGAGGTTAGTTGAGACAATGCCCTAAAGATAAATGTAGTCTTTACATTACGGCTCTATTCAGTAGGTTGTAATGGATTTAGAGCAGGCCTGGAAGAGCATTGTCACTGTTATAACAGAGACTCTCCTGTCCGCTGAAGCAGAAGTCATTTAAATGATCCATATCTACAGTTTAGTAAAGGAGCTCAAACTATGGGCAGTGTGTACAAAGTGTGGGTATCTTTCAACTTTTTGATTAAAGAAGGAATTAGGAAAAGAGAGGTGAGGCAAGGACACACGAGTGCACAGGTACACGTACACACACACACACACACACACACACACACACACACACACACACACACACACACACACACACACGTACACACACACACACACACACACACACACTCACACACACACACACACTCACAAATGAAGTGAATGCACCACAGGTGAAAGAGAAAATAATAACAACTCAGGTATTTGTAATTTACAGAGCATGGGAATTTTCATTGAAAAAAAAACATTTAATAATTTAATAATTTGTGCTTTTAATTTAATTTAGTTTTTGGCATGAGAAAGCTGCTCTCAGGATCTGTCGCACAAAGCCACAAAGTCACTCCTTCATGGCACGGTCACTGCACCATTAACTAGGCTGCCTCCTCACACAGGACCACATCTAAACGTCACGCTTTTCTCTTCATTCCAGCTCCAAGACTAAAGCCACTGTTAGTGCAGCTTTGGTAAGCGCACACAGACCTCTCAGAAATCTCTACAGATGTCATATGTTGTGCTCAGCCTCTTTCACTTGCTCTACAATTTCACAGTCTGAACGGCTTTACATAGATGAATCGTACCGATTTATGTTCACATGTAGCTGAATAATCCGTTTTAATGCCTCATGTGTTCAGGTCGTCTGTCCTACCTTCCGTCCCATTCTTGTGAACATGGGATCTCAGAAACACCTGAATTTCTTCAGATTTGGCACAAACTTTGGAGTTAAAGGTGAACTGATTAGAATTACATCAATACTGTCAGGAGAGCATTGTTTTACTGTAAGTAAAGTCCAAACTCTGCATTTCACACAATGGCAACTTGCTCCACCAATCAGTGAAATGTGACTTGTTGACTGTGTCTATTTGAAACATGAGTAATACGTTTTCCTTAGTCCATGTCTCAACACGCCCCATCTGCAACACTGAGAGCTCTATAAGCATGCACAGCTCTATGCATAAAACAAAATCCCCTTGTTTGTAAAAGCAGAGCTTTGCACAGTGTGCCATGTAGCCTACAGCTGTCTCCCTCTCTGTGCATGGTGAGCAGTAACTCTAACTATGTTTGACAGTGTTTCGATATTTCCCAGTGCTCTTTGGCTCAGCTATCCGGGGGAAAATGTTTCCTCTGAGCCTCCAGCTGCTCCTCCTAAACACTCGAGGTTAACATACCTGTCTAGCCAGGTCAAGCACTCTGAATCATGTAGCCTCTCAGGCAGCACCATCAAATCTAATTGACAATAAAATTCACTATTTGGAATCCAGGGTTGAGGCAAAATGTGACTGCGGTCAAGCATGGTCCACCCTGTTTTCCTCCCTATGTTCCCTCAGCACTATGCTCCCTAAACCCTATGTTCCCTCAGCACTATGCTCCCTAAGCCCTATGTTCCCTCAGCACTATGCTCCCTAAACCCTATGTTCCCTCAGCACTATGCTCCCTAAGCCCTATGTTCCCTCAGCAGTTTGCTCCCTAAGCCCTATGTTCCCTCAGCACTATGCTCCCTAAACCCTATGTTCCCTCAGCAGTTTGCTCCCTAATGCTGCGTTCACACCAAACGCGGCGCGAATTATTCGCGCGAGTAGATTACATACAAAGTCTATGCACAGACGCGATGAGACTGGAGTGACGCGAATCGCGTCAAACGGCAAAACGCCTCAAACGCGCGAGTTGAAATTTTTCAACTTCGGCGAAATATTCGCGTGACGCTGTGGCGCGATAGCCTATCAGCGTTGAGACCCTCCCCCTGTCATCAGTGACGTCCTTCCTTTGCTGAATCAGGAAATAAATACCGTAGCCGTCTGTGTTCACCCAGAGCTCTACGATACCTCATATCAGTAGAGACCGGACCAAACTATGTGTATAAATGTGTGTGTGTGTAAACCAGATGGTACAAACAATGAATAGACGATGACGTATTTACGTCTAGATGACGTTATTGTGAGTGTTGATGGAGCAGCTACCATGTTAGCATAGCCTAGCACCGATCCATCCGAGCTCCATTGAGAAAACAAGTATTTTAAAAGTTATTTGCTTGTCGTCTTGCGGAGAGAACTAACAAAACATGAATTCAGACAAATCGGCATCATTAGATAGTTATTTCGGAGTCCCTTTTTGTCGGTTTATTGCAGTTAAATCACAGCCAAATCAGTTTATTTGGGGCTCATACAGCCGTAGTAAACAGCGGACGTGTGGCTTGCTAGACACCGTGAATACATCTCGATAAAATCCACGGAGCTCCTCTGGACAATGTTATGAAACAGACATGACGGCGTTTAGTTTCCCGTGATATCTGGGACTTCCACAACACGTACTAAGCAGAAATAGAGGTTATTTTTTCCATGGTTGATGGCGGACAGTTGAACGGCTTTCAGGGCGATAAGCCACGCCCCCTCTCCAGCGCGATTCGCGCGATTCACGCGAATTAACACAAATGGTCCCCGGCGAGACCGGCGGTGCGATGGACGCGAGTTTGGTGTGAACGCAGCATAAGCCCTATGTTGCCTCAGCACTTTGCTCCCTAAACCCTAAGTTCCCTCATTGTTGAAAACAGACTTACATTTCCATGTTTTTAGCCCCATTTGAGGAATAATCTCTGTCCGTACTAACACTCCTAAAAACGCATCTCAAATGACCATTTGCATACACTGGGCATGCATGTGCCGGTGTAAACAGGAAGCAGATTTGTCTTATTATTCTTACTATAATAAAAGATCTTGTTCGATACTTAAGATCCTCCTCTATCTTTCCCACACACACACAGACACACACTCAGAGATGAATTTAGTGGGGGAAAAAACAATTGTATTGTTTCACTCCTACTAGGTCATTATCGATAACTTCAGTCTTCTATCTGCTAACTTGTAACTTAGCTTTTTCTTTCTGTCACACACATCACATTTAAAGTTTTAATATATCATGGGTCAAGAAATTTGGTCAACACATGTCTCACTCGATTCCCTGGGTTAGAGTAACCCTGGGGTTTGCTGTCTTTTGACACAGTCTTTGTGAACTTCACAACAGTTGTGCAGAGCCAAATAATAATTCACTAGCAAGGACCAAACCATCAACTGAATGCGTTTAACAATTTTATTTGTCAGACATGGATGAAAGAGGATCGTTCGTTGATTCCGTCGTTCGGTCGGATGGGTTGTGGGGAGCTACGTCGGAGGATCCGCCGTGGCGCCCGGGCACGACGGACCCCTTCAGGACCCTACGAAAAAGATAGAAAGAGAGGAGGGAGAGAGGAAGAGGAAAAAGGGGTTGGGAGGGTGGGGTTTGGAATGCGTAAACGGGACAGGAAGAGTGGGTTAGGGAGGTATTTATAGGAATACCGGAGGTGTGGTCCTGCTCCTGAAACTGATTAGCTTCAATTCACTAGTCAATGCTTTTTGCAGAGTTACAACGGTCCAGTTGGAGATTGGTGAAGGCTGGATTTCTGGGGATCACACCGGAGCGTGGTGACGGAGCGTCCGGCTGCGTGTGGTGAGCCCGGAATAGTTGGGACGAGGTCGGGAGGCTGCCATCCTTCTCGTGGGTGATGGAGTCGGGGAACTGCGGCGGCGTTTTTCGTATTTTGAAAGCACTCGTCCCCTTTTTGCTGAGGGTGAACTGTGGTAGTTCTGCAGGTTATGAAAGGACGAACCGGGCGGGATGAAGACTTCGGAAGGAACTTTGTGAGTGCTTGCTGGACTCTGGTGAGGAAAGCGGTGTCCGGATCATGGAGATGCCGTTGGAGTTTTCGGATCTTGTGGAATCCTGGGGACTTCAGAGTGGTTCATACTGGTCCCTTCTGAAGATATCGTCGTCGTCGTCGGAAGGGGAAAGCGCGATGGCATCCATGGTGGGAGCTAGGTAAGTAAGTGATCGTTAGTAGAGTACTCATATTCTGACTGTTCGATCTTGTGTTACCTGCCCTCGGTCCTGGTTTGGAATGCATAAACGGGACAGGAAGAGTGGGTTAGGGAGGTATTTATAGGAATACTGGAAGATGCGTGTTAGAGGTGTGGTCCTGCTCCTGAAACTCCGCTAATTAGCTTCAAGAAATCCGCTCCATAGGGCTGACAACGCCGCTGGACAGGGTGCTCGCTGATGGAATAATTGCTTGCCTCCTGTGCATGCGGGCAGCAGTAGCATTATAAAATGAAGAATATAATTGCACAATATTTACCGGCATAGACAACAAGGTCAACAACAATGGTGGTTGCACGGTAATAACGGCAGATGTTTTTTGTTTTCTTCAGGAAAAGTGTAACGTAATGAGAACAAATCCTGGAAGAACTCGTCAGGGCTGATAAGACACAATAAAGATGGGAACGTGGGATGAGTCATCATTTTCTTTGGGTGAAACCTTTTGTTTTAATGAAATGACTATTTCTATTTCTTGCCTCGCACACATGTTTCGCTGGCAGGTGTTCTCGCTAAAATTATCAAAACGATAGAAATCAGACTCTTATCTGACAATGGTGTAAATCTGTGATGGGATACTAGGACGTTGTCTTTTATTTCAGCACCGACGTTAACAGGTTAGAGCAGCTACATGGTGGCCTCGGCTGCGTGTCAGCTCAACTCTTCTAGAGATTCGAGCTCACTCCCATTTCTTTTGGTTCACATCATGTTTAGACAATAAAAATGATCTTTTGACAGAAAACTGACATCATGTCAGCATAATTACTGCAGTTGTCTAAATTTGTAGAACATGTCAAAGACATTAACTAGCTAGGGCCCCGCCTCAGCGGCAGTTTTGTCTCAGCGTTGGGGAATGGTTGGTGGAGATTTAGCCTGGATGGAGCGGTTTGGGGAAAGGCTAGGTTGAGGGTCCACTGCGGCTCCCGGGCCTTGCAGACCCCCTGTGTCCATATGGGACGGGAAGATGGTGACTATGAGGGAAGATCACCCTAAAGTAAAATGGTTTTAACAGAGGGAGGGAGGGTGGGATGCGGAAGCGTGAGCAAGCCGAGGTTTAGTGTGGGTGGGTCTATATAGGAATGTGGCCGGAAGTGGGGGAGTGGCTGAGGTGTGGCCCTGCTCCTGAAATTCAGCTAATGTTTTTAGCTTCCAATTAACTAGCTAGGGCCCCGCCTCAGCGGCAGTCTTGTCTCAGCGATGTATAAATCAGGGTACAATCACTGATGAGTTTTAATTTTCACCCTGAAGCCTTTGTAATTTTACTATACATATTATCATCGCCATTAATATCTTACTGTAATTTTCATTATGATCTTTCTTTGAAATACAGGACCAACCTGTAAAAGGTCAAAAGACTGTTATATCCCAGTGCCCGTTCGTTGACCAAACTTGCACCCAGTTCAGAAAATATAAGTTGGCCAATCTATTTTTAAACATATTCTATTTGTTTGTTTTTGTCAGGAGTTACATGTTTGCTATCCAATGAAATTAAATTAAAAACACCTGAGCATTTATTTCAATGACATTTTGCAGGTTTAAAACACATCAGCAATATATGGTTTTATGGCAAAGAAATGCTCTGAATATTAAAACAACACAGTTAAGAGAAAATATAATATAAGATAAAAGAAAATAGTGAATATGATGACTTGAACCTTTGTGTCCAGCCACTGCAACAGGGTATGCGGTTCCCAACCATCATGGGATTTCTTGCAGCCAGCTGAGGAAATGAAAATATAAATATGCCGAGAGGACTGTTGTTTTAAGGACTATCCTTGTGATGAGGACGTGTTTCACCTGTGTATGGAACTTATGGCAGAGCACTACCTGGCAATGTCTGATGATGTGTATGAAATTACAGACCTTTATCTAAGACTTTGTCAAATGATTACTGATGGGCTGGGGGAATGAAGTATGTGCTATGAGAAAGTGTCAGCTAGGCCTATTGTATATATCTACAGTATGTCCTGGATAGTTTTTTGTAAATGCCATCTGAAACACAGGCCTGTGGAAATGAGATTTAAGTTATGGGCTGATGTTTTTGTTGCCCCATGTCTATACAGCCTTATAGCTGCTTCTTACATTACTGTGAAAGTGACACTGAAAGCCACTTTCAGCGGTCACAAGCTGTTGTGCTTACAAATGTATGTTGTTATACATTTTTTTCAAAATAGCTGAGCATCTCATCTCCCTGTACTAGTACAAATACATAACTCAACTGGCACCCTGGAAAAAAATGTAATTGTTTTTTTCTAATAGGATTAAGCAAGGAAATTGGAGCTACAGATCTCTCTTTTGTGACTGTGCAGCTTGATCATCAGCGCACAAATTCACAAGCGTAACTACCTCAAGGTCTAAAGAGTTACAGCTGTAATGGAATGTGTAATGTTGCTATGGTGTTAATATACAGTAGCTATCAAAAGATCATTTTCACTGTCTCTATTGTTGCTACAGTTTCAATGTCCATCTGTAGAATATATCACAGAAGTGAAATGGAAAAAATAAATAATTCATTTTTTTAACTTAACACTTCCTGTCTTGATTTTAAATTAAACGCCCCCTAGCGTTTTTGTGGATGGAATCCCTTCATTTGTTAACAATGCTTTTGTTGATGGCCATTATCAAAGACAAACACGATGTTCAAAGATAGGGCTGGCAGCAGCAGCGCTGTCTGTGTGAACAGCACACGCGTGTGCGAGCCGCAGCAGTTCAGCGAGGTGGCCAACGCACAGGTAGAGGTATCGGCAGTGTGGCCCAGGAGCAATACTGTAGCGTCTATCAGCACCATGGACAGCACTACGGACAGTGCAGGGCATGTGGACGTGCACACTGTTTCAAGTGTTGCATCTGTTTGAGCGCCGTTCTAGTTATTATTATTACTCTTTTATGAATACATATGCCTACAGTTAATTTTTTGGGCTGGTTAGTTGCCATCCTTGAGGGTGGTCAGCTGCTATAAATCTACATGTTAGTATTAGTAGCATCCTGGTGTTAAATAAGTGACAACAATGTGAGGTTTGTGGTGGAAAATATTCCTATACCCGCTTTGCGTAAGTCTGACATAAATAATACCGAAAACCAGGTTGTCTTAAGTATTTATTCTCTGCGCAGAGAAGGTTCAATCATCACAACAGAATGCGTACAGTCTCAGTGAGGAAGAACCAAGAAAAATGTGAACGCGCTTTCTTTATACAGAATGAGCAAAGGTGAGGCGATGGCCAATGTTAGACATTTTGGTCTCAGACTGATAGAAACAATGAACAACAAACGGCCAGCAACCAAAACAAGCGGCCTGACGGCCTTGGTAGTGGAACATTCTCATACAACACAGTTAGTTATCTTAGGAGCAGGCAAGGGAGAATTATTCTTTTGCACAACAGACACGGTGGTGAAGTTCAAGAAAGTTCAGAGCAAAATTACCTAAGCATGAATACAATTTACTGAGTAGAAATATATACTAAGTAAGTAGAAATATATACTACGTAAAAAATTACCATTACAGGTTGCACCTGGTCATTATCTTGCGTGGAGCGACGGATCGTCTTCCACATACCCTGTATGTCAATTTAACAGATTATGGTAGACACAGCTTATGAATTTCATCAAATTATTCCCGATTATTTATTTGTTTTGTTGGGTTTGCATCTTCTACCTGTGTGTCATTTGGGGTTTGTATGTGTTCAGTGTATCTACATAGGTGTGTGTGCTCATGCACGCGGTGTCAGGATCCCTGTCTGACCCATTGTGTGTTAACCTCTGTTTCCCCCCAATCTCCTCTCCTCACGTGTCTGTCATTCCCCTGTTTGTTGTTGTTTGCCATGTGCTCGGTGTTTGTTTTCTTGATCCTGCCTCCAGACGATTCCCTTGGCCACACCCCTGATTGGTGGACAGCTGCAGACTATCTGGCTCGTAACCACCTGATCCTGATCCCACTGATCACCGCCTGGCACTTTATCAACCCTGGTCCTGCAGGCGTGGGGTGTCAGTCCGTATCGTCTTCTGCCTCTGTAGTCTTACCGCCATTCTGTAAGTTCTCATTTGACTTTCCCTGGACTAACTTATTTCCTCTCCGCTACGGGTGTAGAGTTCCTGCTGAGCCGCCAGTCTGCGGTGTCGAGCCACGGGACTCACATCGTCGATCTGCCTGCCCTCCGGTGCCGAGCCACGGGACTTGCATCGTGATCTGCCTGCCCACCTGTGTCGGACCACGGGCTCCACACATCCCCGCCTTTAAGCCTGGTGAAATAAAATCTGTTTTACCAGACTCTGTCTCCTGTGGTCTTGCTATTGGGTCCTCATCTTGAACTCCCGTGACAGAACGGACTGACCATGGCGGATCCAGCAACCACAGGAGCAGCTACGCTGATCGGACATAGCGCCCTGCTTGAGGTACACCAGCAGATGCTCACAGACATGCGTGAATCACAGAGATCCATGGCAGCTGAGGTCTCCCAGATTGGCCTCATTGTGCAGGGGCTGGCTCGGACAGCTCCGTTAGCTCCAGCACCGGCTCCAGCGCCTGCACTCCCCTCTCCAGTCCTCGTCCCGCTGGGTCGGGAATCCCCCGTGCCGTCTCCGGATCCCTATGACGGAACTCTGGGGAGGTGTCGGGGCTTCCTGTTCCAATGCCGACATGTATTTGACCGTCAGCTACAGACTTTTGCCTCGGACAGATCCAAGGTGTCCTACGTGGTTGGATTACTGCGGGGAAGGGCTTTGGACTGGGCCACTAATACATTGAGTGTCGACCAACCTAATTCCGTGTCGTATGTGGACTTTGTGGAGGATCTAAGGAGGGTTTTCGATCACCCGGTGGATGCCGAGGATGCAGCTCAGCGCCTTCTTCGTCTACGACAGGGCCAAGCGAGTGTAGCTGAACATTCAGTGAATTTCCGGATTCTCGCCGCAGAGTCCGGGTGGTGCGAGACGGCGCTCAGGGGAGTGTTCATTTACGGACTATCTGAAGCCATAAAGGATGAATTGGCCACCTGTAATAAGGCCGGTTCATTGGAGGTACTGATAAAACTCACGATTGATCTGGATAATCGGATGCGGGAGAGGCGACGTGAGAGGAATTACCGATCCCAAGGGGAACCCCCCGTGACGTCATCCTCCTCCAGCTTTCGCCCTCGTGCTTCGGCGTCAGCCTATCAGGGCGAGCGGATAAATCTTCAGGCCCCAAGCTCGTCTTCCTCTCCCTCCTCGGAGGTGGAGCCCATGCAGATCGGCCGTGCTCACCTTCCGCCTCAGGAGAGAGAGAGGCGGATTAGAGCGGGTGAGTGCCTGTACTGTGGCCGCCTGGGACATTCAGTGTCCTCCTGTTTGGCTCGGCCAAATGGGGGCGCTCGCCAGTAATGGTTGGGATACTGGTGAGCGGACCCAAATCTTCTCTCAACCCCCTACCAAGACTATTGTTGCCTGCGTCTCTCTCTCTGCACTCCCGCTCTCTCTCTCTCTCGGCACTAGTGGACTCTGGAGCGGAGCAAAATTTCATGGACACGGAATTTATAGCCAGAGCCCAGATTCCATTAGAGACGTTGGAGTGTCCACTAGTGGTCAATGGTCTAGACGGCAGCTTCCTGGCCAGAGTCACTCACCGAACCCAGCCGCTTCGGCTCATTCTGTCTGGCAATCACAGAGAGAGACTTCAGTTTTACGTTTTTTCTTCTCCCCAAAACCACCTAGTTCTGGGCCACCCTTGGCTCACCGCTCATAACCCTCAGATTGACTGGGCGGCCGGGAGGATTGCCGCATGGAGCCCCCACTGTCATGCTAACTGCCTAAGATCTGCACAACCCCCGGAAGGACATCCTCAGAGCTACCCCTTGCCGTCACCAGATCTCGCCTCCGTTCCCACCGCCTACCATGACATTGGGGAGGTGTTTAGCAAGGCTCGGGCTCTCTCCCTACCACCTCACCGTCCCTACGACTGTGCTATTGACCTCCACCCGGGCGCTTCGCTCCCTTCCAGTCGGTTATATAACCTGTCTAGACCTGAGAAGGCGTCCATGGAGGACTACATCTCACAATCTTTGAAGGCTGGAATCATTCGTCCATCCTCATCACCACTCGGAGCCGGATTCTTCTTTGTCGCCAAGAAGGATAAGAGCCTCCGGCCCTGCATCGACTATCGGGGCTTGAACAGCATCACCACCCGGAACAAGTACCCTCTGCCACTGATTAATTCTGCATTCGAACCCCTGTCTGGAGCCACGATCTTCACCAAGCTGGACCTTCGCAATGCGTACCACCTGGTGCGGATCCGAGCAGGGGATGAGTGGAAGACAGGGTTCAACACCCCCCTTGGTCACTTCGAGTACTTGGTCATGCCTTTTGGACTAACTAATGCACCTGCAGTTTTCCAGGCATTGGTAAATGACGTGCTCCGGGACTTCCTGAATCGTTTTGTGTTCGTGTACATAGATGATATCCTCATCTATTCGGCGGATCTTCAGGAGCATCAGCGCCACGTCCGGATGGTCCTCCAGCGCCTACTGGAGAATAAGCTGTTCGTGAAGGCAGAGAAATGCGAGTTCCATGTGACCACAGTTCAGTTCCTGGGATTCATCATTGAGAAGGGTCAAGTGAGGGCGGATCCGGAAAAGGTCAAGGCCGTAACTGAATGGCCGACTCCCTTCTCTCGGAAACAGCTCCAACAATTCCTGGGGTTTGCCAACTTCTACCGCCGATTCATCAGGAACTACAGCAAGCTAGCTGCCCCCCTCACTGGGCTCACCTCCTCCAAGACCGTGTTCGTATGGACGCCGGAGGCCGGTCCAGCATTCAAACTCCTCAAGGAACGGTTCTCCTCCGCCCCCATTCTGATTCAGCCTGACGACACCCGTCAGTTCTTCGTTGAGGTGGACGCCTCTGACACAGGCGTGGGGGCCATCCTGTCACAATGTTCGGAATCCGACTCTATGCTTCGCCCTTGCGCCTACTATTCCCGCCGGTTGAACCCGGCAGAGAGAAATTACGATGTGGGAAACCGGGAACTGCTGGCAATCAAGCTGGCTCTCGAGGAGTGGAGACACTGACTAGAAGGGGCTGTTCATCCGTTCGTGGTCTGGACGGACCACAAGAACCTGGAGTACATTCGAACGGCCAAGCGGTTAAACTCTCGTCAGGCTCAGTGGTCGCTATTCTTCGGGCGTTTTGACTTTACCATCTCCTACCGCCCCGGCCACAAGAATACCAAGCCTGACGCTCTCTCTCGCCAGTTCTCTCCCGAGGGTCACTCCTCCAGTCCTGGCACCATCCTCCCGACAACCTGTGTTATTGTATTTTGTCACTTACAGCCTGTTTGTCTGTCTTAGGTAGCAAACTGTGGCAACGTTTCGACACCACAGTCCTGCAGACGAGGACCCAAAATGACACTGCGGACGCAACAGTGGAGGTCCAAAGGTACTTGGGTGAACCAAACATTGGACGGTTGGAGAACCCCCTGGAGTATTGGGAAGGACATAAAAATGTGTATCCCAACTTGTATAAACTTGCTGTTGCATTTCTCTGTACCCCAGCTTCATCTGTGCCCTGTGAAAGGGTGTTTTCTAAAGCAGGCGAAATACTCTCAAAAAAAGAAACCGCCTGAAGCCCAGCACTGTGGAAAAGTTGTTATTTTTAAATAAAAATTAATAATAAAATGTTTAATGTCTTACATGTTGTCCCTAGTAACATAAGCACAGTCACAAACCGAGTAACATAAGCACAGTCACAAACCGAGTAACGTGGCAGGCAGCTGAGAGAGCGAGAGCGGAGCAAGGAGGTGCTTATAAAGGTGAAACCCACACCTTCATCCAGGTGTCCTCAATCACTCATCAGGGAGCACCTAGAACTTAAAGACAGAGTACACACATATGCACACACACGCACACCAGCATTCACAGCAGGTCATAGAATTATACATAACAATAGTAACATTAATTATGACCGTGTCAGTTAGGTGGGCCAGGGCCCTGGTATTGTGCATGCTGGCTCACTGGAATGACTGTGAAACAATACATAGAACAGGACCATAATACTTTTAATAATTACACCAATGTTTAAAATATCTATCTATTTGTAATTTTATTTTTATTTTTTTATTTGCTCACATGCTGTACATTTGTTTCTGGGTATTCATGTATTCATCCATGCAGTTGTCATGAACAAATATTATTTAATGGGTTAAATAATATAGGGAGAGACTGTGTGTTTCTACCTCGCACCACAAGCAGAAAATAGTTTTTATAGACTGATCTTTCACAGTGTTTCATGGTGTATTAAACTGAATTCATTGTCTTTGTGCATAAGAGAGGATTGAAGATTGACATATTACATTTATTACAGTGACATTAGAAGACACACCTCTCTCCAGATCCAGCACTGCTCTGTATTTGCTATATTTAAAGACAACACTAAACTGTTTGCTACTCTGTGCATGTCAAATCAAAGAACACAAAAGATATCCAACACTAAATTGATTGTTTGCTGATCAAACAAACCACAAACTCCAGAGCCATTTTATAATGTGCCGCTTTGACCGCTTTGAGGAAAAAGGGGTGTTTTTACTTGCTGCTAACACCTCACACCTCACCTCCCTGATGTCAGAACACATCAACTAGAAAGAGGACAGGATGAACTGAAAGAAGAGCAGAGAAAGAGAGAAGTAAGGAAGAGAAATGAGTGAAGGGAAGGGGGGGGGGGAAAGGTAGGACAAAGTAAGACTGTGTGTATATGAAGGACAGTTTGTCCAGAGGATTGAAGAGTCTAAAATGACCCAGCAGCAATGAATGACACACCATAAAACATTGTGACACTAGAGACACAGAGTAAAGGTCAAAGGAGGACAAACAAAACAAAAGAGAAATGACAGAGCGGCTCAGAGAGGGTGATGAGAGATAGAGATGTGGCCTGTTCTTTGGACTTCTTATATACTGTGCCATGTAACAGGAATGTGCTTCTCTACTCACACGTTAAACAGTTTAAGTCACAACTCTGCAGACGCTGATTCCATTGCTGTCATTGTATTGATTTATTCACACTTTCAACAAACTTAACAAAAAGCATTATGAAGTCTAACGTGAGGTCAAAGACTGTACCGATGCCCCGTTCTACACCAAGAAAAACAAAAGCCGAGTCTTCTTCTTATCACAGCTCATCATCATCAGATTAATAACAATAATTCCAATACAAATTAATTTAATTCATGAATCAAAAGAAGATATTTAGATCACCTAAATATATTAGCAAATTGAGAGAATATGATTTGTAATCAACACAACAAATATGACTGACATTCCAGCCCCTAATTGCTTTGAATACAGCCATTAATAAATAGAGCCAATATTCAAAACACAAATAGCTGTATAATCCATATGTTTTTGTCTTTTTTCATAAATGATACGTCAAAGTCCTCATTTGAAGTTCACCTTTAAGTTCATATAACCTTTTCCAAACTACTGTCCAGCTCCAGCTACTCTCAGCGTCAAGCAGCGTTTGTTGATAGGTCTCTGTACAACACAGATGATTAGGTGTTAAAGGTTCCACATCATTGAAGTCATTTGTTATTGTTGTGATGGGTCTATCATCATCAACGCACATACAGCTGTTTCTAAGGCCTCATCATCCAGAACTTGTTCTTTTACCACAGAGCACAGAATTCTTTTGAGTGACTTGAGTCACTCCCATATGACTCCGTGGTGAACGCCTGCTGCCGTGTTAAGCCCCAGTTCCACCGAAAGCCGGATATACTACGGATGATCCGCGGTGATCCGGGAAGGAAATCGTCCCGGATGACAACACATTTGACATGTTTCCTGGTTCTACTACGGTCCTACTACGGTCCTACTATGGTTCCGCCACGGATCACCCCTGTTCAAGCCTGGTTTATCCCGGATGGCCACGGTTTGACCACGGTTCAACTACGAATACGCCACGGACACGTCACGGATGCATCCAGGATGAAGCGTCCCATCCGTGGTGCAACCGTAGTGGCTCCGTGATAAACCGTAGTACAACCGGGGTGATCCGGGGTGTCAACTAGCTCCCGTTTCATCCCGGATTAACACGGTTATACTACGGTTACGCTACGGTTCATCCCGGTCCTACTACGGTTACGCTACGGTTCATCCCGGTCCTACTACATTTCTTCCCGGATGCGCTACGATCAACACCGCCCCCCTCTCCATTCCCGGATGGCCACAGATCACCCCGGATCACCCCGGATGTTAGTTGTACGTCCGGCGAGCCGCTCATCTTCCCGGATACGCCACGGATGGCCACGGTTCAGCACGGATGGCCACGGTTTTACTACGGTTCATCACGGAACGTCCCGGACTGACTACGGTTTCCCTACGGTTCCACTCCCGGATGACCCCGGATCTGATTCGTAGTGTATCCGGGGACATCCGTAGTATATCCAGCTTTCGGTGGAACTGGGGCTTTAAATATTCACTCTCTTCCTTCTTGGAGTAGATTCCTTTGCATTTTGTCATGATTTAGTGCTTTTAATGATCTTTCCATCTCCTTTTGTGCACCAATACAATTTGTACCTTGATCGGATCTAATAGTTTTTACAGCATAGAAATCTGTTTATTTCATTGATGCAGGAGTTAGTGTCCAAACTATTAGCCACTTCAAGATGGATTGCACGGCTAGTAAGGCATGTAAAGATCACACCCCACAGTTTCACATTGGTCCAACCCCGTTTTATCTCAAAAGGTCCAAAATAGTCCATGCCAAATGAATTGAAAGGTGGCAAATCTGGCATCATACGGTCCTGTGGTAGATCTAACATCTTTGCTCTCCTACTTCAGATTGCATTCCTCTTCAGAAAAAACTGATTATCTTTTGTGTTCTAGAATTTGAGTATGTCTGGTATATTTGTTCTAGTTTTGAGAGCATATGATTTCTTCCAGAATGACCAAATTGGGTGTGTTCAGATATGTGGGATTTTCTGGGTAAGATTATGGGATTCTTAGTGCTTACTGGCATGGCTGATCTGTTAATCCTTCCCTCCACTCTCAGGATGCCTTGATCTAGGATTGGATCCATTTTTAATATGGGGCTGTCTTTTCAAGGAGGGTAAAGTCTGGTGCAAAGTGTTGCCGTTGTTCCACAGTCAGATCTGCACTGAATATCACCTTTAGGTTTATGGCACGTTCTTTCCATGATTTATCAAATTATTTATCTTAGCAGCAATCCAATATTTGCATTATTTCCTCTTTGAGTGATCTCCAAGAGCACTCTTTTCAACTTCAATATCCAAGCTACAGCTTTTTTCAGGCTAGTAGTTTCAATCAGTTTACTGCTGGGACCTTCAATACTCATCAACAATCACTTTTCATTTTCATTTTCATTTTTCACTTCGGGATCATCTGATGAAAAATAACTTTGTGACATATTTTTCTTGATTTGGCCACTGATATTCCTCCTTTACCATAAATTATGGTCCTTGTAGCCATCTTTTATCTTCAGGAACGATTCAATGTTCAATCCCTGCGAAGCATCATCTGCAGGATTGCGTTTGGAGTCCACATATCTCCATCTCTCTTGACGAGTCATGAATAACAGCAATCCTATCGGCCACAAAGGTGTGAAATCTCTTATTGCAACATACTGGCTGTCTGTTCAACAAATGTACTCTTGCAGGTTTAGCTGTTATTCTGGATATAACATCCGATCAACTCGTACTCGCACTCGTACTCTCACTCTTAGAAGGAGTGTGTCATTTTTTCAACACATCTGCTGTGTCAAGGGCACTTTAACCCATTTTGTGTAATTTCTCTATCCTTTTGGACAATGGATCAACCCACACATGTATCTGTTTTGAGTGCAGCAAAATAAGTTTTTTGACAATTCAGTTTATACAATTTTAAATATTTAATGTATGAAAAAGTGATCTAAATAAATTGACTTGAAATCAAATTATTGCTTTCCAAATAAACGAAAATATAAAACGTGTATCCTCCTGAGACCCGGTAAAGCGGGTACAGTGGACTGCCTTGACCAATCACGGTTGAGCGATTTCAAATGTTTCAAGTTGCAATCGTCAAACTGCCCTTTTTGCTGCTGGCTGTCAAGGAAGATGGACGTCTCAGAGGAGGACAATCCAACACTAGCGGTGAGTTATTGGCGTTGGTTATATTACTAAAACAGTGGCTCAATGTTATAATAGAAGGAAAACTTTGCAGATTTTCAACTAGCACGGTGTCATCGCCGTGTGTGCAGTTGAGTGGCGCCTGACCAAACTCTTCGCTGCGCGCTCTGAGCTCCCGCCCGCTTGCCGGCTGATGGGCGGGGAGCTTCGGGCGCTGCGGTAGGTATTTGCCTGCATACTAGCTGGAAATTGTCAATTTGCCCCCTCACATATCCTTCTTTCCACAGTGAGCTCTGTGTTAAGGGCCAGTGGACTGTGCAACAATAAAGTGTGCATGGATTTGCCGTGATTGCTTGTGACCAGGCTATTGAGTAAACATGCAACAGAGATTCCAAGATAAAGGGTTCTTGAACAGGGATAACATAGAATCGAGCTGCAGTGTATCGCTGGATACTGTCGCAACATGAAAGGGCTGCCACAGTAAGACAATGTTAATCAATGGCAAGTAAATCTCCTGAATGATTTGCTCACAGCTCTGGAAAAGGGGGAAATTGTTGTCAAAGTGTTTATTGAACAAAGACTGTGGACACATTCCCCCCATCAAAGCACAAAAACCGAAGACATTCAGTGACCAGACAAGGAAGTTATTCTGCTTGCTGACAAGAAGATATTCTCCAGACTACTCATCAAAATAGAAAGATAGACCTGTGGGAAATTATGTCCTACTCCTTGGGAACTGTTTCATATTCTTTAGCCGTTCTGATGGTTCACTTGCTAAAACAAACAAATTAGCTCTTTTGGATTCATTGGAGACCAAAGTTGGAGACTGCTTAGTTGACGAAGTTCCAGCAGATGGAACCTTTGATGGCATGGCAGTCATTCAAGCCATTTGGTCAGTACCAAGTACCTTCCGAGAGCTTGCTGAGACCATATTGCTGTACATGGTCAAACTTGCTGTGCAGCACAAGTGTAAAGGATAGACTTTGTGATTCACCGGTATCTGGAAAAGAGTGTTAAAAATCGACAACGGCCACATAAAGCTGGTGGTGGTACACAAGTGGTGCAAATTTATGGACGGGACCAGATGGAGCAAACAAAAAGGCACTGGCTGAATTCCTCTATGTTGCGTGCTGATCTTACCGCTGTTGGACTTAAGCTTGTACATTGCACACTGTGTCACTGTGTGACTGTACAAACTCTTGGTACTGTTGAAGATCTGACTTGTGATCATATGACACCAGGGTGTTTCTACATGCACAACATGCTGCACAGGAATATCAAACTGTAGTCATCAAGAGCCTTGATACTGAGTCTACAGACAGATTTTTCATGTACAATGTATTTTTTTATGGGAGCAGAATGAGGATATTGACTTTGCGAAGATGTCGTCAGCTCTTGGCACAAGTGTGTGTTTGGCACTTATTGGGATCCATACCTTCTCAGGCTGTTATTCTACAAGCACCTTTTGTGGCACTGGTTAAAGAAAGACATTTGCTGTTGCTTGCCAGAAAGAGGAATACCTGACTGCATTTACAAATGTAGGTAGCAGCCTTAACCTGAAGCAGTCTACCTTTGAACTACTTGGCAAATATGTGTGCCACCTGTATGGCCAGTCATCTGCCAAAATGTGAATGATGTAAATCACAAAGCATTTTGCATGGCATCGTCAGCTTTGCCAGAACTATCCATGCCCCCGACAACTGACGCCCTGTGCTAACACTGCAACAGGGCAAACTACCAAGAAGCAATAATGAGAGATTCTCTGCAAGGTATAATGTGATTCCCCTTCACCTGTTGGCAATAGATGGCACCTCAACGATAGGGAGTTAACAGTGACCTAGATGATGAGAAATCCTGCATTATCTTATCTTCAAATTTGGCAGTTACTCGTAAACTGATCTGCTGGCTACCAACGGTTCCTGCAGGCAGTGAATCACATCAGCAGAGGGGAAGGACTGGTACTGACTGATGTCTTCGTTCTTCATTCTATCTAAACTTCACTCAGTATTGTGATTCAGGAATATTATTTATTTTATTTACATTTGAGATGTTTCCAGTGAGATATTGAGATTATTCAGTGACTTTGCTGTTGTTAGCATTACTGTTTAGTTATATTTGATTAAAATGTATTCTAATGCTGTTCTGAATTCATTCCTTTTGTAAATAATACATTATAAAGCAATCAATTACCTCCGCATAGTTGGTGTTATGCTGCTGAGCTACATTGTAATGATACAAGGATAAGATATGCTGTGACATCAACATATAATTGCATATCATATGATGGGCTGATTGTGAGCTGTAAAGCATCTATTGTAAAATTGTCCATGTTTGGCATTGTTCAAAATGAAGGAGGGTGGGGTAGAATTTTTATTAATTTCAGCCATCTCGGGCCAAAGTGTGCTTTTTATTCTTCTTCTGATTACTTTTGATGGATTAAACATCCGTGTTTTGCTAATTTGATCATATGTATGTTTAATTTAGTTTAATGCCAATCATTGAGTATACTAATGCACCAATATTTGTCTTAGATATTTAGATACATGTATAAATGTTGGTTTGGGAGATATCATGTGTTGTTTAGATGTATATCAATTAAGTTACAAGCAAAATCAGAAACATAGAATTAGTTTTTTTTGTATTATTTTTTTGTATTTACATTTATGGGTCGTGACAAAAATCTGCAGGATATTTTGCGGAGAACTTTATTAACACAAAATCCATTCGGGGATTGTCTTTGCAAAAAACGCAGAAGTAGTGCCCAGGTTGTGGAATGAAAATCACTTTCTAGACATTTTTCCTCAGTTCACCTTATGGCCTAAAAGGAGGCACGAGATCCAGGACTGAGCTGGAGAGACTGTCCGACCCTGCTCCAGTAAAATGAGATGCTTTCTAAAGAAAAACTACCACTTTCCTCCACAGAGAGTGCCAAAATCAACACAAAATTAAAATTCCTTGTTGTAGCTTTAAACTCTTGCAGCCCAAGTCGACCAATTGTAGTGCTGTCTGGGCAAATGCTCACACATTTCGGGGGGTCATTGTGTGTGATGTGGGTAAGGAATTTGTTTTAAGGCTGTAAAGATGCATTTCTGCTTTCAGTGGAGGACTTGAGATTGGGTGGTTACAGGATGGAACTCTTTCACACTCCTGCCTTGTGCATTTAGTTTAATAATGACTGGACGATTGAATCCAGCAAGCTAGAAAGGGTCTGATCATTAGACCCCATCCATGGAAGTACACAACAACACAGGGATGGTTATGGACATAGCACAACCTCTTTGTGAGGACAACAGGTAAATTCAGTAAATCATAATCCATAATCTTTTGCTCATATAAAGTATTTATGATGAATAATACATAATATACCATGTATGCCTGGTTAATATTCTGCGATCAGGTGATCGTGATCGACCATTAAACATGCCAATAACTATTGGCTTGGCTGGTTGGTTGGCTCAAAGGTTCTGTTATTGTTAGTCAGAATGGGTACGGCCAGGCTAACAAAAACCATGTCAGCTTCTCTCCTTCCACTTTCAAACGGCAACTTGCCATTAGGAAACAGTACGTGCCGGTGGAAAAAAAGCGGCAAACCACTCCAGGGATCGACATATGCTGCTGAACCACATTGGTATACCATCTCAGTCAAACTGACACAGAGCAGAGGAGAGAGACAGGAGAAGCTGCCTTTCTAAGTCAAAATTAAGAGATAGTAAGTCATAATTATGAGATGCTAAATCATAATTATGAGATAGTAAGTCAATATTTTGCGAAGGTTTCTCATTATAATGCAGTGGCGGGCCGTGTGTTTTATACCTGGGCCTTCAGTGATGTCCTACTACAGTTGAACCACCTCCTATAACCTCATTATGACGGCAGCATGACGGGATGCATCGTCATTAACAGACAATGCATGAAGTCAAAATCAATGTAATTAACACAATGACAAGAACAAACTCACAAGAACCAGTCACATATATTAATATAACAAAGCAGGTAGAATAACATAAAACCCAAATAACACAATTCAACAGGCCTCTGCACATTCCAGCAAAACTGCGGCGCTAAAACACGCATTCCGTCACACTCAAGAGCACCATTCAAATATTATTCACATCAGAGGGAACAATATTAACCATATCATAAAAACGACACGATAGAAAAATGAATACAGTAATAACGCTACTGCTGTTAGGATTCCTGTCTGCTCCTAGTGTGTGCTCCTCTGTTTTTCCCCTGTCTAGTTTGTTATTGATACTATTGATGTTATATAGATACTATTGATGTTATATATACTCAACAATCATAGCACAACATGTTTGAAGTCTCCACAAAACAGATTTTACTTTGATTGAGTGAAGCAGGCCCACGTTATAAGGCTTCAAGGCAAGGCAAGTTTATTTGTACAGCACATTTCAACGACAGGGTAATTCAAAGTGCTTCACATAAAACCATTAAAAGCATCAAAACATAAGGCATAAGAACTGTTGGTATGGAGAAATCATGCGAGATCAAGCGAGATCAAGCCTAAATTCTCATTTTGGAACCAGCTGTTGCAGCTGTTCTATTTTAATTTGATATACTATATAACTATATATTTCACTTGTTTATCACTAATATTGTTCAATGACATCATCATACAGCAGTTTGGCATCATTGTGAGCCATTGTGAGCCATTTTGAGCTCTCTGACGCTCTCATAATTCTACTTCATGGAATTTTCTCGTCTCTGTGTGTGTGTGTATGTGGCTCTTCCTAAGGCCTGTGATTGGCGGATTTTCGTCATGTGACCACTTTTTCGAACCGGGAGAATGAAACGAATGCACCAGGAAGTTCCTTGAGATGACTCACTGACTTTCTAGCCACTAAATAGCCAAAGGCGCGACGAGCCTCCCCCGAGAGTAAAATCATTGGCTCAACAGTAAAAGGCGGACCATCTCGTCATACATGCATTGTAAAAGTCCGCCATTTCGTCACAGACACACTGAAACACACAGAGACACACACACAGACGAGAGAACATGTCTGAACACGTTTGAAATGGATTACCGGCAGTTTCCAGCGTTTTTCTTCAAGAAAATCATCTCAAGGTACGAAGCGTTTACATTTTGCGGAGCTGTTGTTGAGCCGTTGTTCGTGGGTTTTCTTCCTATAAGTTTTTAATGGTTTCAAGGAGAGGAATATGAAAGATACGAGTGGATTCGCTGTCGAGTCCTCGTGCTTTCTGATCTACGGGTCGGCCATGATCGCAGTTAGTTTTGTCTTGGTATCTGAAAACAAAGTGCGTAGCTCGCCGTTTCCTGGCGAAAAAATACGTAAAACTGTAGTAGTACTTCTGGTATATTTAATTACTTTGTGTATAACTGTTTTTTAAGAGAGTAAAATGATTCTATGGTTTTTTCGGCCAGAATCTCATCGTTATATAGGTATATGATATGTCATAAAATATAATTTTATTCGTTTAGCAAACGTGATTTGTACTACATGTGCGTACTACATGTGCGTCATATATGGTGCACTCGCGGAAAGAAGGTTAAACTACACATGGATTCACTTGTGAGTCTGCAGGCCTCGGGCCTCTCTTCTTACCTAGAGACACAGAGGTGAAATCTGATTGGATAAAAGCTCTACTTAAAACAAGCTGCACTGGAAGCAGAGCAACTGAGGAAGACAGTAGCTGTGCAATGAGAAAATAAGATAATAAATAAATATTTTTATAAATTATAATACATGTAGTGTATTTAAGAAAAAGTATTAAATTATAAAATAGCTATAACTTTGTGATTCTGTCTAGGCCAGCAGAGAAGGCCTTGCTGGCCCTGACGGCCCACCACTGCTTAAGGATGGTTTTAGAAACCAAGGGTGATTGAGTGAGCAGAGCTGATCCGGGCAGACTGATGGTAATGAAAGCGTAGCCAAAACAGGCACTTGGAGTTTTAGTGTGGCAGGCTGAGGTAAGTGATCGTGGTGACACAAGGACCAGAGGTAAGTTCTCAAAAATCTAACAGCACAAAATGATACTCTGCCAAAAAACAGAGAGGCCAAGAGGAACTATCTACCACTGCGGCTGCAACAATTTGGCGACAAGTGACTGAAGAACCAGGTTTGATAAACTGAATGGTGATGAGCTTGATAGAAGGCAGTTTTGTACTATGTCCTTAACCAAGAGAGGAGCGCCATACCAACAGTCACAGACACAGACAGACAGACACAAGTAAGTGGAACAAACACATGGAACCACAAGGAAAACCCGGAGTCACAGCCAAGACCATTCAGGGGAATGTCTTCAGAACTGAGCCAAACGTTCCAACTTGGCTGGTAGAGAGGTGCAGTGGTCTGATGGTGGTCGGCCAAAGTCCTGTTGCTATCCACTGAAATCCTGCGTCAGCGATTCAAAAGGTCTCAAACTGCACTGGTCAGGGAACTGTGTGCATATTCCCCCCAAGGCTGTGAGAGCTCCAAGAAGAGAGTTTACATAATGAAGCATAGCCTCAAGGACCTGAGCAGCCCGCTCTGTCTGTCCGTTAGACTTAGATTATAGCCAGTGGTAAGACTCACCTATGCTCTGAGGACCCAACGGAACGCTATCCATACTTGTGAGAGGAACTTGGGGGCCGCAGTCCAAGACGATGTCCAAGGGGGTGCCATGAAGATGAAAAACATCAAGCACGAGGAGTTCAGCCGTCTCCAGTGCTGAGAGAAATTTGGGTAACGCCACAAAATGTACAGCCTTAGAAAATCTTCCAACAATTGTGAGAATGACTTAGTTACCTTCAGATGGTGGCAGACCGGTAACAAAGTTCAAGACAATGTGTGACCATGATCGACCAGGAACTGGCAGGGGGGCAGAGCAGGCCGGCCTGAGGTCGATGCATGGCTTTTCCCAGAGCACACAATAGGAATGCTGACACAAAGGCTCGGGTGTCAGTGTTCATAAAGTGTCACCAGAAATGTTGTTTAAGGAGGGACAGGTTGCTGCTGACGCCGGGATGACAGGCCAAACGTGAAACTTGTGCCCACTGGAAAACCTGGGAACGGACAGAGTCTGGAATAAAGACCGTTAGGGGGGCCAGTACCTGAGTCTGATTTAGCCTGTTGGGCCTCCTTAACCAAAGATTCAAACCCCCAGGTAATAGCTGCCACAACACAGGAGGTAGGGAAGATGGTGTCCGGACTGGCGGGGGCCGCTTTGGAAGACATGCCAGTGAGAGAGGAGAGATCATCAGGTTTGATATTACGGGGAACATAAGTCGGTGTAAACCTTAAGTGGCCAAAAAACAATGCCCAGCAGGCTTGACAGGTGTGAAGAGGTTTTGCTGTCTTTAGGCAACGTTTTCATGGTCAGTCCAAACTAGGAGAGCTGAGTTAGGTCAATAGAGGTACCGCACAACTATAATCACAAATGAACCGCCGCTAAAGATTGGCGAAGTCAACTGGAACTTTTTCACGGTGGAGGGTCTCGGTCACCCTGCCACCTCCAGAATCTCTTCAGGATTTGTCTTCAATGATGAACCCCAAAAAGCTCACAGAACTGACATGGAATTCACATTCCTCAACTTTAACAAACAGTTTGTTCTCCAGGAGTCTCTTCAGAACTTGACAGACATACAGAATGTATTCCTTAATTTTTCAAGAGAAGATCAGGGTGTCGTCCGAGTACACAAAACTGACTGGTTAAAGAAGTCCCGAAGCACGTTATTGACCGGAGGAAGGGCAGGCTGCAGGCAAGTCAGAGGACAATTGGGAGCTCCAATTTTGCAGGAGGTCCAGTTAAGACGGGGGTTGTGAAGCTTCAGCCAGGGTTATCCCAGAATAATCGGAGAATGAGGGGAGGAGATGAGGTGAAACCAAAGCTGCCACGATGATGTCCAGAGAGAATGAGGAGCACAGGACTGGTGATTTGCGTGACTATGGCCAGAAGTCTTCCATCCAAAGCATTATCATATGGTATGGTAAATGTACTTGCATTCGGAAAGCACCTCTCTAGTCTTCTGACCACTCAAAGCACTGTACACTACATGTCAACATTCACCCTTCCACACACATTCATAAACTGATGTCAGAGCCTGCCATGCAAGGTGCCAACCTGCCTTTCAGAATCTAATTTAAATAATCATTCACACCGATTGAACAGCCTTCAGGAGCAATTTCATTCAGTATCTTACCCAAGGACACTGATCTTCCAATTAGTGGACGACCCGCTCTAAACTCTGAGCCACAGCCGCAAGATTACAGACAGGCCACTGCTCTGGGAAGTTCTGGCTTGAAACACCACCAAGAAACCTGGTCAGAAGTAAGATCATGGTTTAAATCATGTCACACCATAAAACGATCTGTTTGGCCAACACAACTCCACTGTCTGCCGAATTGTCAGCATTGTGAAGAACCTGTACATCTGGTTCTCTGCTGGAATCTACAGGCGAGCTGGAATTCCATTTGATTGTTCTCACATCCCAGGGCCCGAGTAGAGTAAATGGGGAGCTCTTTCGAAACTGGTTGTGTTACTGCTCAAATTAGCCAGGGTCAACACGACAGTCGGATTTTTGACAGCAGTCAACTCTGTGCCTTACTTGAGAGCCAAACATATGAAGGGTATTTAGTTCAGGATAATGGTTCTCCATGCCGCTCATTTCCCATGACTCCACTAATGACCCACTAAACACCAACAGGGAAAGAACACCCCTGTCAGATTACAAGGGACTGATAGGGAATGATAGAAAGTGTCCAGCAGTGTTTGGAGTATGGAAAAGAAGATTTCCTTGAATTTAAGATGAACTGCAAATAAAACTACGTTGACTTTAATTGTAGCATTATTGTAGTTCCTAACACTTTTGGGAAGAGGCATGGGTAAGCTGATGAGGGCCCACATGAAGACACAGATTATAACCAGGAGCATAATGCTGCTGCAAGTGGAAATGCTGTAAGGCGAACTTCGAAAGAAAATAATGTATCTGACTAATTAAGGTGTGTATAAAAGAGTTAAATGGTAAATGTACTTGTATAGCACCTTTCTAGTCCTACGACCACTCAAAGGGTTTATAAAAATGCATTTGTGAAAATAATAACTAGGCCTAACTTGGGTGGTACTAGGAACAACCTTTCAACACATTTCTTTTTATAGGCAGCAATACAGGCAGGGCTCAAATGTTCTGTATTAAACATTTTCAGCAATATTGATTGTAGGAGAAGAAAATGTGCAATGCTCCCTCCTTTAAAATAACAAAGAGCAAAACAACAACAAAAAGCCCCCCATCCCTACATTTAAAGTACAGGTTTGAAAGTATGTTAAGATGTAAAATAAAATAAAATTAGGTCCAGGTGAAAGTTAAACTGCATGAGACATCACCCCGGACTGAAGCTGGAAGCTGGTTCCACAGAAGAGGAGCTTGATGAAGAAGGCTCTGGCTCCCATCCTACTTGTTAAGACTCTAGGAACCACAAGTAACCCTGAATTCAGGGAGAGCAGGTCTCTAGTGGGGTAATATTGTACTATAAGTGTCACGGTTCAGGCTGGGCTAAGACTCGTGAGCAGAGACCGACACTGGAGACGAGGTGAAGTTTAGAAATAAGATCTTTTACTGGTCATCAAAAGAGAAATAAACAAAAACTTAAAGCGACTCCAAACGGGAGCGAGCAAAAACAAACAAAAAGGCAAAGTCCAAAATCATTAAATCCACACGAGGGAACAGCACGGGAGACACAAGGAGCACAAGGGAAGAACACTGACGATCTGACAGCTGGAGCAGGGAAAGCAGGGGAGTATAAATGAGTGCAATCAGGGGAACACACACACTAACGGGATGTTACAATAAGCTCTTTAAGATATGAGGGTGCCTGACCAATTAGGGCTTTGTAGGTGAGGAGAAGGATTTTATATTCTATTCTATATTTTACAGAGAGCCAGTGCAGAGAAGCTAATAAAGGAGTAATATGATCTCTTTTCTTAGTTTTTGTTAGTACACGTGGTGCAGCATTCCGGATCAACTGGAGAGATTTAAGAGACTTATTAGAGCAGCCTGATAATAAGGAATCACAGTAATCTAGTCTAGAAGTAACAAATGCATGAACTAATTTCTCTGCATCGCTTTGAGACAGGATGTGCCTGATTTTTTAAATATTACGTAGGTGAAAAAAGGCAGTCCTAGAAATGTGTTTTATCTGAGAGTTAAGACATGCTTGTAGTTTAGTGAGCTGGTTGGTTTCTTCTGGTTTGATCGATAGATATAATTGAGTATCATCTGCATAACAATGAAAGTTTATAGAGTGTTCTCTGATTATATTGCCTAAAGGAAGCATATATAAGGTGAATAGAATTGGTCCAAGCACAGAACCTTGTGGAACATCATAACTAACGTTGGTGTTCATCGAGGTTTCATCGTTTACAAACTGAGATCGATCTGATAAATAGGACTTAAACCAGCTTAGTGCGGTTTATTTAATGCCAATTAAATGTTCTAGTCTCTGTAACAGGATGTAATGATCAACGGTGTCGAACGCAGCACTAAGGTCTAACAAGACAAGAACAGAGACCAGTCCATCATTTCATAATAGACAAGCTTATTATTCAAGAATAGAACATTTATAACTGTTGCATACTAATGAGTGTTAATGTAGGAACAATTCTTTATGAATGATGAATTAAGTGTTTACTCATACTTAACCAATGCTTCATAGCGTGTAGTTATTATAAAGTGTTAACGTTCAAAGAGCTTTGCGCCCTCTGCCTTCACTGCCCTCAACAAACTGTAGCAATAACACTCAATGGACTCATGTTCTTGTGGCTTCTGATTGTATGATTAATGCTCCTTAATTGTTCTTATGTGTGTACAGGCTGTGGATACAACTTTCCTCTAACAGAGGACAATAAATTCTATCAATCTTAAAGATAATGAAAGACAAGTGAGTCACTCTGCCATGCTTAAGACAGAGCGTCAGACACCTGACTCACTTTGACTGTCACTCCAGTCTATTGTTCGACATCATTGTAGTCATTTCACTTGTCTCTCTTTCTCTGTCCTCCTCTGCCAGTCCTTTTCTTCTTCTCGTCATTTTCCTCCCTATCTGTTGTCAGTCAGTCTTTCTTTTCCAATCTGTGACACTGAAAGCATTTGACAGAAGCTGGCATGACATCATTCCCCTGTTTCCTTGTGTTTGTCTCTCTTTTCACTGTCAGGCTCTTTGTCCCTTATTCTCCTCTTTATCTGTAATCTCTTGAAGTGATAATAGTTAATAACAGAGTCATCTATTACCAGAAACATGGATTTGAGTGCTCTTGCTCAGTCAGGAACTTGACTGTTCACTTTTTGATATGCTTGAACTCTTTGAAAGGCTTATGTTGGTAGTTTCTAGAAGAGGTGCATCTAGGTGAGCTTAGCTATGATTTGCTCATGGCCATGCTGGAAGTGAGACCAGTAGTTTAGCATATACAATCTCAATACTGAGAGCACAGGAACAAATACGTTCTCTTCCCAACCTGTCACATACTTGGCGTCACTGTTGTCACTCATTGGATGCTGAATTCTCCTCCACAATAATTCACTACATATTTAGAATCAGGCAGGCAAACTCATTAAAATGTGCAATAATTTAGATCAGTGTATAGCAGCTGTGGCTCAGGTAGAGTCCCTAACCCCTAACCCGTCCACTAGTAGGAAGATCAGCGCTTCCCGGCTCCACCAGCTTGCATGTTGAAGTGTCCTTGGGCAAGATACTGAACCCCAAATTGCTCCTGAAGGCTGTCCCACCAGTGTGTGAGTGAATGAGCATTAGTGTAGATCCTGATGAGCATTTGGCACCTTGCAAGGCAGCCACTGTCATCAGTGTATGAATGTGTGTGAATGGGTGAATGATGACTTGTGAAATGGGAAAAGTTTTTTCCAAGGGACCAGAATTCACTCACAAGGGTCAAACTAGTAGATTAGAGATTAGGACTGATTGTTCATTTAGCTAAACAGCATGGTAACAATAAGCCATTCAAACTTGTAAAACCAGCAGAATGTATCAAACTAAAGTGATGATTTAGGTCAGTCATCGTCCTTCTGGTAAACTAAAGATTCTTCTGGAAAAGGCATAATTGTAATTGGTAGGTGTGTTAAAGTCATTAAACAGCCAGCAACTGACAAACAGAACAAAGTGCAGGGCAGCCAGATGAATCAGACTGTTCCCTTTCGTCTATACTATGGTTACACCCTTGTTTGTTACGATGTGAGGAGCTGCAGCTCTATCAGCAATTTCAAAACTAACCGGAAAAGTCTTATAATGTATATTTTAAATTCTCCTTAGAACCCTAGAATGTGTGGCACCATCCCTGGCCTCTGTCTTTTCCTGTTTCTGTCTCTCTTGTCTCTTGCTTTCTCATTCATCAGAAACCATTTCCTCTCTCCAGCCATGCTTTCAGAATGATGTGCAGCAGTTATCAATCTGTCTGTCTCTCTGAGTGGGCCCCATATAATGTGAGAAGTAGTTATCAATCTGTCTGCAAGTCTCTGAATAATATGAGAATGAATGCTCTCAGTTAAATAGTTCGGACCGAAGTCATCACAAGAAATACTTTCAGAAACAAAGCCCAAGGCCCATGAATTAAAACAATTTAAAAAGACTTCTTCATCTCATCTTTCCCTGTTTCTAAAAACCATCCCCTCCTTAGAGAGGCAAATCACAAGACGTTCCATAGTGACCGTAACTCGTCACATATCCATTTAGTGCAGCAACGATTCACCATTCAGTGTCTCTGAAATGTGCAAAGGCTTGTGGGAAAGTGTTATCATTGTCTCAGACTCTTCACTTAAATCACTTTTGTTACAATTTTGTTATCAATCATTTTGTACCGACAAATACAGAAAGGACAGTGTGAATGTTTAAATGAATAGATTTAAGATAGCACTGCTTCATCTAGAGCACCTATGGTGACTGTAATTACACCTATGCATTCTGTTCAATGGATGTGTTGCAGATGGGGTGACTGTGGCTCAGTGGTAGAGCAGGTCGTCCTTCAATCAGAAGATCGGCGGTTTGATCCCGGCTCTGCTAGTCCATGTCGAAGTGTCCTCGGGCAAGACACTTAACCCCAAGTTGCTCCCGTAGCTGTGCCTGCGGTGTATGAATGTTAGTTGGTTCTGATGGACAGGTGGTACCTTACATGGTAGCTCCTGTCATCAGTGTGTGAATGGGTGAATGATGTCATGTAGTGTTAAAGAGCTTTGAGTGGTCAGAAGACTAGAAAAGAGAGAAACGAGTAGAGTTTATTTACTATTTAACCATTCACAGTGACCGGCTCACAGACAGCACGGAGCCAAACAGCTACAATAATGGAGGTTACAATAACTTGTATTATAATGCGTTCAACCTTCATGTAGTCAAAATGAGGATTGGGTGACGGTAAATTCTAACACTATTATTATGCAAGTGTAACTTTGTACAGTCCATTTATTTGACCATGTATTCTAATGGCGTGTATGACAATATTTTAGCCTTTTTCTTTTAGCTGCAGTGTGATACAGACTTGGAATTCAGTTTTGTCTGAGTTTCAAATCAGGAAGTTGCAGGTCATCCAGGTTTTTATGTCCTCGAGGCTGCTTGAAGTTTAGCAAACTGGTTGGTTTCATCTGGCTTAATCAATAGATATAGTTGGGTATCATCTGGGTAACAATGATATTTTCATTGAGTAGCACAGATCCTTCATGGAACTCCATGACAAACTTTAACGTGCATAAAGGATATAATAAGACAATTTGCCTCGATGTTTTTGGATAAAGAAGATGCAAGATTGTGGGTAATCCCTGGTAGTCATCGTTCACCAGCATAGCAGCCATTTACAGGCTTCTTTGAATCTTACTGGATAAATAACATCACGACACAGTTAGTGTGATGTTAATTATGAGCACAGCAACAATGTGTATGACCATCTTCAGGTTTCTGAGCTTTAGTATTTATTATATTATATATTTATTATAATAATATGAATGCTCTAACCTGTAACTAAACTGAAAGTATGTGTGGTCATGGATCTATAACCAGTTAATCAAAGAACTGATTTACCAAGCGGTAATGAAGATAATAAGCTGAATATATGGAAGCTTTACCTCTGATATGATGAAATAAGCTTGTAATGCACTATTAATTAATGTTGATTGTCATTCCAAACAAAACTATGACAGATCAATAAATCACATATATTCTCATGTGATCGGTCTTTGTGTTTGTTTGACCCATCCATTCTGCAGCAGAGGGGTTTACATTGGACTTTTACTTGAAAGCCAGTGTGTCTCACAAACGGTAAAGGGTGCCTTGTGCATCGTATCAGATCCCGAGGTCCTGGGAATGACACCGGACTTTGTTCCAATGAGAAGTTGTGTGCTGCTCTGTGTTGTTGCAGAGAGTGGAGTTTCTTTACCTTAGAGGCAAAGCATGCCATCAACCATACAGGCACAACCAAACATGCTTAGCAACATCCAATGAGAGTCTTCAGTGCTGTTCTTAGCTCTTCTTTCAATGTAGAAACACCTTTAGGATCAACCAGAATTGTTCTGAACAAACAGTCGCCTCTCTGTGTCGTCACACACACCAAAGTCACGCCCTTAGCTGCAAGTAGCTCCACACAGGACGCTGATTGGTCCGGCATCATTCCTGCATCATCTTAATTCCCTTTTGCATCAGGCAGCCTTGACATCAGCACTGGACATAAGCACATCAATGCATTGCCGTCATGGCCAACACAGCTGCTTTCCACAACCCAATGTGTATTTGTGTTCAATTCATTTTTAGTGAATTCCATTTGTTGATGTATATTTGCACCATTTCCTGAGTCAGTTGTGACTCAACTTATCAGCCAATGTATTTATCCACAAAACTGCATTTGGTTGTGCAACCTTTGGTTGTACAGTGAGAATAAATGAGCCTTGAACCTTGAACCATCCCTACTCTTAGGTCCTCTGGGACCGGTCTACTTCCTGTTCCCAGAGTCACAACTAAACATGGAGAAGCAGCGTTCAGTGTTTCTGCTCCACATATCTGGAACAAAGTCCCAGAAAGCTGCAGGTCTGCTGAGACCCTCAGCTCCTTTAAATCTAGACTGAAGACTTTTCTGTTTGCTGCCTTTAATTGAACCAGATTCAAGGATATTAATCAATCTCCTGCATTTCTGCATTTCACTACTGTATTTTATTTCTTACACTGCTTTTTAATGTTTTACTGTTTGTAATGTTTCAATGAATGTTCTTCATTGTTTTTAAATCTCCTTTTCTTTTGCCTTATGTTTTGATGCTTTTAATGGTTTTATGTGAAGCACTTTGAATTACCTTGTTGTTGAAATGTGCTGTACAAATAAACTTGCCTTGCCTTACTGTACAGATATGGTTAGGACTGGACTGATGTCCTTTATGAGTATGTTGCGCATACAAGGAATGAGACTGTAATGAGACCAAATTATTGTGAATGTACAGGGTTCATATTTGACATCTTCCTACGTATATCTAGTTCATGATGCTGTGCAGTTCAATTGAGGATGTTTTTTAAAAGGTCCAAAACATATGTAGGATTTTGAGGAATCACTTCAAAGGTTTACGCCGATTCAATTGAAGATTTCAAACTAATCCATCTGATGTGGTGAGGCCAGTTATTCTGCAAGATGTCAGTCCAGAAGGTGTTGTTAGTGCAGTCAGGCACTGCCACCAAGTGGTACAGCTTTATAGCATCACACACAGGATCCATCTGTCCACACCTGCACACACACACACACACACACACACAGGATCCATCTGTCCACACCACACACACACACACACACACACACACACACACATTTTCTGAGGTATTTCTCTTGTTCAGGGTCTTGAGGTCTGCAGCAAATTACTGTGGACCAGAGTGTGGGATGTCTTGTTCAGTAAAAATAAATGAGAAGTTAATAAAAGCATAGGTACTTAAAGCTGAACAATATTGGATATATCAGCAATGAATCAAATATGTGTATAATATGTGTATAATATGTGTATAATGTGAAAGGTGTTGCTTGTGGTGAACCCACAGATGATTGCTGAAGTTCCCCTCAGTTCTACGTGGCTTTTTAGTTTGTTTAGTACTGTGACACACACACACACACACACACACACACACACACACACACACACACACACACATAAAAGGCGTGTGAGGCCATTCATGCCACAGGCTCTGAAAGCTGGAGCTGAGGCTTAAATTTCAAAATAAAAGTTAATATTGTTTCTGATCTGAGTTAGGGGTTCAGTATCTTGCTCAAGGACACTTTGACACTCGTGGATCCAACCAGGAACCCTCTGATTGCAGTGCCACCCCATCAGATGACCATATCAGCAGTTCTATCAACTCAGACCTTCTCTAAACTGGACTGTCGTGGAGACAATGTTCAGAGAGACTTGAAGAATGAAATGATGAAGACAATACTAGAATATGTCTTGCCTTGCTGGTGGTCCAGGTAACCTTCTGCAAACAGTACCAGAAGGTTTGCAGAGGTTCCTTCTGAGCAGTTTAAGGAGTTTGCAGGAGAATGTATTGATGCTAACCGTGAGGTGAGCAGCTGTCTTTTTGGCCAGATGAGACATGAATGAAAGTCAATAGAGAAAGTATCTGTTAAGAAAGGCTTTCACTGGACGATTGCTTTTTTTAGCTCAAAGCTGAGAATTTGCAGATCAGCAGTAGGTGTAGTCTGTGAGTCTTAGCAGAACTCAGTATGGTTTTATCAACAGTGATGCAGGAGTCCAACAGATGGCTGGATCAGTGGCAGTAGTAGTAATATCAAAAATAAAAGTGGGTTGTTCCAGCTTCATATTGGTTCCAACAATGGAGGACAAACATCTCTCCATCTGACTGTATTGTCCGTGACACGACCTGTGTGTGTGTGTGTGTGACACGACCTGTGTGTGTGTGTGTGACACGACCTGTGTGTGTGTGTGTGACACGACCTGTGTGTGTGTGTGACACGACCTGTGTGTGTGTGTGTGTGACACGACCTGTGTGTGTGTGTGTGACACGACCTGTGTGTGTGTGTGTGACACGACCTGTGTGTGTGTGTGACACGACCTGTGTGTGTGTGTGTGTGACACGACCTGTGTGTGTGTGACACGACCTGTGTGTGTGTGTGACACGACCTGTGTGTGTGTGTGTGTGACACGACCTGTGTGTGTGTGTGTGACACGACCTGTGTGTGTGTGTGTGACACGACCTGTGTGTGTGTGTGACACGACCTGTGTGTGTGTGTGTGTGACACGACCTGTGTGTGTGTGTGTGACACGACCTGTGTGTGTGTGTGTGACACGACCTGTGTGTGTGTGTGACACGACCTGTGTGTGTGTGTGTGTGACACGACCTGTGTGTGTGTGACACGACCTGTGTGTGTGTGTGACACGACCTGTGTGTGTGTGTGTGTGACACGACCTGTGTGTGTCCGTGACACGACCTGTGTGTGTGTGACACGACCTGTGTGTGTGTGTGTGACACGACCTGTGTGTGTGTGACACGACCTGTGTGTGTGTGTGTGTGACACGACCTGTGTGTGTCCGTGACACGACCTGTGTGTGTGTGACACGACCTGTGTGTGTGTGTGTGACACGACCTGTGTGTGTGTGTGACACGACCTGTGTGTGTGTGTGACACGACCTGTGTGTGTGTGTGTGTGACACGACCTGTGTGTGTGTGACACGACCTGTGTGTGTGTGTGTGACACGACCTGTGTGTGTCCGTGACACGACCTGTGTGTGTGTGTGACACGACCTGTGTGTGTGTGTGACACGACCTGTGTGTGTGTGTGACACGACCTGTGTGTGTGTGTGACACAACCTGTGTGTGTACGTGACACGACCTGTGTGTGTGTGCGACACGACCTGTGTGTGTGTGCGACACGACCTGTGTGTGCGTGTGACACGACCTGTGTGTGCGTGTGACACGACCTGTGTGTGCGTGTGACACGACCTGTGTGTGTGTGTGACACGACCTGTGTGTGTGTGTGTGACACGACCTGTGTGTGTGTGTGTGACACGACCTGTGTGTGTGTGTGTGACACGACCTGTGTGTGTGTGTGACACGACCTGTGTGTGTGTGTGTGTGACACGACCTGTGTGTGTGTGTGTGACACGACCTGTGTGTGTGTGTGTGACACGACCTGTGTGTGTGTGTGTGTGTGACACGACCTGTGTGTGTGTGTGTGACACGACCTGTGTGTGTGTGTGTGTGTGACACGACCTGTGTGTGTGTGTGTGACACGACCTGTGTGTGTGTGTGACACGACCTGTGTGTGTGTGTGTGACACGACCTGTGTGTGTGTGACACGACCTGTGTGTGTGTGTGACACGACCTGTGTGTGTGTGTGTGTGACACGACCTGTGTGTGTGTGTGACACGACCTGTGTGTGTGTGTGTGTGACACGACCTGTGTGTGTGTGTGTGACACGACCTGTGTGTGTGTGTGTGACACGACCTGTGTGTGTGTGTGTGACACGACCTGTGTGTGTGTGTGTGACACGACCTGTGTGTGTGTGTGTGACACGACCTGTGTGTGTGTGTGACACGACCTGTGTGTGTGTGTGTGTGGGACACGACCTGTGTGTGTGACACGACCTGTGTGTGTGTGTGTGACACGACCTGTGTGTGTGTGTGACACGACCTGTGTGTGTGTGTGACACGACCTGTGTGTGTCCGTGACACGACCTGTGTGTGTGTGTGACACGACCTGTGTGTGTGTGTGACACGACCTGTGTGTGTGTGTGACACGACCTGTGTGTGTGTGTGACACGACCTGTGTGTGTGTGTGACACGCGTTAAATGATATGATGCACGTATGTTACACAGTTAACTTACTGTAATTTACTTCTCTTTTTTAGGTTATTGCTGTTAACTTGTATTCTTGTCAGATGTGTGCGTCTGTTTTATCAACATTCATAAACAAGATGTCCAAGCTAAAGAGAACTGTGAACTTTAACCCAACTTCTCTTCTTCTCATTCATTCCCTCTGTTTCAATTTAAACTCGTCCTGTAAGGTTGAATAAATGAATCAATGGATTACAAGCACAACCTGTGCTGGAGATGGAGAGATCACATATTTACATATTCACATCATACTGTACATACAGCCGTGAGGTGGTGTCAGGTCAAAGTAGCTGTATAGGTGATTATAGACATTATACTAGCTCTGCAGCAGTGGGATTTCCTCAGTGTGATGATGCTCGAGTCACGTATCATCGTGCATGTGAGGATCCTCACGTACGCCCAGAGCCGGTGTTGTTAGGGCCTCAGCGCTGTCTCACAGGCAACAAGCCCTTCCTTTGTAACTTAGAATGCAGATGAAAACACACAGGCAGAAGTCAAAGCAACAACTGCAGTCTGTTCATTTAAAGTCTTCCATGTCAGCTTGTGAAATAAATCATAGCATGATTCTGGGTGATGTAACAGTACAAAACGTCTCCAGCTGGGAACCCTCACCTCAAAAGGCAACAACAACAACTGACAACATCAGATCATTAAATGTAGTTCTTTTTCTAGAAGTGAATAAGACAAAAACCTCCGATGTATTTGTACCAAGCTGAGCTGCTCTTTAACCCTAGTTTCTGTAATCGCCCCCAATGTTTGTATCTGGGTCATCTGAAACATGGAGGTGGGCTACTGGAACAGCAGACCTAAATCTGAGGACCTGGTTCAGTAATATGTGACTCAAGAAGAAGACGTCTGTAGAGCTGTGTAGCAGGATGTTTGATCAACCTGTGCACCGTAAGCCCTCACTGAGGGTTAAACAAACCCCGTGGTTCAGCATCACCGGAGTCATGCGTCATTCCTGCTGCGAGCTGAGCTCTGATTGGACAACCTCCGCTGAGGTCCCGCCCCTGTACAGTCTCCATCTGTGTCCTTTTTACGACAGCAGCTTCCTGCATCTCTCCGCTGTTTCCTAACGCTGCACGACCAACAACCTGGTGAGTTTGATTTTCTCCATCCAATCATTTCAACAGCTCATATGGAGCTCATTAGTCCAGCACGTTACAGTAGTTTGAAGGTTTCCACAAGAGAGGATAAATACAAATTAAGGCTTTTCTGGAGTTTTCTGGAGGCCATTTGTTTGGGAACTCCCAGTAAAAGTCCTTCAGCTGGGTGGCAAGGACGCGGAAGTGTCGTCACGAGAAGCTACTACATTCTATTAACGTTACTACTGTATTACTACTAGTAGTAATACTTTACTATATAACACAAGCCGGAAAATACCGTCGGAAAAATTGTTAAGAATTGCTGAAAGCCAGCAGCAGTCCTGTGTTAATGTGTTAATGTGTTAATGTGAAACACTATTCACTTTAAAGTATCCTTCTGAGAGACTAATACCAAGTACAAGTGGTAATACACGGAAATACTCCACTCCGAGTTAAAGTCACACATTCACAATGAAAGTAGCTTCTATCAGCAAACACCACTTCATCTGAACTGTGCCTTGTGTCGCAGTAGTTTAGATAGTTCAACCCTGGGCCCCGGGCCCTTCAGAGGGCCGTGGTTCATGGAGAGGAACGTTTATATTCACTAAACTAATACTGGGTTATTAACAACTTTCATCCTCCAACAATAACTGAAACCATGTAAAGAGGTGTTTTTCCTTATTGTATTTCTATTACTACTGTGATGATGATCAGTATTTATTCAGATATGTTTGTGGTTTGTAGCCGTTGACATTGAAAGTGTGCAGGTTCTGTTGTTCTGTTTTGGTTTTCACCATTAAACATAAAGATATACTCGTGAATAAACCAGAGTGTACACTAAAATAACAACGCTAGGGGAGAAAAATAAAGAAATATACGATGTAAACGAATAAATGAACCTCGTAGAACTTACAGAGGAACGTTGGGACACAACCGTTTTTAAAGAAAGCGTCCTGGGCCTCTCTGAATACTTCCTTCTCTGATGTGGAGGAAATGGTGGCGACATGTTGGGGTTGGATTTAGTAAGACTGCACAATCTCCTTCTGTTTTCGTTAGACTGACTTCTGGAGTTATTAAGAAATGAGTCAATATTAATATCTCTCTTCCCTCCTGGTCTCCATCCCAGTCACCATGACTCACGCGTATCCCTTCCTGAGCACTGAGCAGAAGAAGGAGCTCAGTGGTATCGCTCAGAAGATCGTAGCTGCTGGAAAAGGCATCCTGGCAGCTGACGAGTCCACAGGTAGGACTGCACAGACCCCCACAGTAACACACCACTCCGGTTACCACACAGACCCCCACAGTAACACACCACTCCGGTTACCACACAGACCCCCACAGTAACACACCACTCCGGTTACCACACAGACCCCCACAGTAACACACCACTCCGGTTACCACACAGACCCCCACAGTAACACACCACTCCGGTTACCACACAGACCCCCACAGTAACACACCACTACGGTTACCACACAGACCCCCACAGTAACACACCACTCCGGTTACCACACAGACCCCCACAGTAACACACCACTCCGGTTACCACACAGACCCCCACAGTAACACACCACTCCTGTTACCACACAGACCCCCACAGTAACACACCACTCCTGTTACCACACAGACCCCCACAGTAACACACCACTCCTGTTACCACACAGACCCCCACAGTAACACACCACTCCAGTTACCACACAGACCCCCACAGTAACACACCACTCACACTAAAGTACATACAATGTATTCTGTCCTCTATTTCTCTACACATACACCTGATAGAACCTGATACATCAGCATGGTCATCAGTTGACTAGAGAGCACTGACAGGTTTATTTTTATAACAATGTCTTTACAGTTCTCTATTAGCTGAACAGTGAGATCTGCATTCAAATGTATAGTCATAGTGGTCTAACCCCGTCTGTTACCTGGTGACCTCTCCAGTCGTAGTAGTCTAACCCCGTCTGTTACCTGGTGACCTCTCCGGTCGTAGTGGTCTACCCCCGTCTGTTACCTGGTGACCTCTCCAGTCGTAGTAGTCTAACCCCGTCTGTTACCTGGTGACCTCTCCGGTCGTAGTGGTCTACCCCCGTCTGTTACCTGGTGACCTCTCCAGTCGTAGTGGTCTAACCCCGTCTGTTACCTGGTGACCTCTCCAGTCGTAGTGGTCTAACCCCGTCTGTTACCTGGTGACCTCTCCAGTCGTAGTGGTCTAACCCCGTCTGTTACCTGGTGACCTCTCCAGTCGTAGTGGTCTAACCCCGTCTGTTACCTGGTGACCTCTCCAGTCGTAGTGGTCTACCCCCGTCTGTTACCTGGTGACCTGGTGTAAATGGCCATGTGTTTTAAACTCCTCCAGGCAGCATGGCCAAGCGCTTCCAGGGCATCAACACTGAGAACACGGAGGAGAACAGGAGGCTCTACCGCCAGCTCCTCTTCACCGCCGACAACCGGGTCAACCCCTGCATCGGCGGTGTCATCTTCTTCGACGAGACGCTCTATCAGAAGACGGACGACGGCAAGCTCTTCCCCCAGCTGGTCAAAGAGAAGGGCATGGTGGTGGGCATCAAGGTGGACAAGGGTGTGGTTCCCCTCGCTGGCACCAATGGAGAGACCACAACTCAAGGTACAGAGAACCAAACAGCATTAGAACATTTGCTTTCTTTTTAAAAGTGAGCTGATTGAATCAATCTCACGTCTGAGTTTATTTTATTGGATCAAAAAACATACAAATAAGACATTCATTCATTCGTAAAAAGCAAAGTGCAAAGAGCTGATCTTTAGACAACACAACAAAATGATATTAATAATATCATAACTGTGGAGCATTCCTCTGTGCGTCTGTCAGGTCTGGACGGGCTCTACGAGCGCTGTGCTCAGTACAAGAAGGACGGCGCTGACTTTGCCAAGTGGCGATGTGTGTTGAAGATCACCTCCACCACCCCGTCCCAGCTGGCCATCATGGAGAACGCCAACGTGCTGGCCCGCTACGCCAGCATCTGCCAGATGGTGAGAGACTCAGACAGGACATACGTTTACACTCAGACAGGGACGCAACACAAGCAGCCGTTACACAGTTGGCTCATCATCCTGACAGTTGGTACACAAGTCACCAGCCCAGGACAGGAAGTGCTACTGTCTCTCATGACGCTGGTTGCTATGTTCTCTGCCCCTCCCCCCTCAGCATGGCATCGTGCCCATCGTGGAGCCTGAGATTCTTCCAGACGGTGACCACGACCTGCAGCGCTGCCAGTATGTGACTGAGAAGGTGGGTGATGGTGGTCAGCTGGAACAGATGGGTAACTGGTCTGAGATATACGTATCGTGCAGGAACATGTCAGCAGCACCCTGAATTTGGCATTTTCTCAGAAAATAAAGAGAGCAGCAATCTGCTAACGTGGTGCACATTTTCACTTTGATTTGAGCTGTTTTGATCGTGTCTGATCATGTCATGTCTCCTGTGGCAGCATGAACCTACTGAAGGTAGAGAGACAGTCATATTTAAAGAGACAGCAGCAAGACGATAGTCTAACCATGGCATTGTTTCATTCTGCTTATTGGATAAAGGGGACCAGCTGATCTAAACAGCTGATATCATGATTGACAGCCCCAAACAATAACAGCAAGTAAATAATGAGTGAGCATGTGTGAGAGGAGTTATAAAGTGCAGATGTAGGAGAAATAGAGTGCAGCCTAAGCATACAAGAGGAAAGTCTTCCTGACTGAACTGATGCTAGAGCTTCATTTAACAGTGTCAGGGTGTTTATGTTGACATCAGTCGAAGAACACACCACATTCAGATTACTGAAGAGTACAGAACCAGGTGTAGAATATATCAGCACTGTGTGAGTAGACCAGCTTTCAAATCATGTTGATGGAATATGTTTTGATAGTAGAACTACGAGACATTCCCACCCACATCTTTTTCAACAAAGGTGTAAACTCCAGAAATGTGTTTTTTACACAACACACTACGTGAGGTGTGAAGGTAGGTAAAGAGATCGTGCTGTCACAGTACATGCTAAATACTCATGCTGCTGTAAACCATTACACACCCACATGAAGAGTCTTATCTCTAATGCTAGCTGCTCTCTGACATTAGCACAGCACTGCTAGAGCTAAACGCTAACATCAGCATGTTAACACGTTCACAATGACAACATGTTGATGTTTAGCAGTAGCACTAAGTACAGCTGGGGCTGATGGGATTGTTGGGCATAGTTACACCTGATTTTGTCACTAGAGTTCAAATCTGAGGATCACCAAACTTATTACAATGGCTGAACCAATGTCCATGGAAATCTCTCCAATAGCTGCTATTTGATATCTCATGGAGTCTCTAGAGGGGATCACCAAGTCAGTCAGGGCACCTTTACTAGCCAACAGGTAGAGTGTTAGATATTTCTGTTGTCTCTTCAGCCACGCGGCTAAATCTGCTGGGGTATAACATAAATACAACATCCTAGAACCAGTACTGTTAGTCAACAGTTACCTTAAATAACCTGTATTTGTAGCTTTCAGTCCATCCATCAGTTCCTCCAGGCAGTGAAGTGTGTGTGTGTGTGTGTGTGTGTGTGTGTGTGTGACATCTCTGACTGTGTTCATGAACTGTGTCAGGTGTTGGCAGCGGTCTACAAAGCCCTGTCTGACCACCACGTCTATCTGGAGGGCACGCTGCTCAAACCCAACATGGTGACTGCCGGACACTCCTGCCCTAAAAAGTACGGCCCTCAGGAGATCGCCATGGCGACTGTCACCGCCCTGCGCCGCACTGTACCCCCCGCGGTGCCAGGTGAGATGGACACGTAGCTATCTGCACACATGCTTATCACAAGTATACCTGGTGTCTACCTGACCTCCTGTGCATTCTCCTCCCCAGGTGTGACCTTCCTGTCAGGCGGTCAGAGCGAGGAGCAGGCCACCATCAACCTGAACGCCATCAACCAGTCCGCCCTGCACAGGCCCTGGGCCCTCACCTTCTCCTTCGGCCGGGCCCTGCAGGCCTCCGCACTGAAGGCCTGGGGAGGGAAGAAGGAGAACGGCAAGGCCTGCCAGGAGGAGTACATCAAGAGAGCCCTGGTGAGGAGGAGGAGGAGGAGGAGGAGACGACGACAGAGTAGAGAGACCCAGGTGTGGTTTAGGGGATGGCGGATACAAACCCATGTTTGAAGGAATCCTTCTGCTTTGTGTTTCTCCACAGAATAATAGCAAGGCAGCTCTGGGGAAGTACGAGTTCTCTGGAGAGAAGGGAGCAGCTCAGGAGTCTCTGTTTGTGGCCAACCACGCCTACTGAAGTCAGCCAGGCACTCCACTCCATTCTACCCAGTCACTCCACTCCATTCTACCCAGGCACTCCACTCCATTCTACCCAGTCACTCCACTCCATTCTACCCAGGCACTCCACTCCATTCTACCCAGTCACTCCACTCCATTCTACCCAGTCACTCCACTCCATTCTACCCAGGCACTCCACTCCATTCTACCCAGTCACTCCACTCCATTCTACCCAGTCACTCCACTCCATTCTACCCAGTCACTCCACTCCATTCTACCCAGGCACTCCACTCCATTCTACCCAGTCACTCCACTCCATTCTACCCAATCACTCCACTCCATTCTACCCAGTCACTCCACTCCTTTCTACCCAATCACTCCACTCCATTCTACCCAGTCACTCCACTCCATTCTACCCAATCACTCCACTCCTTTCTACCCAATCACTCCACTCCATTCTACCCAGTCACTCCACTCCTTTCTACCCAATCACTCCACTCCATTCTACCCAGTCACTCCACTCCATTCTACCCAATCACTCCACTCCTTTCTACCCAATCACTCCACTCCATTCTACCCAGTCACTCCACTCCTTTCTACCCAATCACTCCACTCCTTTCTACCCAGGCACTCCACTCCATTCTACCCAGGCACTCCACTCCATTCTACCCAGTCACTCCACTCCATTCTACCCAATCACTCCACTCCTTTCTACCCAATCACTCCACTCCTTTCTACCCAGTCAGTCCACTCCATTCTACCCAGTCACTCCACTCATTTCTACCCAGTCACTCCACTCCATTCTACCCAGGCACTCCACTCCATTCTACCCAGTCACTCCACTCATTTCTACCCAGTCACTCCACTCCATTCTACCCAGTCACTCCACTCCATTCTACCCAGTCACTCCACTCCATTCTACCCAGTCACTCCACTCATTTCTACCCAGTCACTCCACTCATTTCTACCCAGTCACTCCACTCCATTCTACCCAGTCACTCCACTCCATTCTACCCAGTCACTCCACTCCATTCTACCCAGTCACTCCACTCCATTCTACCCAGTCACTCCACTCCATTCTACCCAGTCACTCCACTCCTTTCTACCCAGTCACTCCACTCATTTCCACTCAGCATTTCTTATAGTCTTATACCCACAACTGTATGTAACATGTTCTCCGTCGCTGCAAAGTGCTGTCCCACTCCTTATAACATTTTGAGCCCTTGAAGCCTCTCACCAGGTGACATCAGTTAAGTCTGTGGGGGGGTCAGGGTTTAGGACTAGGCCCTACTGTACTGCCTGACTTAGTGTGCTGTGTCACTTTATTTTGTGTTTGTGCACTTAAACCCCACAGAGAGACAGAGTTGTCCTCAGTTTGTGAATGTGTCTTTCGTACATGTGCCTTCATTATTCTACTGAACTGCTGGAGGACGCTCTGTAGAGGATGGTGTCATGAATATACAGTATTAGTGTATACACTGGAAAGACATTCAAATTAAAATATTCCATAACCAACGGTGTCCTGTCGCTTTGTGTCCATGTATTTATTCAGAGTGGGTTGTCCACAGTGGAACGAGACCGTGCAGCTCTACCCTGAACCTTGAAGCAGGTATACAAATACAAACTACTCCTACTGACCAATCAAAGCAGAGCATGTGGCTCATTAGATACTATTACACAGATAAATTAAAGTCATAATCCAGACTAAAGTAACAGTTTAAAGTGACGGATTTACACATCAGTCAGTGATTTCTTGCTGTCCTTCATGCATGTGTCAGTTTAAACTGTCACTTTCATCAGTCAGCTGATATCCTAGTTTTCTCTTTGTTTGTGAAATATCCCGCTCTGCTGACAGCAGACGTGTGCTGCTTTGTGATTGGTCGGATGCTGCAAACACCGCCCCTTTTATGCTAACACGCTGACAGCCAGTTTGAGAAACCCTGGTTGATTTACTGAGTTGATAACCAGCTTCGTAGGTCTGTTTAGAGGGATCTGGTTGTTCGGGTTAGTTAAGCCAGATAACCGAGATATAACCTGGCTATGTTGAACTGGCTTCGCAGCACTGGGCCTGGATTGTCATATTTCAGTTTGTGGGTTGGCAGCCACTCCAGATACACAAATGTACGGGAGTCTTTCATCATATGTCCCCTTTAAATGTCTGTCAAACCAGGTCTGCAGGTTCAAGTCAAACCTCCGATGCAGTGACCTCTAGATCAGTGTTTTTCAACCTTTTCTGAGCCGCGGCACATTTTTTACATTAAAAAGATCCCGCGGCACACCAACAACCAAAAACGTTACAAAATGACACCTTTTAGCATAATACAGCATATATGGGGTGTCAAACTCAATCACAGGGAGGGACAAAATTAAAAATTGGGACTACGTTGAGGGCCAAATAGAGTCACCATTTAATAAACAGGATAGAAGGGATATTGGACAAAGTGCAAAAAGAATACATGTTTAGGTAGGCTACATTATTTTATGCATATGTGCCAGAGCCAGATGTTTGGCATCTTTTCTTGGCTGCCAGTTCATTAATATCTGGGGTTAGGTTCTGTGGAAACCCTCAAGATGGAGTGAAGGTGTGCATCAGTGAGACGACTCCTGTGTGGGTCTGTGTTCATCTTCATCACAGAGAAAAGCTGCTCACACAGGTATGTGCTTCCAAACATGCAGAGCATTTGAGCAGCATGTAGGCGGAGTTAAGGCATCGTTTCGGGGATGAAGCTTGGAAACTGTGCAGCGCCCTCAGAGTCATACTTTGCCTTGAGTGTCATTACACTGGAGGTCTATCAGCTCCACGGGTGCTCTTTCCATGTCAACTGCAAACGGATTGCTGAGCAGTTCAAATTTAAATTTCTGAGCTGCAAAGTCGGCAAATCGCCGAGTGAACTCTGTGCCAAGTTTATCAGCACAATGCTCAGTCGGGAACACAGCGGTGGAGACTTTTACTGCATCACACATGTCTGTGATCACACGTCCCCGTCCCTGAAGCTGGAGGTTTAGCGCAGTGAGATGCTTCGTTATGTTGAACATAAAGCCAGCTCACATCACCACGTTTCGTCCCGGAGCTCTGTGGTGTGGCGGGACAGTTATGATAAACATCTGATATTTTCTGGCGGGCCGTTGTACCGAGGGCCGGATATATGCTGACAATGTAATGACAAGTCTCTAAATGTGTTGATCCTTACTAGGCTTTTCATCTGGGTTATGTTGTCCAGGGCCCAGTTCAGAGTCTGCATTTTTCCTTTTCAAATATTTCTCCATCTGTTCGTCTCGTCACCTCAACCTCTCCCGTCATTTCATTCTACTGTCCTAAATGAACAAGGTCATTACTGCGCTACCTACTGCCACCCACTGGCATGGAAGAGTATTATTACTTAGCCAGCCACTATATTGCAGCTCAGACGCTCAACAATGGCAAAGTATTTGCAGCAACTAAATAATATTTTTTTGGACTCATTAAGTGAAATTGGACATTTTCCCACGACACACCTGGCGATCTCTGCACAGCGGTTGAAAATCACTGCTCTATATAGATAATTACTTTATTATCTCGTGACATGTAGGTGATTTCTACAACCACACTGCAGCTTAGAAACAGCAGCAGGTTTAACAGGATTCTATTAAACCTATTAAACACAGGTTTAAACACAGTTTAAACCTTAAAGGGCCAGTGTGTAGGATTTCTGTGAATCAATCAGCAGAAATTAAATATAATATTAATAACTATACTTTCATTAGTGTATGATGATCTGAAACTAACAATTGTGTTTTGGTTCTCTTAGAATGAGCCCTTCATATCTAAAGAGGGACTCTTTACTCTTTACAGAGTCCTGTTACACCACCATGTTTCTACAGTGGCCCAGAACGGACAAACCAAACAGTGGCTCTAGAGAGACCTTCACGCTGTTACGTTACCTGAAGGCCACCGTAGTGAGCTGTGATCTGCAGCCTCACCAGTAGATCCTACATAGTGTCATTTTAAACCTGCAGCTAATCGAGGCTGACGGAGACACAGCTCCTTTTAGTTTAAGCACACATCACATCCAAACATCTTTGTTCTTCTCACTCGGTACGGTCCAGCCACTGGACGACAACAGAGCTGCTGCATAGAAACAACCAGTGAGTGTATGTCAGGTAGGTGTTTTTATTTTAAAATCTGGTTTCTGTTAGTGAGGCCTCCATCATGTGCATCTCCTACCAGTAACATACAGCTGAAGTGCTGAGCTTTCATCAAAACATCCACATCATCACACTAACAGAGGACCTTCCCATTTCACCTGAGGGGGATTCAGAACATTAAAGTCTTTATATTGTGGGCTGTTTCTGTCCTTAGCAGATAAACAGGAAGTGGGCGGGGCTGGGGGTTGTGTTGATGGATGACAGTCTGCGGTCCTCCTCACATGTTGGTGCTCATCCTGGTCTGGCTGTTGGCTGGTGTCAGCTCCCCCTGGCTGCCTTCTCTGGGTGGAGACTGAGAAGAGGACACAACACGAGTGAGGCACCGTGTTAGAAACAAAAGAACCTTCACTTCTCGGATTCTGTGTACAAATGATAGCATGTGGAGAGGACCGGCAGCCTGTGTTCTAAGATCTGTAAATGAGACTAACTGGTCCCGTTATTTCATCTACTGGTTTATTATGGAATCATTGCAACAAGAACTGAGATCAGAAGCATGCATTCTCTCCATCAGTGCTGGCTCATGGAGGGATATTGAGTCTCTGGAAAATCATAGAGAACCATTCCAGACTTTTCATTATTAGGTTTAAACAAGTCGAAACTACGGCGTCGTCATGTCCAAATACATGCAAATACACCAGAGTACTGCTTGGACTTCAATGTGTCTGAATGTCTGTGAGGTGTACTACAGTGTAATATCCCAGTATTGATGCAGTGAGTCATGTAATGCAACATACATGTGACTCTTTTTTCATTTGCATAGTTAAGACCACCCAGGACCTGCAGACACCGTGTGAGCATCCCAACATGACAGTTAACCCAGTACTCTGGCAGGCTGGTTTTATTATGCTAAGCTGAATGCATCAGAATGTGCATGTACACATATGTTTCCTACCTTGACGTGGATCTGGTTGCGCAGCACAGCAGCTCGGAGGATCATGGCTTTGGCTCGTCTCTGGAACTCTTTGCCCATGTGAATAGACTTCTCAAACGTGGTGCTCCTCTGGTCCACATCCCTCGCATACAGGATCTATCAACAAGTCAGAGCCCCCGTTTCACAATGTTCCAAATGACATTACTCGCGTCAACATTTTCTTTTGTGTGTGTGTGTGTGTGTGTGTGTGTGTGTGTGTGTGTGTGTGTGTGTGTGTGTGTGTGTGTGTGTGTGTGTGTGTGTGTGTGTGTGTGTGTGTGTGTGTGTGTGTGTGTGTGTGTGTGTGTGTGTGTGTGTGTGTGTGTGTGTGTGTGTGTGTGTGTGTGTGTGTGTGTGTGTGTGTGTGTGTGTGTGTGTGTGTGTGTGTGTGTGTGTGTGTGTGTGTGTGTGTGTGTGTGTGTGTGTGTGTGTGTGTGTCACCTTGCTGTGGGAGTCGATGCGAGCGTTGATGAGCCCCTCCAGTATGAGCTGGGTGAGCTCGTCCTCCAGAGCTGCTACTGTGGTGTTGAAGGCCTGAGCCATCTTAGTCATGTCTGCTGACACGTAGGGGCTGAAATACTGAACACATGCACACACAACTGTCAGACATGCCACCATCAGACACTAGTTACTTTGTTACTTTGGGATTTAAAGGTTCTCTATTTGACATTCAGAGCATGAATATCAAACGACTATCATCTCTGTGAAGATCTAGAGGAGGAACGTCTCTCCCTCAGTGTGTTCTCTGTGCTCGGTCTACATTGCCTTATAGTGCATGTTAGTGCATGTGAGCGTGCCCCACTGGTTAGCTCACAGCTGCCGCTCTGCAGTGCTCTCATACAGCCATTACAGGTTTTGAGTCTAAGAGGATGTTAGTGCCAAATTTAAACCATAAAACAACCCTCCAGATGTTCCTGAGATATCAAGAATGGACGGACGGACAACATCACGCCTGAATGCATAAACAGTGTGAACTCACCTGGATGAGGGCTCTGTTCCTGATCTGGCTGTACAGCGTCTTGACGTGTGGGGCCAGGTACATGTCCAACAGGAGGTTATCCTGGAGGACACACCACAGCACATACACTCTAAATCATCACACAATATGTTGCCATAGAACCTCAGCACAGTCTCAAACTGATGCCTTTTCAGTGACCGTTAGTCACCTTCTCTCACCTTCATTTCATCCAGCAGCTTGAGACAGGACGCGTACTTGGACTCGTAGAACTTGAAGATGATGTCACGGATCTGAGGTTCCAACTCTAGAAATAACTTAAAGGAGCTGAGGACAGAAAAAAAAGAGTATTACCATCACCTACTAGTCATTAAATGTACCAGGATACAGTACTGGGAAAACGTTTTAGGCAGGTGTGAAAAAATGCTGTAAACTAAGAATGCTTTGAAAAATATAAATAATAATTTATTTGTATCAATATGCAAAGTGAGCGAACAAAAGAAAAATCAAATCAATATGTGGTGTTACTACCCTTTGCCTTCAAACCAGCATCCATTCTTATAGGTACACTTGCACAAAGCCAGGGATGTTGTAGGATTATAGTCGGTGTATGATCAACCAATTATACCAAACGGGTGCTAATGATCATCGACTTCACATGTAGGTTGAAACACAGTCAGTAACTGAAACAAACAGCTGTGTAGGAGGCTTACAACTGGGCGAGGAACAGCCAAACTCTGCTACATCAGCAAGGTCTCTCCCAGACAAAGATTTCAAAGCAGACTGGGGTTTCAAGATGTGCTGTTCAAGCTCTTTTGAAGAAGCACAAAGAAACGGGCAACGTTGAGGATCGTAGTGGTCGGCCAAGGAAACTTAGTGCAGCAGATGAAAAACACATCAAGCTTATTTCCCTTCGAAATCGGGAGACGTCCAGCAGTGCCATCAGCTCAGAACTGTCAGAAACCAGTAGGACCCAGGTACACCCATCTACTGTCCAGAGAAGTCTGGACAGAAGTGGTCTTCATGGAAGAGTTGCAGCCAAAAAGCCAAACCTCCGACATGGAAACGAGGCCAAGCGACTCAACTATGCACGGAAACAGGAACTGGGGTGCAGAAAAATGGCAGCAGGTGCTCTGGACTGATGAGTCAAAATTTGAAATATGTGGCTGTAGAAGAAGGCAGTTTGTTCGCCGAAGGGCTGGAGAGCGGTACAATAATGAGTGTCTGTAGGCAACAGTGAAGCATGGTGGAGGTTCCTTGCAAGTTTGGGGCTGCGTTTCTGCAAATGGAGTTGGAGATTTGGTCAGGATTAATGGTGTCCTCATCCATCATGCAATACCATCAGGGAGGGGTATGATTGGCACCAAATGTATTCTGCAGCAGGACAACGAGCCCAAACATACAGCCAACGTCATTAAGAACCATCTTCAGCGTAAAGAAGAACAAGAAGTCCTGAAAGTGATGGTATGGCCCCCGCAGAGCCCTGATCTCAACATCATGAAGAGACAGAAGGATTTGAGGAAGCCTACATCCACAGGAGATCTGTGGTTAGTTCTCCAGGATGTTTGGAACAACCTACCAGTAGGGCTGCACAATTAATCACATTTTAATCGCGATCACGATTTTGGCTGCCACGATTAAATGAGCATGATCGTCGGCGATATTGACGTTTAAAATGCGTGCTCTGCTACATATCAAATCAAGCGCTTCCTCAACTAACAGTCAGCCAACCACCAGGGGGAGAACGAGATGGGAGGTGTCATGCACGCACCCTGCAGCGGCAGCCTCAAACAAAGTTCTGTCTGCAGTCGACTCCGGTATTAGTAGAAGAGTAGAGAGAGACAGACAACAGAACAGAGAGCAGACGGTCACGGGTGTCGTGTGAAAGGTAAATAAAATGTCAGGAGCAGAAGGCGAGGAGCTAGTCCCTCGAAAAGGATCATCATCAGTTATCTGGAAGTTTTTGGGATTTAGGGCAAGTGATGTGAAACAAGAACAAATCATATGCACAGAGTGCGTTATGCTGCGTTCACACCAAACGCGGTGCGAATTCATCGCGGGACCATTTGTGTTCATTCACGCTGGACGCGCTGGAGAGGGGGCGGGGCTTATCGCCCTGAAAGACGTTCAACTGTCCGCCATCAACCATGGAAAAAATAACCTCTATTTCTGCTTAGTTGTGGAAGTCCCAGATATCACGGGAAACTAAACGCCGTCATGTCTGGTTCATAACATCATCCAGAGCAGCTCCGTGGATTTGATCGAGATGTATTCACTGTGTCTAGCAAGCCACACGTCCGCTGTTTACTACGGCTGTATGAGCCCCAAATAAACTGATTTGGCTGTGATTTAACTGCAATAAACAGACAAAAAGGGACTCCGAAATAACTACCTAATGATGCCGATTTGTCTGAATTCATGTTTTGTTAGTTCTCTCCGCAAGACGACAAGCAAATAACTTTTAAAATACTTGTTTTCTCAATGGAGCTCGGATGGATCGGTGCTAGGCTATGCTAACATGGTAGCAGCTCCATCAACACTCACAATAAGTGAACGCAGCATTATGCTGCGTTCACTTAAACGTGAAAGTGCAATAAAAAGATGTTGTCCCTAAAATGAATGAATAATCGTGATAAATAATCGTGATCTCAATATTGATCAAAATAATCGCGATTATGATTTTGGCCATAATCGTGCAGCCCTACCTACCAGCAGAGTTCCTTCAAAAACTGTGTGCAAGTGTACCTAGAAGAACTGATGCTGTTTTGAAGCCAAAGGGTGGTCACACCAAATATTGATTTAGATTTCTCTTCTGTTCATTCACTGCATTTTGTTAATTGATGAAAATAAACTGTTAACACTTCTATTTTTGAAAGCATTCCTAGTTTACAGAATTGTTTCACACCTGCCTAAAACCTTTGTACAGTACTGTACGTTTCAGTCATCATTCACTAAACTCCTCCTACCTGCTGGAGATGACGTTACGTTGGAGCTCCTGTCTGTCAAAGGTGGCCAAAGCACACATTCCTCCATACACAGCTACGTTACTGGGCGACAGGAGCTGCAGGGAACACACACACACACACACACACACAGATTACACAACTTGTTGTTAGTGGTAGCAGTTTCAAACTTCAGCCTACGGTAGCGTGAGGCAGCAGTCGGAAAAATACCCAGTTCATTTCTCTACGTCAAAGTGACCAGAGGTGTCCATAATCCATAAACAGCTAGGGTGCTTCATTATATTTACATTGTAATAAAATAGTTTTTATTCACAAGTTGCTATCTGCCATGCGTGTACATTCCAGGAGCACCAGTCTGTCTGTATCAGCCCCCCCACTGACACGCATCATTTCAGCTTCAGTTGAACTGAATGTGGGTCAAGTTGCAGCGCCATGGCACCACTCACCTCTGGACAGTCACAGTGGTCAAAGGAAGCCTGCAGGAAGCACTTGGCAGCTGGTTTATATTTCCGAGAGGCCAACTCTGCCAGGCCTGAAACAGCAACAAAGCAGGTCAGACGACTAGACCCTCCACAAATGATAGAGAACAGCTCTCTACAGCCGTTACTGTTATTCATATCACAGTAGAAGAACAGACTTGAAGCTTCTTCTCCAGCATGATGCTGACTTACCTGCAGCACACTTTAATTTGGTGAGGACTGCTTGATTCTGGCTATCTCGCTCTCCTCTTTGCTAAACAAACAGAAACAGAAGCGTCATTAGTCATCTTAGTGAAGAACGTCTTCCTTGTTTACAACAATGGGTGCACGACTACTTCTGTGTGTCATTGTGCGACTGTACGGTGAATAGAGTGCACACACTGGGACCTCTGCTCACCTCGGCTATCTCTGGTGTGGATTCTGCTTTGTTGACGTAGCTCAGTACATGGGACCAGTTCTGGAGGTAAACGCTAACCTGTGGGAACAGAGGACAGGGTTTACTCCTTCATATACTTTGTGTGCTCAAGTGAAATTGTTGAAAGCCCCCCCCAGTAGTTTCTACCCCACGCTGCTTTTCCGTTATGAGAGACAAAGCGTAAATATACAAGTACATGACAGCAAAACATAGCAAGCATCTACAACTCCCACCAGCAGCTGTTACAACGGTTACTGCCACATGAAAACGTTGTGGGACACGGTGCTGTACCTTGATGACATTCAGACACATGTTAATGACGTGCTTAGCACTGGTGCAGTAGTCTCTGGCTCGGGAGTAGCACTTGAGGGCGTTACTGAGGTCTCCACAGTCCAGGTAATGATCCCCCAAGTCATCATGCCCTCTCCTGGGGAGGTAAAGATAAAGAGGTGGTAGATGTAGGGACACGGGTCTCGTAAAGAAAACACTGGCAGTAGTCAACTCGCCTCTCCAAGCATTTCTAATAAACCAGCTGGTAAAATGAATCAGCATGCTACGAACCAGTTCTGTCTTTAGTGGCTTGATCTTAAGGGCCAGGTACTGTGTGGCGTTGAAATGGTAATTTGCTAGAGATGCCCTGATCATGATTTAGCCGGACCTGGGTCTGTCTACGGTGGACTGGTCTCTGCTGGAGGAGTTTCTGGTGAACCTGCATGATGTCATCCGATTTCACCAGAATCCGACCCGGTGGCTCCGATGACGAGCATTAAGAATAACTCTATAGAAACAGACCATCTTCTCTCTGATGGTCTCTCTACTGATGGAGGTCTGATAGAGGATCAGGACTACACTGAGACTGGTTCACAACCAGTTAAAAGTTCCTCACTGTCACTTTAAATACTTGCTTTGATATACAAAATCTTGGCATTGGTAGTTTTAATGATGTAATTGAAGCTGCTTAGAACTAGTGTTAGGTATTTAAACAGGTCATAATTCTCCCTTTGATAACTATTTTATATTGCTGTGAAAACAAAGTTATACTTGCATCATAATAGTGTTAGAATTTACCGTCACCCAATCCTCATTTTTACTACATGAAGGTTGAACGCATTATAATACAAGTTATTGTAACCTCCATTATTGTAGCTGTTTGGCTCCGTGCTGTCTGTGAGCCGGTCACTGTGAATGGTTAAATAGTAAATAAACTGTACTTGTTTCTCTCTTTTCTAGTCTTCTGACCACTCAAAGCTCTTTAACACTACATGTCATCATTCACCCATTCACACACTGATGACAGGAGCTACCATGTAAGGTACCACCTGTCCATCAGAACCAACTAACATTCATACACCGCAGGACCAGTCTGCAGGAGCAATTTTGGGGTTAAGTGTCTTGTCCAAGGACACTTGGACTAATTTGTTGTGAGCTTTATGTCTCCTTCACTCACCGACGCATGTCTGTGTGGCTGTGATGTTACCGTCTGCGTCGCTCAGGCGGCGGCGTCACATACAAGAAATACGAGACTGACAGTCCAGTCACCTGTCATGGCCGATCAGCTGAAAAACGTCTCAGTTCGATCGGTGCATCTCTAGTAAGAACATTGATGCTAACAATGGCGTGCGAGTTCATACCTGATGCTCTCTTTAATGGAGTTTCCCTTGTAGTTCTTGAGATCAGTGTCCAGTTTCTCCAGTTTGAGCAGAGCCTTTTTCCTAGTGGACTCGGCCCAGGCGGAGTCCAGGGGAGGAGGAACAACACCACCTTCAGGTACCGTGTCCGGCACACCCTGCACCTCCCTAAACAAAACAACAACAAACATCTATTACATTGAGTGAAAAGGTGACATATTCACCAGTACACTGTGGCTTCTCCAGCACACATGGCTACCTTTCTCATGATTTAACCGTTTTCACAGCGCTGAGCTAGGGCCTGTGTTAATAGCAGTTGACATTATAACGACAAGGACACGATTAGCTACTTTTCCATCCAAAAGTTATGCATGAAGAGTGAAAATTGTGGAGTCAGTGGCAAAAGACAAATATTTTTTTCGCAAGAATTTGAAGCTCCTCTTCACTCTAGCGGTGACATCACGCACTCTAAACTGCGCAATACACACCCATTTTAAAGTCAGAAAAGGACTGAAAAAATCATAAGAGTTCAATTGTGTAAAAGTTATCAAAAAGCTGAATCATGCGGCAATAGTTCAGGGTTTTCTCAACATTTTAAAGTTGAAATGGTGTCTGTAGCTGAAAGTATGGGGAAGTAGAAGGATTTGAAAGTTGAATAAGTTTAAGAGGATTTAAAAAATGTCTCCATAGAGATCCCATTCAAAGTAAAAATTGCAAAAAGCTTAATAATTCAAAAGTTTAAAGATTAGAAATATGAAGAGACATAGCAGAGGTGTCCTTAAAGAGCTGAACATTTTGATATTTGAATGGTTTCTGTAGCTTAAAAAAATGTGGAAGGAGATATGAATTTAAAAAAAACATACGGAAGAAATGGAAGAAACATTTGAAGAATACTTGGAATGCTGAATCAGCATTCCAACAATAAAGATTCGAAGAACAATACTTGGAATGCTGAATCAGAATTCCAACAATAAAGATTCGAAGAACAATACTTGGAATGCTGAAGCAGCATTCCAACAATGAACAGAAGGGCCTACAAGCAGCAGGAGGTTGACAGAAGAGAGTACACAAGACAGGGAGACCAGTTCAGGACTAGGACGTGACACTAAGGCTGGGTATCATTTATGAAATGACGATACCAGGACCATTAGCTGCTGGCCGCTAGACAAACAAGTCCTGCGTTACCTGCCGTAGTGCTAATGAGCTTTTGCATCCCTGAACTCTGATCTAGTACCACCTCCTGAGCAGGTTCAGGAGGGCAAAGTGCTTCCTGATATCAGACACAATCGTCAACTGGTTTCACTCCGTTTCCATCTTCAGTCTGACATTACCTCCACTCTCATCCATTTCCATAGGAGGGGGGTAGATTTTTGCTAACCAATCACCAGAGACTAACCTATCCGCCTGTATCTAATGTCACTTTAAGTCCACAGGTGATGTTTTGCCATGACAACATACTTGTGTCAGTGTTTTAAGAGTGGAGCGGAGCGAGCTAAAAGACAAAGTTAATAAACAGAACCAGCCTACGATGTCGGGTGATACTGACAAGACATGCTGTATATGTAAAATGTATTTGTTAACCACGGTTGTCACATCTAATTCAAAACTAGTATTCGGCGGCCCAAACGCCAAAGAGAGGCCATGAAGGGTTGAGAGATGGTAGTTCTCCCTGAGAGAGTCTGGAGGATTGGTGGAAATGTTTTGGATTACTTTAAGGTTGAAGATTCACAACATTTTGTAAGGAAGTGGAAGCCAGAGCTGAATGTTACAGTTACAGACACAAATGAGGAAGACTGGAGAAGAGTAGAGGAGAGGAGAGGGACCGTGATACGCTAACAAAAGAAAAAGAAGCTGAGTCTCAACCCGGCATCTGGTAGCAGAACGACAGTGTCGATAGCAGCGTCAGTCTCCATTGTTGTTGTTATTATCCCTCAGTTCTGGGCACAGCTGACAACGCTTGACAGCTGCTTGAAAACGGCATCGGTCCCCCTCCTGGCTCTGATTATCTGATTAGTGGGTGGATTCAAATGTCTGGAACCAGGTACGCACAGAACAGGGAACACAAAAGCAGGGCTACACAACTAACTACAGGATGTTAAGCTCCTGTGGTGTAAAAGGCAAGAATGTTAATTTAGGGTTCACAGAGTGCTAAGAAATCAACAACCTCTTTGGTAAGAGTACACTACTCGCTAATACGATCTGTTTTCAAATCAGGATTGCACTCTCTCCAAAAGAGTTCTTATGCCACAGGGTCATTGAGTAGAATACCGTGAGGCCTCTGTGAGTTTGCGGTGGATCTCTTCATAAGTGTCGACATTGAAGGTCCTCTGGACGAAGGTGAGGGCCATCTTCAGGGCTTCCACCCGGAGCTGAGGGCAATGCTCAGCGATGAACTGAAGCCTCTCAATGCGCATTAATCCACTGTAGCTGGTGGCATACTGCTCCAGGTCCTACACACAGGGAGAGGTCTTATTAACAGTGTGAAACCTGCTGCTCTCAAATGATCATGTCACATTGAAGTGATGTCATAGTAGCTCCATTTTATTTAGCATATTTGGGTTAGGTGCTCTATTAGACTTACGGTTGTTTTCATGTATTAGGCTGTCGTTCAAAGGTTTTAACTCTGTAAGGCCTGAGCCTGGAGAGAGGTTATGCATTTGGTCTGTGTGTGTGTGTCCGTGACTGAGTGAGTGTGTGTGAACCTCTGTGTCTGTCCAAAGCTAATCAGCAAACTGCAGAATATATTAGATGTCCCTTTAGAGCTGCATGCTCAAGGAGCTCTCATAGTTGGTGACTTCCTGTTTTATTCTGCCACTGACTGCCTGCTGACTCGTCCCTCACTACTCAGCTAGTGACTCCTAACAGGCCTCCTCGTGGTCTCAGCTGTGTATCAGCTAGTGTTACACAGCTGAGACCAGAGAAACACTTTGCACTGTTTGGCTAACCGCTAACAGAACTACTTGTACACACATCAGCTTGGTGAGTTTACCTTTGTGTATGAAGTGTCGTGTACGACCACTCTGAGCCCGATGCTTGTATAACGTTTGTTTCTTAGTTTGAATGAAGTGTGTCTGACGAGGCTCCACAGCTCTGCTTGTATTCATTCAATCAAACATTACAGCGGTGGTCTTTGCAGACTCACCTGGAGGAGATCTGCACTCTACTGAGTTCAACTTTCTAGTTTTATGTGTTGCACATAAGACAAACATTCGCTAAGCACTGATAATCAAGTTAAAGAATAATGATGACCATAAACGATTGCACATCTAACCTGCGACAAGACAAGAGGCTATGATGGACTTAATGTTATGTGTTCATGAGGAACATTACTTCAAGGTTGTATCTCCTTTACAGGAGCACCGGTGTGCAGACCGCACCATCTTACCTACAATTATGAGAAATACTTCTGGCCAGTACAGTAAAGTGAAACTAAACAACAGCTTCATGCAAATAATTATTGTATTTGGCAAACAGTTACATTGTATGCCACCATCATGGGTTAGTGTGTTTGTGTGTGTGTATATATGTATGAGAGTCTGTCAGGTCAGTACCAGTGTTGGGTTCTCCACTATGTAATTGGTGTCCGGAGCATTCTGCTGGTCCTCCTGGGGGTCTGCGTCTATCTGCATGGGCTCCACAGACCCCTGAGAGAAACACACCAGACACAGAGGTTAGCAGAAATCACAATGCAACACATGAGCTACATTATAGCGGAAATACATTTAAAAAATACTAGAACTGTAATAGAAATGTTTCATGACAACTAGTGTCAGATTTCCAGATTAGGACTGTCCTCGACCAAAGGAATTCTTAGTCAACACTCACAACATTTCGTCGACTCATCGATTAGTTGATTTAATTGGCAGATCTGTAAAACTGAGTTTCTCCACAAAGAATCACACCAAAGCACCACTTTAAATCTTGTGTTTAACAGATTTGTGCTTATTAGTACCTTGGAAATACTCATTCAGCATGAAAAAGCATTAAAAACCACAAAAAGCACAGCAAACGGTGTGCTGCAGCGCGATCCAGCAGCTGAGCTACGGCTCAACCTCTGTAGCTAATGTTGATGCTGGCTTGTGAACCTCAACAACAAACCTCATTTGAGCGCCAGGAGCTGATCATAGACTGAGCTAGCATGGCACAGTAGCACTTTGCTCTACACAGGGATTTGAATCATTGGATGGTAAATCACAATGTTCACTGGGCTTTAAACTTAAAGCAATGAGATGTGCTCTACTGTTACTGAATAACTACAGTAATAAAACAGAGCTGGTTCACATTGCTAATGGTAGATCGGGGAATGGATGTGTGAGAATTGATTGTATTGTAAATGTTCTACAATATTGGATAGAATGGGATTTTTATGATGATTTCAACGGTGGCAAAAGTGATTCACAATAGGTATTAAGCCTTGTTCTTAATGGGATGCATGGTTGGCAACAAGCAAGGCAAAATGAGCATACAGGATTCTTAAGAGGTAGTGTGGCGTCGCCACAGATGCAACAATCGCTATGTTATCATTTGCTTTGTTAGCTTTTCAACACGCTACCAGGCTGATGTTGAGTGAACGCTACCTTTGGGAAGATAAACTTCTTGCAAAAGTCGTAGTTAGTAATAGTTAGTACTGTATGTGTTATCACATGTAAAGCCACGTGTGTACGGCTCATTAGAGATGGGCGTGATACCGAAGCTTCTTTCACTCTGGTGAAGTGCACTGTATCAATACATTGTGTCCAAGCTTGTGTTAAATGAAGAATACCACGAGACTGACGGCGTCCGAAGCTTCAGACATCACTGGTACTTCAGAAAGCGCTTCAGTCAGTTCTACAGTTTTTACAGTTTAGCAGAGATTAGAATAACATAGAAATGGCAAAGTACACAACAAAGACATAATCAGAAGTATGATAACATTCCCCCTACCAAGTCATAATGTAATCAAAGTGATAGGCTCATTTAATGAATGTCACATCACATCGTGACTCATATGAAATAACAGCCATTAAGTTAAAACGCATAGGCCCACAGTGACTCTGGGCCTAAACACCAAAAAAGATAATTAAAAAAAGAAAATATATTTTAGACCTAACAAGAGTCTTTAAGCACAACGCATAATCCAATATTTTACTGTAACATAATACACAACCACGTCTACATTTGATGCAGCACTTCTGATTTAACGTTAGCATGCAGGCTACTTGGACTTTTATTGCGCATTTGAGACTAAAACCATTAAAATCGCCGTCGTTGTAGGACTTCAGCTCAGGTCTTCTTGAGCGTTGTGCTCGCTACGATGTGGAGCTAATGGGACAAACTGCTCATAACAGGAAGTTGGCTTGCAGAGCTAGCTCATGATGCAATGATAAACACGAGCTGTTCAGTCTATGTTGTGCTTTGTTTTGGTGAAGAACCGAACTTAAGATGTCTGTGCATCAGTAAGAGCCATACGGACTACTGGTTAGCGTTGTTGTTTTGCCAGTGTACCGTTAACACTGATATCGTCTCCACGTTAAGTCAATGGAGGCCTTCAGTCAGTGGTTAGCCTGCACTTCCCAACTCGATTAAAACAATCTCTCGAATTCAACTGTTTTACTGGCAAACGTGGATACATTTAAAACTTTACATTTAATAGATCAGCTTCCGGCAGTAACGGTGATTGTGTCTTTTTCTTGCGGTTGTCTTCACTTCCCACTGTAACGTTAGGGGATGACAGTAACGCTACCTTTGACAACAAATGCCAAACGCTAGCTAATTCTTTAAGTTAGTGATTTAATTAAACAAAATATTGCTTCGTAGATGATTCATACGCATTATCAAACATGACGAACGCATGATGCTGGTCTTGCGTAGCCTTATATTGTGATATTTAATCATGAACTGAGCCGGAGCTAAGTTTATTTAGCTTAAACTAGCAAGCTAACTGCTAACATTAGCTACGGTTACGCCACTTACGCCAGTTTTCAGAAATATTGACAGGTTAGAAATGACAAAAATAGCGATGGTTAAGACTTACCTGAAAGTTAAACACTTGCAGAGGCAAAGGCATGTTATTTATTTCTTACTTTAGGGTGGGTTTTGTTAGAGGGGAATTTATCACAAAGATATTGATGTGCGGCGTGCACTCTAGCAACCGCGTCTCTAGTGGGCTGGGCCTAACCTGCTCCTCGCTACGGCTCGCGGGAAGGCGCAGTTTGACGTTTGACTTATTTTTTCTTCTTCTTATTTTTTCAGTTTATTGGCAGACTATAAAGCAACGTTTAAGGTGCATGCCGCCACCTACTGTACCAGAGTGTGTAACAGCAGGACATTATGATAGTTACACAATAATAATGTTATTATTTATACATTTTTAAAAAAGCTTAAAGCTTTTAACCTGAGCTTGTTTGTCCCCTATCTCTAACAGTCCTTTGATGCTGCACTCCCTTCCTAAAGCTGCCACCCTTCAGTCTTTCTCTTTCCATACTGAATTTCCTCCACTCTATCAGCACATGTTCAACACTTTCTTTACAGTTGCATGTCTCACATTTATCCCACTCTGTCTTTTTCATGATGTACAACATGTCATTGAGTCCTGTATGTCCTAATCCGTAAATCCGTAATCTACAGAAAGTAACATCTTCTTTCCTACATTTACTTCCATCACTTCTCACTCTGACTGACGTCGGACTTTTGTTATAATTTCTACCTTTATTGTCATTATTCCAAATTCCTGCCAAGATGTCATAATTCCGTGCTGTATTACTGATTTTGCTTCTGACCTCCCAAAACAAATTTCGAAAATATCATTTTAGTTTAATGCTCTTTTGTCAAGTTTATCTGCAACCTCATTTCCCTCTATTCCAACATGAGCAGAAATGTACATCTATTCCTAATTGTTGTAAGTTCAATAATGAAATAAACTTCAGTTAGAAGCTCCTCTCAAACTGTTTGACCAGATTGTATACTTTGTATTGCAGCTGCAGAATCTGAACATATAATGGTTTAACCTCCTCCACCCACTGAAGACTGATGATTACTGCTGTCAGTTCGGCTGTGTGCACTGATTATCTGTTGTGCCCACTCCTACATGATTATCATCTGAGTGTTTAGATCCATCTGTAAAAGTATTTAGATAATTACAATAGCTTTTCTTCAGGTAATCTTGAACCAAGTATCCAATGTTAACGTTCCTCTCAGTCCATTATCTTCTCTTTTGTAATATCTCTAGATTGACCTTGGGTTGTGGAAGTATCCATGGAGGAATGCTGCTACTAATAACTGCTGGACTATGCTGTATGGTATCTAATTTGAACTCTTTCATTTTCCTGTTAATGTCCCATCCAGAGCTTTTACCAGAGAATGTCGAGTACTCCCAACAATTGTACAGGACAGTCGATGCAATATTTATGTTAAGTCCACCCTGAATTCTAATCCAGTGTGATAGTGCTAACTTAGTTCTCCTCAGATGTAACGCCAGTTCCCAGATTGGCGTCTGGCCGATGGCCCGTAGTGGATCTGAAGCTGTCCCCCCATTCACTGTCCTATTGTGTCCCGAGTGTCTCTGAGATGTCCCGTATCATCTCAGTGATTGGCTGAAATCCAATAAGCTCGTCCTGGCCTTTGACCCGATGGTCAGTCCTCTTCCTTCCTTAAAGCAGCATACACCAGATCCTCGCTTGGCCATCCTGCACTCATTCATATGGTCGTACCTGAAAAGCCTATCTTCCCTAATACTTAATACATTTCAGCAAATCTTCTTCACAGTGTTTAATACATCTAATGACTATGCTTTTTGGTTTAAATTTCTATAAGTAAATATACTGTAACATATAATATCCACCACTAGGGGTGCTATTAAACATACTTAGGAATGCTTTTAAACTTAAATCCTCACAATTCCCCCCAAACTCACTATTCATAGTGAGTTTATTAAATCCCTGGAAAACAGTCCCTCTTCGTAGCAAGCTCTCATGGGCCTTTATTTCACTTACTGGTCCAAGGGTGTCCTTCCCTAACTAATATCCATCAATAGTTCAAGTTCATCCTCATCATCTACACGTAACTGGTTGCCCTGTATGTTTGTCTCACTAAGCGCAGTGTCAATTAACCTCTGTAGAAGTCCACGGATGCAAGGGATGCAGCAGCATCCACAGAGGACCAGGACTGGAGCTACAACACAAAGAGTGGTCATTATGGACAGAAATGCACTTTTCCATTTTACAAACATACCATCGAACCAGCTGGTGAGCGGATCGTCAACACCAGAGTTCTCTGCTAGCTCTCGGCTGAGAGCTGTCAATCCGGCCAGAGCTCTGGTCACCGATCCGTCAGGGGCTGTGTTGTTTGGAATGAAAGTACAGCAGGCAGATCCAAACATTTTGCAAACTCTGTCTCTCTCTGCTCAAATCATATCTAATGCCATTCTATTCTGCCAGGTCATTAAACTAGTTTCATCTAGCTGCTCGTGAAGTCCTGCTATGTCGTCACGAGTGACGTTTACAAAACGCTGCTGGTTATGTTATATGTAATTAATCCAATTGACATTTTTATTGATTGACACCCACCAGAAGAAAGCAGATTCGAAACCTGCAGATATTTGATTTCTGGCTTTAAATTCATTAGGCACCCCCCTTGGTATGTAAACTTAGCTATCAAATGACCCTCCCATGGGCCGGTCCACCTTGTTGGTCAGCACCACTTACGCCCGTGGACCATCCACAGCTGCCTCTGCGTTCGTCACCTGTGAAAACAAAACTCGACTCATTTTACTTAGTGTCCTAGTGTATTCTTCTTCTTTGTCCCCTCTTTTTCACTTCCTCTTTGTCTTTGCTCTTCTTTACTTCCACTTTGTCTTTGCTTCTATCTGCAGTTGCAGATTTGCTCTGGCGCGTTCCAGTTCTCTGAATTCTTTCTCTTCGTCTACATCTTTTCCATCTTCTCTTCGTTTTCCTTCTTCTACATCCTTTCTCTGTCTGTACGCCTCCTTTTCTCTCTCTCAGCACTTCCTGTCTTTTTAATGTGAGCATTATGCAGCCTGGGAGTGTTTAATGAACTCTCAACTCTGACTATCCTACGGGGCTCTACTCTAACTGTAGCTCTGACCGTGAGAAAAATTAAGTTTTTTTGTTTTGTTTTTTAATTACAATTAAAATTGTAAAATAAAAAATTATGGAAATAAAAAATTTTGAATTAAAATTAAAATTAACTATCGAAGAAGTACAATTAAAATTAACAATGTAAGTTGAAATGTTGAATTAAAACCAAAGTTAACAACTGAAGTTAAAATGTAGATCTAAACGATTATAGAATTAAAAACAATGAATGTTACAAGTTTATCACCAAAAACTCACTCCATTGTAATTTATCTACCGATCCACTGGGTGGCGTACTTCCTTTTAACTCTAATGTAAGTACTCCTCATAGACCAGGGGTCTCTAACAGGCGGACCGCGGTCCGGATCCGGACCCAGACGCTGTCCTATCCGGACCCGGACGTATAGCTGATGGATAATTGAGAATTATACATTATGGAGGAGCGCTTCTATTTTAACCTGCGCAGCTTTTCTAGCCTTTACGGCACTCGGTCAGCAGTCCAGGAAACACACCGACCAATTACATGCATTGTAAATCATCTCACGTGACGCTACTCAGCCAATCGAATATCTGTATTCTGAAACGCATCGTGAGCCGAGTGAGATTTACACACAGACAGGAGAGAGACGGGGCTGAAGCCCCCCTAAAATGTTCTTCCGCCCCCCCAAATAATTTGGCATTATTGGATTTAAAAAAAAAGAAAAAAAAGTTTTATTTTTATTTTGGTGATGTCATTAAATTAAACTATTATTTCTCACATGGACAAGTTATTTATAACTCTAACATGCTACATATGTGCGTGCGTTCTGGTTTGTATGTTTTCTCTCCCTTCAAATTACAATCCAATAGCCTTAACAATATAAAACCCGGGCACTAGGACCATGGGGAGGCTGCTGCGCTGGCTTTCTCACTCTGCCAAGTAACGTCTCTCGTCAACGACAGCCAGGATTATAGCCGAGGAGTTCAGCTCAAAGTCAATGATGCACGGAGTGAAAGTGAAAGTACAGGTAGTTACAGAATGTGGCTATCTACCAAAGAGCTGAAAATAGACATTTTAAAAGCAAAACAGAAATATAAAACTGAACTAGAGAAGATGGCTGCAAACAACCTTGGCTCAGCTGGTCTAGCATGAAAACTATAGCAGGCCTCGGGAATCCAAAGAACAGCAGTCATGTCACTTTGGATGGCTTTAATTCAGATACTGAGTTTCTAATGCCCTCGATCGTTTTTATATTCGTTTTGATACCTTTGATTTTAGTAATGAAATTCAGGAACTGAATTACAAACTGAAAGACAACCAGCACTTTGACATCGACCAAAGGATGTGGAAAAGGCCTTCCTTAAGACGAGAGTGAATAAGAGTCATGGACCTGACAACATCTGTGGTCGTTTACTTACATCTTGTGCAAAAGAACTGAGTCCTGTATTCCACTACATTTTTAATAAGTCTTTACAGGCACAGCATGTACCTGAGGTCTGGAAGGATGCTGTGGTAGTCCGTGTTCCCAAATCCAGTTGCCCCAAAAGTCTAAATGACTTTAGACCGGTCGCTCTCACATCCATTTTAATGAAAACTGGTAAGGGCAGAAATTTTAAGGAAAACTGAGCAAGCACTTGATCCCATGCAGTTTGCTTATAGGCCACACAGAGGAGCAGAAGATGCCTCAGGCACTTTGTTTCATTTACTCTTTAAACACTTGGAGGGAAATGGATCTCATGTTAGACTTCTATTTGTTGATTTCTCTGCTTTTAACACAATTCAACCCCATATTTTAACCAGCCACCATGGACCTGCACAAGCTAACGAGGAAACACGGCGTGAAGATCGCGCCGTGTTTCCCTTGTTCGGTGGAGGACTGCAGCCTGGCAGTGGGGAAAGTTGTCAGCCACAGCAGAGTGAAGTCCGCTGCTCGGATTAAAAACGCGGTGGTCATTTTTGTAGATAAGGCCAACACGGTGGTGGAGAACGGGATCGTGGTGAATGATACCTTCGTACCCGATAGAAGTCACTTTGTCCAACGTTCCGCCGTTTAATAGAGACGAGACACTAACTAGAGAACTATCTAGACACGGTAAGATAGTGTCTCAGGTTAGGAAACTGTCTTCTGGGTCTAAGTCTCCTCTGTTAAAACACGTGGTGTCTCACAGGAGACAGCTCCACATGATCCTCAACAACAGGAACGAGGAGCTCAACCTAGTGTTCAAACTGAGAGTGGAGGACTTTGACTATGTCATTTTTGTAACTTCTGATAACATGACATTTTTCAGTTGTGGTAAAGAGGGACATCAGAGTAGATCATGTCCTGAGAAAAACTCTACTGAGCAGAACGGTTCTAATAAAGACCAGAACCAGAAAGACACTGAGGAGGGCAGAGGGGAAAAGCAGGGCAGTCAGGAAGGACAGGAAGGGACAGGAAGGGACAGGTGAGGTCCAGACGGTGAGGGAGGTGAGTGAGGAGGGGACAGGGGGGGTCCAGAAGGTGAGTGAGGGGGGACAGGAGGGGACAGGTGGAGCCCAGCAGGCGAGTGAGGGGGGACAGGTGAGGTCCAGAAGGTGAGGGAGGTGAGTGAGGAGGGGACAAGGGGGGTCCAGCAGGTGAATGAGGGGGGACAGGAGGGGACAGGTGGAGTCCAGCAGGTGAGTGATGACGTGTTGACAGGCAGTGAGGTGGACATGGAGGGAGACGAGGAGGTGCTTAAAGTCCCCCGTCCGAAGAGGAAAACTAAGAGCAGTGGAAGCTCACAGGCAAAGAAAGTGTCAACGAGCACAATGAAAGGAAGAAGAGGAGCAGCAGAGTCTGAGTCCAGTCTGGAGGAGGACTCTGCTGCTGACAGTGAGTCCTCTGACTTGAGGGCTGGCAGCTGTAGGAGCACTCGAGGGTACAGTGTGGGGAAGATGAAGGGAGTTAAAGTGGAGGAATACTTCTCTGATAAAGAGAAGCTCTCCAACTCTGCCAGGTCACATATGAGCAGAAAAGGATTCACAGAGCAGGAAGTTTACAGACTAAAGAAAATAGTTCAGAAAATAAGCAAAGAGCTGAACAATGATGATGGGTTTGATAATTAATACGGTCTCACAGCCTAAACGCAACTTAAAGATAATGTTCTGTTTGTTGGTTTTTATTTATTTAACCATGAGTTTGTTAAACATAAACATCTTAAATAGAAATGGAGCCAGAGATTCAGTGAAGAGGTCTCTACTCTACCAGTTAATGAAGATTAAAGGGACAGACGTGATGTTTCTACAAGAGACTCACAGTGACTCGGCCAACGAGACTGAATGGAAGAGAGAGTGGGGGGGTGAGGTGGTGCTGAGCCACAGGAGCACCACCAGTGGGGGGGTGGGGATCCTGTTCTCCAAAAACGTTGCCCCGGAGTCGTTAGAGGTGGAGCAGGTGGTGGAGGGCAGGCTGCTGGTGGTGGGGGCAAAGCTTGAACATTTAAATGTTGTCTTCATGAACGTGTACGCTCCTGTGTTTGGACCTGAACGAGTGTGTTTTTTAAAGGTCTTAAGTTAAAACCCGTTGAGCCTGAACCAGCCCCCCTCGGGGCTGGTGTGGGGGCGGGGGGTGCGAATTCCGATTCAGCTGAACGGCAGAATGCAATTTTCAGTAACAAATATAATATTTCCACAACAATGCAGCATACCGTTTGAACGAAGAATCTCCCATGAATCGAAGCATGTGTAACACTTTACACACTCAAAACACAATAAAACACGATCTACGACAACATTCCTACCCTCGTGCTAAATATCGACACTTTTCGCGTTCATTTTGCGTTCATTTTGGCCGAGACACGTAACAGAAACAGCCTCTCAAAAGTCGTTTTTCAAACATCCATGGTAAAAGCTAGGTATTTAGCAGCAATAGCATGCAATCACGCTTCGAACGTATATCTTCGATTTCCTCTCCGGGACACGCTTCAAACATTACCGGGGGACAGCAGCCCCCAGCATCTATCACTTTGCCAAAAAAATTCTGGGTCGGTACTCACGTTTTTGAAGCAAAATCATCAAACCGTTTCCTAAAAGTCCATTTTGACCGCGGATTCACCTCATTCTGACCCATTTCCGGTCTAATAAAGTTGTGAAATAAATAAAGGGGGGTCAAATAAGCTGGGGGACAACATTCCAGCGAGGCTGGACATTCCAGTCTCGCGACTTTTACGCGCCGGGTCCTCGGCTGAGATCGGCATTTTCCGCCGAAACTAAAGACTTCCTGGTAATTCTGTTAGCGCCATTCGATTGGCTACACCAGACACGTGCGCACAGAGCAAAAAAAAAGGAAATTAACCAAACAGGGGCTCTACAGTGGCCCAATACACACCAGCTGTTGCGCAATCCTCCCGTAGCTCGCCGGCCTGGAGAGGCTTTGGAGACGGTTCCAGCTCTCCAAAATGATTTCTAACTGCTGTATGTGATAGATTGTGCATGTAGAAGGATAAAGGAAGTTAAATATATAGTTATTTAGGTTGTAAAAGTACAATGGAACAGCTTGAGAGGCTGTTTCTCAAATGATGACCTTTCGTGACCTCTCGTACGTTTATGTCTCTAATTATGGCATACTTCACTCAATTCACTCAAATTCTTTTTTCTATTCACTACTGCTGTCGTTTGCTATGATGGTGGGTGGTTCTAGGCTCCACTGAGCCTCATTTAATATCTTTTTATGAATAATAGTGCTTTTTCACCATACGAATTTGACATTTTCAAAGTGGAGCTGTGTTCCATCTTCATCTGCTATTAACCAGTAATATATACATAATATTTACTCTATTCATATGAGCAAACCATTCTTAGTGTTAATAACCCCTTGGAATTATTAAAAAAGACCTTATAGTTAGAGTGTGGGGCCCCTTCGTTCAGAACCGGAATTTGCGGAATTTATGGGTGCAGGTTACCAGGCTCCAGAAGGTTTTAAGCAGTGTGTTAGGCAGAGTGAATGTGGAGGATTTCAACTGCACTGAGAATGATTCAATAGACAGGAACCACCTGGAAGCTCTCGGGCCATCACAGCGAATACTGAGGCAGCTGGTAGAACAACATGAAGTGGTCGATGTGTGGAGAAGGATGAATGCTGAGAAGAGACAGTATACTTGGGCTCACTCTAGAGGGAACTTAATTTCCTTCGCTAGAAAGGTTTTATTGTTTTAAACACCATTTTAACATTTTTAAGAAGTGCAGCATGCTGCCTGTTGGTTTTACGGACCACGCTCTGGTTATGTGCAACGTTTTTATCCATAACGTAAAGTTAAACGTTAAAGTGTCATACTGGCACTTTAACACGGCTCTTAGATGATGCACATTTTAAGGAGGTTTTTAGATTTTTTTTGGAGCAATTTTAAAGAAACAAAACATGATTTTAAGTCTTTAAAACAGTGGCGGGATTGTGGGAAAGTAGAGATAAAGCAGCTCTGTCAGCAGTACACTCTCACACAGGACATCACCAGATCTATGAAGGATCTGGACACTGAAATCGTGGAGCTGCAGAGTTTAGCAGAATCCACTGGAAATCGAGATCACATTAAAGATCTCAAGTCTAAAAAATCATCTCTTACCTGCTGCACTAAGGCTCAGGGGGCGCTGGTCAGGTCATGCTTCATGAATGCAGCACTAATGGACGCACCATCCAAGTTCTTCTTAGGCCTGGAGAAGAAGAATGGGCAGAGCAGGTTTATTCATGCTCTACGCTCTGCTGGGGGGGGGTTCTGGTCAAGAACTCAGAACCCCCCCCGCCCACACACACACACACACACACTCTGCTCATTGCCCCAGTTGTGGGGGACTGGCAGGGAAGAGGAAATAAGCTGCTGACGTTCACAACCCCTCACCTGGACAAGTTTCAGGCAGCAGGAAAAAAAAGCAATTTATGAAATCTGCGTAAAGGTTGTGAACCTCCGCTCTCTGGTAGGGTTGAAGGAGTCGAGGTGGACCGAGTTCTTTGGCCGCTGGAGGTGCCTGTACAAGCTGCCCGTTGAAAAACGGACAGCAGACCTCCAGTGGAGGGTTGTACATGGAGCTATAGCCACAAAATAGTTACCGAGCACACCTGGATCCACACACTGGGGAGGAGTGTTCTGTCTGCTGTCAGACTGAGACCCAGGAACACTTGTTTGTTCAGTGTCCTCGGTTCTCAGCACTCTTTGAACTTTTAAAGGGATGGTTTCACGGTCTTGGACAGGACTTTTCTTTCATTTTATTTATTTTCGGTCCAAAATACTGCACAAAAAAGAAGGCTGTCCACACACTGGTGAACATTTTGTCTGGTTGGCCATCTGGCTGACACGGAAGAATCGGGCTCGGGGTGCCGGTAGTGAGGATCCGGTGAACGTTCTGCAGGGACTGTTGAAACCCCGACTCAGGGTGGAACACGCCTACTACCAGACGGTGAAAGCCTGTACATTACAGGTACATTACAGGCTTTCAGGGACAGATGGAATACTGGGAGCATGTTATGCTCAGTGGGTGCTGGTGGAGAGCTGGTGGTGAACTTCTGAACATATTGATTATTGTAATTGATTGTTTATTTGTTCTTTGGTGCTTTAATTTGGTTATTTCATTTGATTGATTTTTTGCTTTTCAAGTGATGTTTTGAGTGAGTGTTTTCTGTTTTCACTGCAATAGTGAAATAAAGGGACTTTTAAACCTCAAACCTCTCTCTCTCTCTCTCTCTCTCTCTCTCCTCTCTCACTCTCTCTCTCTCCTCTCTCTCTCTCATCTCTCTCTCTCTCCCTCTCTCTCTCTCTCTCTCTTCTCTCTCTCTCTCTCTCTCTCTCTCTCTTCTCTCTCTCTCTCTCCTCTCTCTCTCTCTCTCCTCTCTCTCTCTCTCTCTCTCTCTCTCTCTCATCTCTCTCTCTCTCTCTCTCTCTCTCTCTGTCCTATCCTGTGAATGCTGACGGGGCACCTTACTATCCTTTGCTGCACGTCACCGCTCACAATCCCCATAATCAATGCTATTAATAGCCAATAGGCGATCACAGTGATCGACAGCACTGCCAACTGACACATTGATTGTGTTAAAGTCTGGTTCATTCATATGTAAGGTCTGTGGAAAGCAAACAGAATGAAAAGTAAAGGTTCTCATTAAAGGGACCGTTAATGCTACTATCACAGTATTGAATCAATGCTCGCCTGAGACTACTAGTCACTCCTAACAGCTGCATTCAGCACGCGTAAAGAAAAGCTCATATCACGTCTTCTAGTAAACCGTTTCACCTGCTTCTCTCGCGCCGTTCCTGCTCTCGAGCGTAGACTGTCGTGAGCGCGCGCGCTGAAGATGCCATGGCGTGACGTATCAGAGCCGCGTCAGAGAGAGAAGATGGATTAATTTCATGTGTGGACATAAATGCGTTTTAGTCTTTTGGTTTGAATGTTTAAACCTTATTCATTGTAAAATACAAATAACACATTATTATAAGGCGCTTCGCGCGCGCACAGTTGTGTCATCCCTGGTTTGAGAGACTGCGGTAAAGCCGGCTGCTCGTTCGCGAGCTATGATGGAAACTTTAATTCATCTGAATGAGTTTATGGATTTGCGTGAGCCGGTGTAACAGAGGGACCCGGGTAACCGATACAGGGTTTAATCTCACTATAGCCGGTCTAAGCCACATCCACCCATCCACCCGTCCGTCTCGGGGAAGGAGACGCGCAGCCTCTCGCTGTCTCTCTGGAAACAAGGACTCTTCCTCCAGTGTTATGCACGGCTGTGAAACGACCAGTCGAGCACTAGAGAAGCCTCTCTTTCTACCACATGGGCGGAGACGAGGAGGGGTCCTGCGCCCAGACTCACCGCGGAGGAAACGAAGCAAACGGAGACACCGGAGCGTCTCTGGACCCGGACGGAGAGAGGAGATATGCAGAGCTGTTCAAGCTGCTGGACTTGAATAAAGATGGCAGGGTTGACATCAATGAACTGAGGACCGGACTGGCAGCTCGTGGTTTACACCGGGGAGAGGCGGAGGAGGTGCGTGAGACATGCTGACAGGAGCAACACACTCACGGTCACTCACAGCTGCTTTATTGCTGAATTCATGTTTCATATAGCAAAACATATGAACTATACTGTATAGGCAGGAGAAACACAGACTATTATAGACACATTATATCCTCTTTGCTAATGATGAAGGATGATTGTACACCTGTGTATGTTTGCTTATATAACAGACGACTGACTTTTAAAAGTGTGAGCTTGACATCTAAACTTATATAACAAAAACGTCACATTGAATATTGTTCTAAAATATAACTATCTCTGCCATTCAAATCCAAATGATCTTAAAAATAGAGCAATCCACTTTGTTGTCAGATGCCATAGCAACAGTGTTCTCACAAGTTTACCACCTGAATGTGAGCACTTCATTTGACCAAACGTTCAGTTTAAAGTGTCTCTGTCCGTTTGACAGGAATGACCACTGTGTCTTTATATGAGTTTATTGTGTAATAAGAACATTCCGAGGTCATTTGGTTTCCATGAATTAGGAATCTCGCCCACAGCTTTGTAAACTCTAATGAGAGGGAGGTATATTTGAACTTTGTGCAGGGACATTTATTTCAAGCTAATGATAAGAAAATGATTGATAAATCTTTGCTGCAGCAACCCTTCAGTCATACCACGTGTGTGTGTATGTTGAGCTGCTTCCATATATTTGATACACTGAAAAAAATGTGTTGGATTTACTTAATTTTTTTTAGGTAAGTGGTCGCACGAAATAAATGTATCTAAATCCAGATATATATTTTAAATTGACTTTACTTAATTTATATTCATAATTTCACCTCAACTATTTTAGTAGTTTACTCACTATGTTCAGTATACTAAAATGTATTATGTAACCTCAATTACTATTTACCTTTTTATAGATTCAGATCAATTTAATGGTTTCATTTCTACAAACTAAAATTAAGTTTGATCTAGTTAAACATGTTTAGCTATTACTAGTATCTTAACTTTCAATAAATTCCATGTTTACACAAATGAAGCAAACAAAATACTCACTTTATTATCTTCATTACCAGCAATGTAAATAAGTACATTTACTCAAGTATTGTACTTGTGTAAAAACATAAGGTACTTAAACTTTACATGAGTATTTCTATGTTCTCATTTGTCTGAAATCTCTATTGTACATTTACTGCACAATACTTTTGATTGTGCAGTAAATGTAAAAGTAAACTTTGATGAGAATACTTGCTGACAACACTTTTACTTAAGTAAGACTTTGAATGCAGGACATTTACTTAACAGTGCCATTGCTAACAAAAAAAAACAATGCACCAGTACCATAGCTGCCAGACAGCGAACACGTACATCAAAAGGATGCATTGAGTGAATATAATACTCAATGTCTCACAAAACAAGCCCCTATGTCCAGGCTTCACACTCGAGTTAATAAAAACAGTCCAACACACTTTTTTCAGCTTGCAACATCTTCTTAATATATATCTTCAGGTCTCTCAGGATGTCGTCTCCTTGATGTCCTGTGTACTGAAAGAGAATATGAGAAAGGGTTTATGTTATATATTTAATTACAGTCGAGTATGAGGTTAAATCAGCATTGTTTTCGTTACTCAAAATCACAGACATTTTCTATACCTATTCAACAGGTGTGAACTGAGTTCTTTGTGCTGTCGCAATGACTTGTTGTAACTATTAGTGATATTAGGATCTAAAAACATTTTCTGTAATACAAAACAGTACATGTGGCTGGCATATGCAGTTACATTGACTCACCATATACTTCAGAATGAGATGCCCATGATCTTCCTGGAGGATGGCAGCCCTTTAAGGGTTGAAAGCACTTGTCACCTGTATAAAAAGAATTACAGTTGTTGAAATATCCCTCAAAACATCAATACAAGTACAAAAAATGTCTAGAATATATATAGGACCTATGGTGACCTTAAAAAATACACTGACTTCATTACACATTGTCTTAATGGACTGCTCTCTTTAACTAAAGAACGGTACTAAATTGTGACTTTATTTTCATGAAATGTCAGAGGTCTGAATGTGTAGGGAGATAGCACTATTTTAAATTCTATTCTAAATCTAAATATTCCAGGCTGTTCTTGAGGTCTTCAAACTGAGACTCTATTCTATGTACATTTCATAAAGTTGCTCCAGAGTATATGAACATTTGTATACAACATTGTGTACACATATTTACTAGGGGTGGGAATCACCAGAGGTCCCGCGATACGATATTATCACGATACTGCGATATGCTGAGTATTGCGATAACATATATTGCGATTTATTACTTTTTTCAACTTCAAATGATGTCCCCAAAGGAAAACTGTGTCAATATGTTTTATCTAATAAGATAAAGTTTTCAGTCTGTTCATCTCACTTCAATCATTTCTATTGATTGTCAAGCAGACAGACTGACCAACACTGTCATAAATGTTGCACCTGACAAACTGAACTGTTTGTATTACAGTCTACATAGTTAATTAATGCAACTCTTTCTGCTGCACTCAAAGATTCCTCAACTTTAAGCTTCACTTCTCTGTAGAGCTTGGGCACGGCTGTGTCGGAGTCATATCCATGTCGTCCTTCCCTCCCTTGTTAAAAAATCCAAAATAAGTCCAGACGTCTGATTTAAACACGGACGGCGCATTTCTGATTTCTTTCTCCGATGTCTCCATCTTTGTTTTGACCAACTTCCTACCAATCACGCTGACCCGGGACCTCTGCTGACCTCACCAGAGAACAACTCAGCACCATCTAGTGGACTGAAGAAGCAATTGATTTTATTATTCTAATACCAGAAAGTTTATAGTTTATATAATAAAAGATCGATACTTGGCTTCCGTGTATCGATACAATATCGCCACGCAAAATATCGCGATACCATGCTGTATCGATTTTTTCCCCCACTCCTAATATTTACCTCTTGCAAGATTGCCAGATGTTTGGCTAGTTTCTGGACAGAAACACCCCCTTCTTCTGGAAAACGGGATGGGGTAAATGGCTGCCCAACTGCACCATGAAGGTGGTTTCAAGTAGGATTGTGATGCGCTGGACTTCTGCATGTATCTGTTTTACACAAAAAGAAAAACGGAAGACAAAGAGCACTGTGTAAAGATACAGTGGGTACGGAAAGTATTCAGACCCCTTTACATTTTTCACTCTGTTTCATTGCAGCCATTTGCTAAAATCAAAAAAGTTAATTTTATTTCTCATTAACGTACACGCAGCACCCCATCTTGACAGAAAAAAACAGAAATGTAGAAATTTCTGCAAATTTATTAAAAAAGAAAAAGTGAAATATCACATGGTCATAAGTATTCAGACCCTTTGCTCAGTATTGAGTAGAAGCACCCTTTTGAGCTAGTACAGCCATGAGTCTTCTTGGGAATGATGCAACAAGTTTTTCACACCTGGATTTGGGGATCCTCTGCCATTCTTCCTTGCAGATCCTCTCCAGTTCCGTCAGGTTGGATGGTGAACGTTGGTGGACAGCCATTTTCAGGTCTCTCCAGAGATGCTCAATTGGGTTTAGGTCAGGGCTCTGGCTGGGTCAGTCAAGAATGGTCACAGAGTTGTTCCGAAGCCACTCCTTTGTTATTTTAGCTGTGTGCTTAGGGTCATTGTCTTGTTGGAAGGTGAACCTTCGGCCCAGTCTGAGGTCCAGAGCACTCTGGAAGAGGTTTTCTTCCAGGATATCTCTGTACTTGGCCGCATTCATCTTTCCTTCAATTGCAACCAGTCGTCCTGTCCCTGCAGCTGAAAAACACCCCCATAGCATGATGCTGCCACCACCATGTTTCACTGTTGGGATTGTATTGGGCAGGTGATGAGCAGTGCCTGGTTTTCTCCACACATACCACTTAGAATTAACGCCAAAAAGTTCAATATTGGTCTCATCAGACCAGAGAATCTTATTTCTCATAGTCTGGGAGTCCTTCATGTGTTTTTTGGCAAACTCTATGCAGGCTTTCATATGTCTTGCAGTTAGGAGAGGCTTCCGTTGGGCCACTCTGCCATAAAGCCCCGACTGGTGGAGGGCTGCAGTGATAGTTGACTTTGTGGAACTTTCTCCCATCTCCCTACTGCATCTCTGGAGCTCAGCCACAGTGATCTCTGGGTTCTTCTTTACCTCTCTCACCAAGGCTCTTCTCCCACGATTGCTCAGTTTGGCTGGACGGCCAGGTCTAGGAAGAGTTCTGGTCGTCCCAAACTTCTTCCATTTAAGGATTATGGAGGCCACTGTGCTCTTAGGAACCTTGAGTGCTGCAGAAATTCTTTTGTAACCTTGGCCAGATCTGTGCCTTGCCACAATTCTGTCTCTGAGCTCCTTGGGCAGTTCCTTCAACCTCATGATTCTCATTTGCTCTGACATGCACTGTGAGCTGTAAGGTCTTATAGAGACAGGTGTGTGCCTTTCCTAATCAAGTCCAATCAGTTTAATTAAACACAACTGGACTCCAATGAAGGAGTAGAACCATCTCAAGGAGGATCAGAAGAAATGGACAGCATGTGAGTTAAATATGAGTGTCACAGCAAAGGGTCTGAATACTTATGACCATGTGATATTTGTTTTTCTTTTTTAATAAATTTGCAAAAATTTCTACATTTCTGTTTTTTTCTGTCAAGATGGGGTGCTGCGTGTAAATTAATGAGAAATAAAATGAACTTTTTTGATTTTAGCAAATGGCTGCAATGAAACAGAGTGAAAAATGTAAAGGGGTCTGAATACTTTCCGTACCCACTGTACATTCACAAATTGACCTTCTGATTAACCAAGACAGTCTTTGATAGCATGGATATTGGTGTACAGTGTGCTAATGTCGAACATATTCCTATTAATCTAAGGTAAATGCGCAAAATCAGAACTAGATCTGGAGGCTGTGTGGTTATTTAAACATGGCTATTACTGTAAAAAGGCTACTGTCCGCTACCACAGTTATTCACAATATCAACTTTATAATGTTTATATGTCAGATTTTCTATTCTCAGTTTACTGAGGAGTTATTGTGTGTGAGCATCTTCAACGCCATTTACTAACTTGATTTCACATTTAGCTTTGTCTAATTCTCAGGGTTCATACACATTTTGACCAATGGATTTCCATGACTTTTCCATGACTTTTCCATGACTTTAAACCAAATTTCCATGACCAAACATTTTGTGAAATATCGGTGTATACATGAAAAAGTGAGAAAATGTAGTATTTAAACTAACAATGAGAATTCCAAAGCATACAGTACACCTTAAATGACACAAATGAATGAGAAAATAGTTTGATTAAAAGAATAAACATTTATAAATATACTCTGGTTGACAGGCATTCATAACACTGACACATCAATAAGAGCTTTAGTAGGTAGTAGCATCCAGCTAGTGCACACATTGCTTTCCCTTTTGTAGTGCAAATCTGAACAAAACGTTGAGTTGGCAACTAACTCTTTGACCATAAATCAACAAAAACTATTTCACATTTAAACAGGTTTATAAAACAACATTCGCATAACAAGTGCTTTCTTTTTGTGTTTGAGTGACACACACACACACAGTTCTGTCCCCTTGAGAGGCTAGTGAGAGAGAATAGCTGGTGGCTGACCAAGTTGTAATGAGAGAGAAAAAAAAGTGCTTTCTTGTGTCTTACTGTCCACGGGACCTTAACTGAACAGTCACTTGCCAGCTTAGCGTTTCATTTCTGCAAGCTTCGCATCCCCTTTGCTTCAATACGTTGGACAACGTGAGACTCTTGAAGTGGGGAGCGAGCCCGAACGAGCAGAGATATGCGCATTTGCTTTCGCCACAAGCAAATTGTGTTGCAATCTGGCTATCGAGGAACATTCGTCGAAAGAGCAGACTGGCATCTTCGGATGATTTAAAAGAATAATGTGAATTGGCCACCTTCAATGCCCACATTACCTCCGCAGTTAGGACTTAATTTTTCGTTACAGCATCGGTTATCGACGTCTGCTCAGTAGCCGAAGAGAGACGTGTTGCTCGGCGTAGCAGTTGCCCTCGCTGTGGTGAGAAAGCCGGTGATGGGCGCTGCTCTGATGTTTGCTACCTTTAGCATGGCTCGTTAATGCCGCCTCTCCCATGTTTGAAATGTTGAATGTTTTGCCACCACACAACCTACATTTTGCTCGTCCCGGGTCTTTGTCTGTTGTAACCCATGACATGTACTTTTCCATTTGTAGCCAAGCATGGTTGAATCTACACTTCCCTGGCATAGTGCATTATCCCGCTCGCTTCCCTGAGTTACTGTTGCTATGGCCACCGAACTTTTCAGTTAGTATGAGAGCGTATGCCTGCTTATATTTTGAGCGTATTTCTTTTAAAAGCATATTAATTATTTAAAACTCAGCGTAAATGAACGACATGAAAATATGAATATATATATTCCATGACTTCTCCAAAACTTTTGGGATTTTATTCAAGCACTTTTCCAGGCCTGGAAATAACCATTTTAAAATTCCATGACTTTTCCAGGTTTTTCATGACCGTACGAACCCTGAATTCTGCCATACTGAAAAGATTTGAAAACATACTTGCAACCAGTCAGGAATATACAGTTGTCAATCAGCATGGCCAGTCTACAACTCATTAAATAGTCCATTAACATTTGCATGTTTGTGAAGTCCACACGCTACAAAACAGTCTAAAAGCTACTAAAATGTAATTCACCGAGCATTCCACTTGAGAGCAATATCATGTTAGCTTAATGTTACCATACATATCACCTTCACATTATGTTACTACACAACTAAGCTAGCTCTTGTAACGTTAGCTAAGGTAGCAACTAAGCTAACGTTAGCTCTTGTAACGTTAGCTAAGGTAGCAACTAAGCTAACGTTAGCTCTTGTAACGTTAGCTAAGGTAGCAACTAAGCTAACGTTAGCTCTTGTAATGTTAGCTAAGGTAGCAGCTAAGCTAACGTTAGCTAAAGTAGCAAACACACAATTGATAGTGTCAGCTAAATGATTTTTTCTATCAAACACTGTTTTAAAGTGTAAAGAAAACTCTGTTTTAGAACAAATATAACACACATAAAGTTATAAATTGCTTACTTACCGAAAACAGACCTGTGGACAGACGGCAGTGCAGGAGCTTCTAACGGAAATCCCCCAGAGTGAAAAACATCCCCGCCTTCAGAATTTGAATTTCTAGCGGTCTGCCCATGCGCAGACAGGAAAACGTGTGGAAATTAAACTACTTGTTTTTTTTCCATTACTTTTACCTGAATGGAATTAACTCATTTTAAAGGAGCGCAGTACATTTTGAGATTAATTAAAAAAGATACGTAGGATTCAATTACACATTCAAATTGATGAAATAAACTAGATTAAGACATGTAACATTTACAGGGGGGCCGAATCATTTTTTTCAGTGTATAAAGACGTACTTGTATTATTATCAAAGCCAAATGTTTCTGGATGGAGAGAAATCCAACTCCATGGCACATCTGAACTGTGATCAGTGATTTATGGGATAGCAATATCTGCTTCCTTGTCATAAATAATGCTGCAGTGTTTCTTGGCTAAAGGACACAGAAGTGTCCCTTTATCAATGGGAGAACTGAACCAGCTCTTATCAGACCAGATCCTTCTCTTCACCAGTTCACCGCTGAGTTGAAATGCTGTTCAATAAAGTATGAGAGCGCTGAGGGCAGTGTATGGGGTTACACTCTTGTTTTCTTCATCACAACCAGAACTGCACATGCAACTAGCACAACAGTTCCATTCCAGTCTTTCAGCTCTTGCTTCAAAATTTCAAACCAAGTTCAATTTTCTTCCCAAACAGGATCTCAACGTGTCAGCAGTCTTTCTGCACAGGTTGAGATGTGATCCCAGGCAGTGGATGTTGTGTGCAAGTTTATTTATGAAAGTAAAAGAGAAAAAGGATGAAAGGTTAAAGCGATTGAAAATGTGCATGACAACATAAAGTTGTTATAAGACACAGGGGAAAGGGGAAAGGGAAAATGGCGACTTAGATCCCAAATTGTATCATTTAGATTGATCTCATAATTTTGGCTTGTTATAAAAAATAGACTGTGTCTCATGATGACTTCCTATCTCATATTTTCTACCTTCTAAAACTTTGGACTAGAGTCGTATACTTAAAGAACTATTTCTTTTGAAGTGTTACTGTCTCAGACAAAAGTTCGACCTCATCATTTTGATCTGAAAAGCGCAAAATTTTGACTTATAGTATTTTATATTATCTGTAGTGACTGATTCCTGTAACTAGCCACTCGGCTGGGTGCGGGAGAAGATCGTGTTTTTGTACTCGCTTCGACATAAAGATTCCAGGCTTTTCGTATCTTTGGGTGAGGTTCCCATTTAATTAGAGTTCACAATTGACAATAGAACTGGATATTACTTAGCTTCCTGGTCTCCCTCTGGTGTGTCTGGTTTTGCGGTAAAAACCGTGCAATCTCCCCGTCACCCATGCATCATCACCTGTCTGTTGCACCTGTGCCCCATATATTAATTACCTGCCACACTAACCCACACTGCCACCTGTGGTCAACCTGAGGTAGGCTCCCAATATACATTTATAATACCCAGACCTAACTAATGGCTCCTACATTATCAGTATATGGTATGACATTAGAACACCCCCACAGACTACAGAAGGTAACTCTTCTGCCTTTAAATAGTAATAGTACCATAAAACAGTGTCATTTCATGTCATTAATCAACCTCTTGCAGTTCAATCAATACTTTGTATGGCCTAGTTATGACACCATATAAAGACAACCTGTCCCAGTTTGCAGTGAAATCTAAGCCTTTGTGGATGAATATTTTAACAGTGTCTCTGCTACACCTCTGGCTCTCACGTCACTTTACTGTGATCTTCTTGTTTTCGTCGTCCAATCCAAAGCAGAAAGTTATTTGAATGGTTATGAAGATTGATGCATAATTCTTTCTAGCACAAACTCTTACACACACCACCCAGAAGAGAGACAATCAGGACCTGTAGACCTCACCGCCTGTAATCTGGAGTTTACTACAACCCTAAAACCTTTGGTGTCAAACCAAGACCTTTCACATATGCATTATTGAAGTGTAACTTCACCCCCAGGTCTCAGGCTAAGTCCACCCACTGCATCATTTTGAAAAATGCAAAAAAGTGGGCGAGGGACTGGGAGATGAAACCACGGCCAACTCCATATGACGACAGCCTCCAAGCGGCGTCGACAAACATGACGGCTACAGTAGAGATGGGGGGGTGACTCTTTTTACTGACTCAGTAAGTTTGTACCAGTCCCTCACTAAAGAGAGTCAGCCAGTGACTGAACTGCCCAACACACTGCAGCATTAAACAACTTCAACCAACTCTGAGGTAAAGAAAATAACTGTTGGATTTCATCATTTACTAATAAATCATCTAAAAGGGACAGATTCAAATTCATTGACGGTTAATGGCTGTGTCATGGACCTGTGGCTGAGTGAATTAATGATTTGTGCAACCTTCAGCTCAGGGAGATGAGTTGAAAACAAGCGCTATAGTGACTGCTTTTCTCACAGCCGGGCTAGTAGTAGAAGGTATTGGAGGAGAGAGTTGAGGGTGACCATATATTCAAACCCTCAAACCGGGAGCCTTGCGTGTACTGCAGGTTCATGCATGTGCATAGAAGTGCTATTGTATATTGCTATCCACTATGCGTGACCGAAAACGTAGTCTTGCAGTGTGTGTAGAACGCAGCATTTCATTGCCGGGTACTTTACAAAGGATGGATTAAGCCTCCATTTTTTTTTGTTTTTTTTACAAAAGACGGACTCTCTCTCGCGGGCTGGGGGGCCTTCTGGTTGAATGTTCTCCCCGTGTCAGATTTGGTTCTCTTCGGGTTCTCCAGCTTCCTCCCACAATCCAAAGACAGCTTAGGTTCATTGATGACTCTAAATTGCCCGTAGGTGTGGCTGTGATTAGTTTTCTCTATCTAGCCCTGTGATAGTCTGGAGCCCTGTCCTGGGAGAACCCTGCCTTCGCCCAGTGTCAGCCCTCCCCCGTGACCCTGAACAGGATAAGCGTTTAAAGATTATGGATGGCTTCCAAAATAACCCATATGAGCATTTTCTGATCTACCACCACTTTGAATACAGATGCAATGCAAGTGGGTTTTCTTTGAGTCTCTACGCAGGTAGCCTGCAAGTCCTTAGAGAGATACTAGCAGAACTACACAAAACTGTGGAGATGAATGTGAGGGAGTTATTACACATGAACGCCCTGGAAAAATAAGGGCTAGCCAAACTTAATTCACTTCACAGAAGGGTCCTCATTCCAGTGTCTAAAAATCCAACTGGTTCTCACTAGTTTAGAAGTACAAAGAGCATACACAGCGGCGTAAAGGGTCATTGGCTGAAAAAACTCCTTTGACTGTTGAGGGCTCTTGTGTTCAAAAGTGCTTAGTGGCCAACAACCTAGACAAAGTACCTGAAGGAAAACTGAGCTCTAGGACATTTTTACACATCTGTGCCAAAACCATATTCATTATTCCTTGGTCTGTGGCCCATCCTTCCACCGGATTTCACTGAAGTCGGTTGACAAGTTTCTCGGTATCCTGGTAACGAATAGACAGACACAAAGAACACATGTCCTCATCACTGTCATCACTCAGTCAGATCATATCCAGTTTTAATCTGGTAATGCTTTATATCATGCTTCCATAATGTCCAAGACATTTTACATTTAGTCAGAAGTGTAACTGGAGAACAGGAAACTAAAAAAATTGATTCACTAAGTAAGTTTTGCAAAAAAATAAAAACAATTACAGAGATGGATAATAGAAACATAACATTTTGAAAATTAAAAATATGTATTTACTGATGTCATGTTACCTATTGTGTGGGAGACGAAGACTGTTAACTAGTTAAATGTTACTTCACTCAAAGCATAGAAGAGTAACAGTATGCGGGTGTGGTATGGACCCAGAAGGAGGTACGATGGACACACGGAATAGTTGGAACAGAACTTTATTCCAGGCAGAACACACAACAGGCAAACAGTTTTGGCTCTGCACACATGTAGAAATCCACTCGGTGGAACGCCAAGCCGTCAGGGGAGAAGGCAGACAGACACCAGAGGAAGCAGAGGCAGAATCTCGTGGTCGAGGAGAGAAGGCTGAGTCGTTTACCGGGGTAGAGGCAAGGTGGAGAAGTCCAAACCGGCAGGGTCGGCAACGGGAAACCAGTCGGAGGGTAAAGGCGGGAAAGTCTGGCATAATGCGGAGAACAATCTGGCAGTGAGTGAGTGTGAGACTGGGGTCTAAATAGTGCAGCAGAGTGAGCAGGTGAGAGTGATGAGCTGATGAGGTGGGTGTGACTAACAGCTGCACTGAATGAGCTGATTAGGTGAGTGAGAGATAGAGTGACACTCCATGGGTACTTCTCAAGTCTCTTAATTGTCGTTTCCTCGCTCCTCGCTTGAACCAGAAGTTGTTTCTGCACCGCCATATTGACGGCCGTCCCTAAGCTCTAAAGTAGTTCGGAGGAGCGAGGATCGAGAATGAAGGAGGGACCACGGAGGAGCCATGAGCGAGGAACCACGAGAACAGACTTCCAGGGCCGACACGCCCCCTCATTGTTCATCAGTTATGTGATTGGACGCTGCAGCCGATCGGACTGACTGACTGAGTTTAACACCAGAGTGAAGACAGATCAGATTAAACTCTAGTTTATATTTATATAAAAGGACCACAAACAACTTTCTTCATTTATTAGAAAGATTTGTGTTTTCATGATCTGATATTTCCCTCAATAACTTTATTATGAAACAATTAAAGTGAGAGAGAGCTTTTTACATCATTGATCATCATTTCATTCAGTCACGTGAGGCTGATCATTCCTGAGTGTTTAATGAGTTTTATCATTTAAGAGAAACCATAATCATATTCTGGGTTATTTAATAATGACGTCACAGTCACAATTTCAAAACGTACAGACGCAAATAATTCATAAATAAGACGATCGCATTCTGCCGGTAGAAATCGATCCTGCGCTTATAAACAGAACACAGTTTGTTAACAGACTATAGAGAGACAACACCTTTACAGGGATGATTACTGTGTGTCTTTATTAGTTATTAATATTATTAGTTACTATTATTAAGTACAGTGATCATGTGAACAGACACAAACTTCTCAAAAGTCTCTCCAGCCGACTGACAGCTGATCCAGCTGTGATCAGCTGATCCTCCGTCATCAGAAACAGACGTCGCTTCACGTGACGCTTTAGAGGAAAGGACGTCTCATGTATCTTAAAACATATTTCCTCGTTTCGTCTCTCCTCGCATGGTTCTATTTCATCCTTACTGACCGCCAGAGGCAGTGTTTAACAATGGATATCTTCTGTCTCGCGCCTGCGCAGGTCGAATATTTATACCAACAAAGTCACCTGTGACCTCGGATGACCCCCGTCGTCTATAAGTTCCGGTGTCATCCTGAGCTCAGTCCTTTTTCATCTTCTCACTCCGCAGGCTAGCTACCATGGTAGCATAAGCTTAAAACAAAGATGTGTCTACGATCAAGACATATTAGAGCTTGTCGCTGTAGCCTTGTGACCACCGGTCGGAGTTGCGGATCTCTCGCCCTCCAAAGGCTGTGACAAGCTGTCCCTCTTAGGAGGGAGTGGCGTGTTTTCGCCGTTCGGACCATCGAGCCCCGAACTGGTGGACGCCCCTGTCATCGGTCATCACCAGTCTGATAAGGGCCACCTAAGTCGTGAAGACAGCAATCGTGAGATCGCTTAACATTGCTTTCTATAACCGTTATTCGTTTCCACGGTTTGCAGAGCGCTTCCGCTCTAGCTAATCGAGTGAATATACGCTGTCAGCCCGCCCTTCACAGTGAGAACATTATGGCTATCACAGTTGTCTCGCTCAGGCTAACTTGGTGAGATGCTAGTTCGACTAGATCGACATTAGCATTGTGTCCACTGATTTCGTAAACATTACGGCTATCACAGTTAGCAGAGTGTTCCCGCTCAGGCAAACTTGGTGAGAGACTAGTTCGACTAGATCGACATTGACATTGTGTCCATTGAGATTCAATTTTTGCATCTGACAGATTTTCACAGTTAGCAGTGTCCCTGCTCAGGCTAACTTGGTGAGATGCTAGCTAGACAAAGCTGATACTGGGACTGTGTCCATCGATTTTGTAACCTTACGGCTGTCACAGTTAACCGAGCTCTGGTTAACTCAGTGGGAAGCTAGCTAGACAAAGCTGATACTGGGACTGTGTCCATCGACTTTGTAGCATTACGACTATCACAGTTAGCAGAGTGCTCTCGCTCAGGCTAACTCGGTGAATGCTAGTTATACTAAACCAACATTGATGTTGTGTCCATTGATGCTTTTTACGCATTACAGCTGTCGCAGTTGGCAGTGTCCTCACTCAGGCTAACCTGGTGGGACACTAACTAGACTAAGTTAATACTGGGATTGTGTCCATTGATTTTGTAACATTACTTTTTTGGCCTGTTTCCACAGTGGCAGAGTGCTCTCGCTCAGGCTAACTGGTGGGTCACCAATATCTGCAGCAAATATCCTAGTGAAGAGAGTGTCCTCGCTCCGCTCTCACTGTAAAGACTGTTTTCCTTTTTGGCCTGTTTCCACAGTGGCAGAGTGCTCTCGCTCAAGCTAACTGGTGGGACACCAATATCTGCAGCGACTGTCCTAGTGAAGAGTGTCCTCGCTCCGCTCTCACTGTAAGGACTGTTTTTTGGTCTGTTTCCACAGTGGCAGAGTGCTCTCGCTCAAGCTAACTGGTGGGACACCAATATCTGCAGCGACTGTCCTAGTGAAGAGTGTCCTCGCTCCGCTCTCACTGTAAGGACTGTTTTTTGGTCTGTTTCCACAGTGGCAGAGTGCTCTCGCTCAAGCTAACTGGTGGGACACCAATATCTGCAGCGACTGTCCTAGTGAAGAGTGTCCTCGCTCCCCTCTCACTGTAAGGACTGTTTTTTGGTCTGTTTCCACAGTGGCAGAGTGCTCTCGCTCAGGCTAACTGGTGGGACACCAATATCTGCAGCGACTGTCCAAGTGAAGAGAGTGTCCGAAGAGATCACTCCCTTCTGACTGGCTCCTGCCTGTTCTCTCAACATTCAGCAGAGTGCTCCCGCTCAGACTGACTTGGAATTCCGCATCAACTAGTGGGACAAGGGTTCCTCCAGAATCGCGGCCATGTTAAACTCTCCCGGCTGTAGGACCTGTATAGCTCCTCTTCAGCCTGAGGACGGCCATGACCTCTTGCCTTAGCCTCGAGCATCTGAGGGAGGGCCTCTCGGAGAACCCAGGAAGGACCTGCGGCATCATGCCTTGAGCAGTAAGGTCTGCTAGGCTGGCCGAAGTAGAACACCTGATGCGTGAGGTCTACCTCCCCCTGTCAGGGTAGCTGAATACAACCTACCCTGACCATTTGCATGGCGTTGGCACGCCTGCAGTGGGATACACAGCAGCCGGAACTTCCGCCTGCGACTGCCTTCTTCAGGCACCTTCCCACCCTCACCATCTTTTCTGTTCCTCCCTCCGAGGAATATCTGAGGGAGTTGCATGCATGCTGGAGAGACACCAGGGCTCTCTCCCGCCTTACATCAGATGGCCGAACCCTGACGGCCATGCAGGAGGTGGCAAAATTTGGCCTTGCACGTATGCCAGCCATTTAGCTGACTATTGCGTCCCTCATAGTTTCCCCTGAGGAGACTCTGAGGCCAGGTGCCCTCGACCCCAACGTTGGGTCAAAGATGGCCTGCTATCCAGGGCTTATGACACAGCAGCGCTGTGGACCGTATCTGCAACTCCCTCTCCACCTCATGCTTGCCCTCGCAGCTTCTCTGCAGCAGGCTACTTCGAGGTCTCACGTGGCCCGGTGGGACCTCAAGGTGAACATGGAGAGGAGCTACTAGTCTGTCGCCCCAGCGTGTGGACGACATCCCCCACAACCTCTCCCCCTTCTGAGGGGGCAGACGGTTGCCTTCAATCCTTTTTTCCACCTATTTGGTAAACTGACAGCTGCCTCAACTGTCGTTCCCTTGGGTTTGCAGATGGCTGAACAGCCTTCACTTGGATGCCAAGTGGCACAGACACAGGGCAATAGTAGTATCAAAACAGTGCCTACTCACTCTATCCCCATGGAGGGAGAGTGCATATCTGGCAAACGGTGTTTCCTCGGTTCCATTCCGCAGGGAGATTGTCACAACAGATGCCTGCCTCACAAGGCGGGGTGCAGTGTGGCAGAACAGGACTGCTTGGGGGCAGTTGTCTGCTCAAAAACCGTATGGGCATGTCAATGTTCTAGAGCTAGCGCTCAAACACTTCCTGCCATATTTGAAGGGAAAGCATGTGATTGTCCGGTCAGACAACACCTCTGCTGTGTTTTCACATAAACCATCAAGCGGGCACCAGATCTGCAGAAGTTACTACGGGTATCACCGTGCCCTTCTGACTTGGGCGGCCCCTCGCCTGACCATCCTTCGGGCAATGTACCCACCAAAAGAACGGAACCAGGTTGTGGTTTTCTTGTCCCGTCACAAGCCTCCACCGGGAGAGTAGTGGCTGCATCCAGACGTGATGTCAACCCACTGCCCCCACTGGTTATCCCTGACGGAGAGGACCAGTCCTCTGGGTCAAGATGCCCTGGCTCACACGTGGCCAGAGGATCTTCTTTATGCCTTTCCACCATTCCCTCTGATCTTGCCAACGCTTCTCAGAGTTCTTCCCCGACAGGAGGGACCTCCTGTCGCAACTAGAAGGTCGGATTTGGCATCCCAATCCCTGCCGCCTTCAACTATGGGTCTGGCCCGACCGGATGCTGAGTGGCTGCATAGAACCAGTCAGACTGACTATTCTGAATGCCAGGGCGCGATCTGCCTACAGTACGAAAGCAGGTGGAAGCTGTTCTCTGACTGGTGTGCGGCTCAGAACAAGATCCCAGTACAGTGCCCCGTGCCTGCTGTACTGAGTTTCTACAGTCCCTTCTAGGTAAGGGCCGGTCTCCCTCTACCCTTGGAGTATACGTGTCCGCTATTTCGGGGCAGCATACTAAGGTTGACAATGACACAGGAGAGAGCCACAGACTGGTGTCCCTCTTCCTAAAAAAAAGGGGCTCTGCGATTGTGTTCCCCGAGCGCCCCGAAGGCCCCTGCATGGGACCTACCCTTGGTACTGGACACCCTATGCTTGTCTCCTTTTGAACCCCTGGCACAGGCGGAGCCGAGATGGCTATCGACCAAAACGTTTTTTCTCCTTGCTGTCACTTCAGCTCAACATGAGGGCGAGCTGCAAGCCCTGTCGGTGAAAGAATCATGTCTGAGGTGGAACTCAGATGGCTTGGGTGTCACTTTGTGGCCTAATGCAGCGTTTTCTCCCAAGGGTGTTGACACGCTCACATATCAACCAGCCTATCCAGCTCACGCAGTTTGACCCCCCCATCAGGAGAGGAGAGGTCAAGGCTGCTGTGCCCAGCGGGCCCTCAGAGCTTATGTGGAATCCACCGCCTGCATACGGCGGTCGGAGCAGCTCTTTGTCAGTTGTGGTGAGCCTGAGAAGGGCTGTGCTCCTTCTAAACAAAAAACAGCGCCTATCCCACTGGATAGTGGAGGCCATTGCCTATACATACAAGGCAAGCGACCGCGCTCGGCCATCTGGGGTGAAGGGCCACTCTACCAAAAGTGTCTCCACGTCAGGGGCAGCCCTGAGAGGTGTGCCTGTGGAGGATATATGTGCTGCGGCCTCATGGCCATCACCGAGCACATTCACCAGACACTACAGAGTTAACGTTGCCACCCCTCACCCACTGGGGAGGGTTCTTTGGCCAATTTTTCTCTGCCAGAGCTATACGAGGTAGTTACTGTGATTCCTCATGACTTTGTTGATATAAGTCATCCAGTGTTCAACACTGCCTCTGGCGGTCAGTAAGGATGAAATAGAACGAAAGTTACTAATGTAACTACGGTTCTATGAATCCTGGATGACCGCCAGAGTTCTTGGTCACTCGGAATCCCGTGAACTCGCGAGAAGATTCCGTAGGACTGAGCTCAGGATGACACCGGAACTTATAGACGACGGGGGTCATCCGAGGTCACAGGTGACTTTGTTGGTATAAATATTCGACCTGCGCAGGCGCGAGACAGAAGATATCCAGTGTTAAACACTGCCTCTGGCGGTCATCCAGGATTCATAGAACCGTAGTTACATTCGTAACTTTCGTTTCCTTGCGTCTCTCCATGCATCCCTGGTGGGAGGGACTAAGACGCAAGGAAAGGAGCCAAGTGAGGGAAACGGGGATGCAATTAAGAGACTTGAGAAGTACCCCATGTCTACACTCGCTAGTCTGAAGTCAGGTGTGTCCAATACTCGACAAGATATGTTATTAAAAATAATGTCAAATCACTCTAGAGCAATAGAACGAGGCACTGAAGTTATATTTATATGGGTACCGGCCCATGTAGGTATCAGAGGAAATGAAAAAGTGGACAAACTAGCCAAACAAGCACTAAAGGAAAACAAAGTAGACGTATGTATCAAGTTATCCAAAGCAGAGGGAAAGGGCATCATCAGGAAAAATATCAACAAAGTATGGCAACAACATTGGGACCAGGAGACTAGGGGGAGACACCTACATTCAATTCAGAGTAAAGTGAGCAGTGTAAGATACAGGGGAGGAAACAGGAGAGAAGAGGTCACAATATCAAGATTAAGAATAGGGCACAGCAACCTACGCAGCACACTACACATGATAGGGAAGCATCCAACCGGTCTCTGTGAGCTCTGCCAGGCACCAGAGACTGTACAACATGCCATCACCTCCTGTAGTAGACACAGCTCAGAAAGAAGGGTCATGATGAGAGAAATGCAAAGACTAGGGATGAGAGGAAGATAGTTGAATAATATAATAGAGTGGGGATCTAGTAATCTGGGAAGAAGGTGCTTTACAAATCTTTTGAGAGCAATGGGACTGATGGGGAAAGTTTAGAAGTTGGGAACATAGGAACTGACTGAAACCGGAAGATGGCAGTAATGCAACAAAAAGGATGCAAGCTGCCGTTAAACACCACAGAAGAAGAAGAGATAGAGTGACAGGAGAGAAGGGGCAGAGCTGTGACACTAGTCTTGTATTCTTTCTCTCTCTCTTTGTCCCGATCAAGAGAGGAGAAGTTATGTTTGCAGGTAAGAAGTGCTTTACTTCTTGACTTTCACAGGGAGCACCTCTGTCCTCTTCTTCTCACTTGTGTCTCTGTTACTCTCTCTATACACCCCCTGTCACCTCTGTGCTGCCTACATTACCGACACACCCTCACCTGCCCACCTCTACCTCCACCATCTCCACCTGCTCCATCCTGTCTGTACCCGCCTGTGCTCCCTGCTGAGTGACTGAGAGTCTCCCTCTGCCCCCACAGATTGTCCTCGAGAGCGACATCAACCAAGATGGTTTGCTGGACTTCCAGGAGTTCTCCCAGTACCTGTGGGCTCACGAGAAGAGGCTGTGGCTCATGTTCCGCAGTCTTGACCGCAACAATGATGGTGTGACACCCACAACACACACACATATACAATACATTTATTTATCTCATCTATTTATTATCTGATATCATCGACTGAACAAACAGACAAAGAAGTTAACTCTATTTGTTCTGTTTTCAGGTCGGATTGATGTGGGGGAGATCCAGCACTCCCTGCACAGGCTTGGTGTGGAGGTCACCAAGGAGCAGGCCTCCAGAATACTGCAGAGGTACAGTGTGTGTGAGAGAGAGCACAATATCATATACAAATGTTACTTACTATTATTTTTACTCTGAGAACAGTGGGATCTGTGGGACCTCAAACAATGAGGGAGTAAAGTTAATGCCAACTACACACAAAAGAGGAGTAAGATGTGACCACATATAAGTGTTAAAGTCAGTGTTACACAGGTGTTTTCATCGATTTGCCTGATTAGCCTCTTTTGTCCACTCTGTGGCCGTGTACAGACTGTGCTTGATTGACATCTGTCTGACCCTCTTAGTTGTGTTGCATCTTTTAGGGTGGGAGGGGTTCGACCTTTATCTGCCCCACTGGTTCATGAAGTCTGGTGACCTCACATGATTTGAACCTGATCCAGAATAAGACTCACTGACAGGAGCATCAAAGACACGTACATTTGTAAGCCTACTCCTTTATTATGGTGTTGGACACACAATGAAAGATAAACAAAAAAATAACCTGGAACATGACTTAAGGTTCAAACAGGTTTAAACTGATGAGCTGTTTTGAATGAAGCCTGAGAGAGAAGCTGCTCTCTGGTCCACACCAAACATCAGCTGTCAGAGAGACACAGGACTTAAATTGTGATGCTAGAAGCAGTATGTGATCTGCTGATGGCACTGTACTGTAGGAGATCTCATTTTCTGGAGGAACTCTCTCTCTCTCTCTCTCAGTATGGACAGGGACGGCACAAAGACAATTGACTGGAATGAATGGCGTGATCACTTCCTGTTCAACCCTTTCCACAACATGGAGGCGATCGTCCACCACTGGAAACACTCCCATGTGAGTCACCAGGTTCCAGTTGATAATAATGACAGTATGTGCGGTCTTTAATGATGTGGTGTTTATGGTAGGAGGCAGTGCAGAAGATGAAGCAATATCCTTCTTTAAAGGAACTTGTTCATTTAAAAATATGGAGGCTTAAGGTTAAAAAACAAATACAGATGTCCCTTTCATTTCTGATGTGGTTATAGATGTTTGACATAGGGGAACATCTGACGGTACCAGATGAGTTCTCAGAGCGGGAGCGGAGGTCCGGTCTGGTGTGGAGGCAGCTGGTTGCTGGAGCGATGGCAGGAGCTGTGTCCCGGACAGGAACTGCTCCTCTGGACCGCGTCAAAGTCTTCCTGCAGGTGGGTCAGTGCACTTCCACTCTGACTGAGACACAAAGTTCAGTGATGGAGGAACTTTTTAAGGATTGCAATTTAAACTATATATTATACATTGTGGATAATAGAGCCTGACGAAATATATTATGAAATAACAATAGGAAAAGTCGGACTAACCAAGGTGAGTTACCACATTACCAGCAGGAAATGCTCTTTAGTATATCCTTCACTCACAGATGCATTATGGTTTTTAATTCCTGTGGATAGCAGATATCAACTGTTAGTGAATGCAATGCTATGGCTTTCTTACAGAGTCTGCAGCTCATTCTATCCCTCAAATGCTGCTCTGACATTCACTTACACTCACTTACAGAAACGAAACAAAGCACATGGTGGGTAGTTCAGGTGGGTGGTTGGGGCATTAGCAGTAAAAGATGGAGCAAAGTCAGCTCTGCCTGTGTTCACAGCTTGAAATGTCAGCATCCATTCAGATAACAGAGGAATGACGGGAAGCACTGAAACCTCCTACTGATTTATTATGGTCATTTTCTACAGAGAGCCAATGAAATATTACTAATTGATTAATGATTAAAGGGTTGAACCCACGTATCCAATACTATCCAGTATAATGATTAGAATATTGAATGTGTCTTAACCTTTCTACCGACAAAGTCTTCACCCACGGCAGTGGGGTTGGATGTACACACTAGCCTACAGTAACATTTCAAACTTAGCGCAGGTTGTAATAAACTGATATATACTGATCTGTAGTGTTTGTGTGTTTAGGTACACGGCTCTACGTCTCGGGCCATTAATCTGTGGTCCGGACTGAGGGGGATGGTCCAGGAGGGAGGCGTCTCCTCACTCTGGAGGGGAAATGGCATCAATGTCCTCAAGATTGCCCCTGAATCTGCCATTAAGTTTATGGCCTATGAACAGGTCAGTGCACTTCAATTAATCCACAACAAAGTGGAACTCTATCTGCTTAGATTGCTAGCAGACAGATTTGCTGCTGTGAAGTGTCCTTTTAAATCATCTTGTCATGTCAAATAGACATAATTGTTATTATGGCCAATGGTTCCCCTGTCTCAGATAAAGTGGATGAATCCTACATACATCATTTTCATATGTGTCAGGGAAGTCTAATTCTGTGTATACCTTTACACTTCCTTTTTCTCATACTGCATTTTATCACTACCACTCCTTTGCTCTCTCCAAACATCTCCATCCATGGCTTCCCATCCTCCTGTTCCTCTTCTTACTCTAGATCAAGTGGCTGATCCGAGGAAGTAAAGAGGGGGCCGGTTTAAGGGTTCAAGAGAGGTTCATTGCTGGCTCTCTGGCAGGAGCTACCGCCCAGACCATCATCTACCCCTTGGAGGTTAGTTTGAAGTGTGTGTAGTTGAAGGGTTCATATTAAGATAGGACTGACAGGCTCCACTGTTTCTGCAGTTGAACTGTTTATATTGTACTCGGTTTTAAATACATGCAAATTAAGTTATGGTTCAAAAGCTCCTTTAAAAGTTCACTTTGTTGGGACCATGTGGATGTGGGTTCACCATATGGTCTGAACAAAGAAAGTTAGGCCTGCATGGCATGTGGAGCAGTGAAAAGCCTGATTTGAGTTTAAGATACACCACCCCCCGGGAACGTTTAGCTTATTGTGTCTTGGGCATAATTAGGTCATATAGTGTGTTTATTACCTTGCTTTGTTTGTTTGCAACAAGTTACTGTATTGTTAACGTGTTATTGTGTATGTTCACGGACCGCAGCGTTAGTGCTGTGAAGAAACTACTGTTGTGTCCCATCTGAGGATCTGCCTTGGTCCCCCCGCCTTTTTTTCTCCTCTTTGACTTTAACTTTAATAAACAACTGCCTGCTCTCTGAGACAATGCAAGCATCATTTTACTTCTTCAGCTGTAAGACTTGTTAACCAAGGTTGACACCCAAACACCACTTCAGGATGTCCTGAGGACAGGGATGGACTGGCCATTGTGAAGACTCCCAAATGGCTGATTTAATCCAGGCCGAACCAGCCGGTGGTCATAGTGTTTATTTTTCACTTTCTTATGTCAGTAGTTACTCTTTGGTCCTCGGCCATGGCATTAGCCAGCCTGGCAATCGCAACCACAGACAGCTGCCTGTCAAACTGGGCCAATCTGATACTTTCAATACTCAGGGGCGGATGGTCACTTTCATTGTGAACTTGACAAACTGTGACTAGTGTCTTGTTAAAGGCCCTGTCACACTACTGCGTATCGTACTAGCGTATGCGAGCGTATGAAGAATATCACTCATACGCTGGTATACGGTGACATACGCTAGGGGTACGTTAGGCATAGGTTGTATACGTTTCAAGCACGGTGGCATACGCTGGCATACGGCGAGGCAGAAAAGTTTTTTTAAGCATGCTTAAAAATTGTGTGCGTGTGCGGACGTATGGTTTATACGCTAAGCATACGATCGGCATACGCTGACTACGCGAGAGTAACGTCAGAGGTACGTTACTCATAGGTGGAGTACGCTGGTCATACGCCGACACACGCCGGTCATACGCTGGCATGAAGGTGTAACGTACAGCTAGCGTATTGATAGCGCATGAGTCACGTACTTCTAGCGTATGCCTGACGTATCTGCAACGTATATAGACATCTTGGCGTATGCCTGACGAATGAGTAACGTATTTAACTTAAAACTAGCGTTTGATTGACGTATGACCAGCGTATGGCCAGCGTACTGCCAGCGTTTTGAGAAAGTGTATATATATAGCTCACAACAGGCCCTCCTGTGCTGGCTACCTGCACATACCGAGGCGTTATATTGATATCTTTATTTGGCTCAACATCATTTACATTATTTGTATGTTGCCATTTATTGTTCAACCAGTGAGAAACTGTCCAGCGTCGGTAAGATGACTGTGATAACTGCTTCTACTAGGCTTGTCTTCATTTGTCAGGTGGAGGTGTGTTGCTTGGAGTGGGGAGGATGTCACTCCACTTTCTCTGGTTGCCAATAGCTCTAATCTCTCTGGTGTCAAAACCATCTGACTAATGGTGCTAATTTTGGTTTGCAATATTGGAATCCAGTAGTTCAAGTACTTACAAAGTATGTCGTTAGCGTGAAGCCTCACGTTTATTCCGTCAACTCGTTCACTTCGCTCTGCAAGTCCCGTGCCGAATTTCCAGACCAGTGCATCTTTCAAAGTTGTAGAAGATCTCTGAGCCTAAGTTCCTGTGCATACATGTTCCAGCTGTAAACACACACTCGTATTTTACATGACTGTACAGACAGAATGTACACTGCTCTCATTACGATGTCCTGGGAGCTTCTTGTTGGCAGCACTCAGTCTATAGTTCCATATTTCTGATATTTCATTTCATATGAAAGATTAAATGCATTCAATCACGTCTTCGTGTAGACCACATTTCACCGGCCAGTGTAATATGACTTTGGAAAATGATATTCACAGTAACCAATAGCATCTCTCTGTCAACCTACAACTGAACGAACCATCAATATTTTAAAACAAATTGGTGTTTTGTTACACGTTGATGCTGTAACCACATTTTAGCCGGTTGAAAAGACGGTGAAAATAGGTCTTAGACGTTCAGACCCAATTTCAACCAGTTTTCAATCAGAAACCAACGTTGAAATCACGGGTGGTGCTCACTGGGTTTCTTTGTAAATATAAGAATACAAAAACTAGTTCTTCCTCCTTGTCCAATGTCCAATTGAAGAATAATCTCTTGTTCCTATATGTCCTCACTCTTCCATCGTCTTCACCCTTCCCCATCCCCCTCTGTTGGGTAGGTGCTGAAGACGCGTCTTACATTAAGGACGTCGGGACAATACTCAGGTATGGCTGATTGTGCCAGACAGATCCTGAAGACGGAGGGAGTCCGGGCCTTCTACAGGGGCTACCTACCAAATACACTGGGCATCATCCCCTATGCTGGCATTGACTTGGCTGTGTATGAGGTGTGTGTACATTTGCCTATTTTTATTTTACAGGTAATGTAGCCACATTTCCACAATTAGTGAAGTGGAAACTACACAAAATAATGTACGGCCTAATTGTATTTAAAGAAATAATAGAAGGTCTTTGAATTGATAATTGGTAATTGGATGGTTTGGTGAAAAATATCAAGCTCCCAAGTAATAACTGATTATTCTATATTTTTTATTGTCAACAAATCCCATGAAAACCAACAATCTATTAGTCCGTGTCTCAAAGTGGCTCTCAGTCCCAAGTCAGTCAATTGGTTCCCACTGAAGTCGTAAATCTATAACTATACAGGTTCATTTCTTTAAAGCTCAGTGGTTTCCTAAAACTCTCTTTTGCTCTTTCCTTTCCTTTCGTTCCTCCACTCTTCTCTCTATTTTTTAAACTCTGTCTAACTGCTCATGATTTAAGACACTGAAGAACGCCTGGCTCCAGAGGTACTGTGTAGGTTCAGCAGATCCAGGAGTGCTGGTGCTGCTGGGCTGTGGTACCATCTCCAGCACCTGCGGTCAGCTGGCATCCTATCCCCTTGCTCTCATTCGGACACGTATGCAGGCACAAGGTGAGACATACTGTCAGACATATTCTAAACATGCTGAGCATCAACAATGATCCAGCAATGACCGCCATGTTTCCTCTTCTTTTAGCCATCACTGAGGGTAAACCCAAACTGACCATGGTGGGCCAGTTCAAATACATCATATCCAATGAAGGGGTACCAGGCCTGTATCGCGGCATCACCCCCAACTTCCTCAAAGTGATTCCAGCTGTCAGCATCTCCTACGTGGTGTACGAGCACATGAAGAAAGTTCTCGGCGTGAGTTACTAGACTGAGACAAAGAAAATGGATTAATGACAACAAGGACAGAAAAGGCAAAGGCTTCATTATGCTTGTAAGAGGAAGAGGAGAGGTCATGATGCCGCTCCTCAGTCCTCAACGGAAAAGAAAAGTCTAGGACGAGGAGAGGGGAAGAGAGACATTAAGATGGTACTACTGTATGCTGCACTTCCTGTTGACTTGTGCAGCTTGCGAGTAGTTTGCAGGTAGATCATATTTACTTGTGGAATCTAGAGAAGAGAATGACACTTTCTGAGACCTACATGTGGAAACATCTTCGATCCAGCCCACAAAATGTACATCAAGCTTAAAATAAGTAAATCATTTCCTAGCTCAAATATGTGGCTGAATAGTGTTAAACGCAGGTGAAAAATCCAAAAATGAAAGTCTGGCATGAGTGCCAGGACCTTCTAGCTGCTGATACAGTAAGTTGAGTAATGTGACTGAGGCCCTGCCCTTTATGCAAACTGCATAGGGTCCACAGCCTAGTGTGCATGAGCTCAACAGTCTAAAACTAAACTACATGGGCAAACCCACAAACTGTCATCACCAAATGAGCCCCACCCACTTCCAACCAGTGAGAAGAGCACAGGCAAAAACAGTTTGAACTTTGGCAGAAAATATTGTGTCAATGTGAGAATCCATCATTCAGAGAAGGAGCTGAGAGACTAAATATGTTTTCAGGGGCTTCTAACTGGCTGCTTCAGGAGAATGTTTCAGATAGTTGGGGGTTTCCACTGCTGCCTCTGTTTGATTCCAGTGTGAACTGAGGTTGGTGGGAGCAGCAGGGGGCATCAACAATGGTAAATGGTTTTGTATAGTGCTTTTCTAGTCTTTCCGACCCACTCAAAAGGGCTTTAACACTACTTGTCATCATTCATTCATTCACACACTGATGGATACAATGCCACCTAACATCAGACTAACTAACATTCATACAGGGAGCAATTTTGGGGTCAAGTGTCTTGCTCAAGGACTTGCTCATGCGACTAGCGGAGCCGGGGATCGAACCACCATTACCTCCATGGTTCGCTATGTAACCATGGCAACAACAGACACCACATCTCATTTTACTGGTTTACTTCCCTGAAGTATTCGCCTCTACTTGGAGCAGCACCAGCGTCGATGTGTGATTTTCCGCACTGGGCCAGCAAACAATATTTATGATATTAGTTAGCTAAATGTAACGTATTAAGTTGTTGCTTACCCATCTGCCCTATTTGAAACGACAACCCACCATGTTTAGCTACGTGGTGAGACTAAAATCCAATCATGTGATCTACAGTAAAATATGAGCGCTGTTGTTCAAGGAAACAGAGCGTTCTATTTTCATATGAAATAACCAACGAGTAAATTAAAATGGTTGAAAGAAGTACTTTACTATCCAACACTTTTTCATGTAATAATAATACAAAATAACTCTTGTGTAAGAGCTAGTGGATAGTGACGATGTCGAGACATGAGACTGAAAACAATTGTCTATGACAATAAGTTCGAAAACGTAGGCTACTAGCTAATGCGCAGAGTTAGTAAAAACTAGCTTAGTTGAATTTCATATTAAATTGTATGGCAAATAATAAGCTTTCACACTTTCATTGCAGTACACTGTATTTTTCTGCTCAACAGGAATGAAGCCCAGACAGTTCAGCTTTAGAAACACAGTATTACTAAACCAGAAGGGACATTTATGTCCATGGAAGTTCTTTGACACAGTGATAGAAAGAAGAAAGACATGGAATCTATCTACTGTGGTGGAAAAAACTATTCAATAGTACAGAAATTAAGAAACATTGAGGAAAGAAGTTTGTCTTTAAAGTATTTATTCTCTGTGCAGAGAAGGTTCAATCGTCATACAGAATGCAATGCGGTCTGAAGGAGGAAGAACCCAGAGTGTTGGTTGTGTACGACTTATAAAGGCCTTGAGCACATGGTGGGATAGGAGGAGTTCATCACTAGAACATCTGGACAACAGTGATCATTCACTGATTAACCATTGAATGGTTAATCACTGATTGGTCCACTGATTGCATCCCCATTCAGCTCCCTATCTAAGTTGACAGTATCGTGCCCTTGATTAAGACACACACCCAATATTACTCAACCTGAGAGGACCCCTACTGACCATGTCTGACATTGATTAACTTTGTTAATACAAAAAGGGCCAAAACACTGAGTGGTCAGACAATAAAAACAGATAGATAAGTCATAGTGGAAATTAGCCATCACACTACTCACTGGACTTTTCTCGAAAAAAACAACTTCAATGTGCTGAGGACAGCGATTGTTTGGTGTGACAGTGCTGCTCTTGGCTAACTATTTATATTCAGTTCAATTCAATTTGTTTTTGTATAGCCCAAAATCACAAATTACACATATCATGTGTACAGAATGAACAACATAACAGAGTTACAACACATTCAATGCATATGACAGAACCACGGCAGGAGGCAAGACCAGGTCCAGATATAACCAGGATCCACGGAAACCTGCAAGGCGAGAAAGCACCGAGACTCTGGTGAAGAAGCAAAGTCAGTAATGTCTCGATGTCTCTTCTTAATCAGAATCAGAATCAGCTTTATTGGCTATGTATGCATACGCATACATGGAATTTGACCCAGGGTTCTACTTCGCTCTCGATGTACATACACAAATTTACAATAAACAAGAAAAAATATATATATATAAAATAAAAAAGGGCAGCAAAAAAAAAACAGATGTAGTTATAAACATTTAACAATATGTACAATATAAGTATAAACATATATCCAAAAAAGTATATACATATATATATATATGAACATAACCTATAAACAACAATGGCAATGGAATTGAGGTGATAGTGCAAGTAGTGGTAATAGTGCAAACTGTGGCAAAACAAGGGATGCAAAATAGTACCTGTAGTCTGGGAGCAGATAAGTCTTTGAACAGGAATACACTGGTGTTTTGTTGTTGTGCTCTCATCCTTTACATTTTAAATGATTCAGAGGTTTGAATGTATGCATTGCTTGCTTAAAAAGACTCAGGGTATAGGGGGGTAATTGTTACCTGTGGTTTGAGGTGTGATTAAGTGGAGTCTATCCATGGCGGTGTACGGTGGTATCTGCAAAGAGGCTGAAAACTTCATTCAGAATAATGATCTTTATGGGTTGTTCTGCTCTCAGCTATCTCTACTGATATCATGAACCTCGTCATAGTTTAACGATTCATTCACCACTAAGATCAGTCTCCAGACTAACTGAACTGTTGTCTTTATCCAACTTCATCTTAGTTTGAACAAAAGTTCAGACCTTATCACCACGTCTTCATCAGCAGATGCAGTTTGCTCAGTTGTCATAGAGATGGATCCGTTGACATCTGCGCTCAGCAGCTGTAATGATTTCCTCCTCAGCACCGTTAGAACTTCTCGTCCATTCTGGCTGACATGTTAAATTTGCCCTCTTGAGTTTTCTTGCAAATAAACAAAAGTTATGTTTACCTTTAACCATTAAGCATCAAAGTTAAGTTTAAACCTTGGAAATTGAAAAACTCCTATATTTTTCTAGAGCTTTCATTCATACGACAACTTGTACAACTGAGAAAACTGAATGCTCTGAAAAACTGGGCCGACAACCGGTCAGATATCACTTGTCAGCTTGTTGTACATCAGCTGTTCCCAGGACCACAAAGTTTTAGACCACATTTTCCAACGCTAACGCCAGAATAATTGGTTGAAGGTATTTTCATGAGGTGGAGAATTACTCTCTGAAAAAAAAGCTCAAATGATCTAAATAATAACCCTATCTGGAAGCTAATTAAGAGCCGAAGCCCACCTTCATGTATTTCTGTGAGATCACATTGGCCAGGTGGACAGACAGCTGATTGGTACAGTTCATATTAAACTTTAGCTTAGCTGTAATTTATCAAACCATAAAATAAAATGTGTTCTGTTGTAGAAAGCAGTGAATGGATTGTTCTCACTATAGGGACTCATAGTGACTCATAGTGTTCACCAGATCAAACCTCCAGATTAAACCAGAGTGAACACATACTTCTGCTGGTTAATTGCCTGTGTCTGCCCATTTTCTGCCATGAAACTAGAGGCCAGTGTGTGGTTGGTGCATTATGGAACATTTATAATGAGATGATTTGTCATCCCAAATATTCAAAACCATCTGATTTTCTGACTTGCAATATATTTTATAAACTCAAAATCTATTTTCTATACCTTGTTCCCTGCACTGGAGCTTCAGCCAAACACCTAAACCGTAGCTGCAAGTGTCAGAATATTAACCGTTGAATCAACAGCAATTTTAATAAAAGAGAAAAGAGGGAAATTATTGAGTCTGTAACTGTGCATGATTTATTTTATCATATTTAGGTATAACTTGAATATGAACTGCACAAAAATGTTCAGTAGTTTGTTGGTGCTATTTTGAAGCAGCATGTAAATGGGGCGTTGATACACTCCCATACACTTTGAATGTCATCATCTTTATTATTTTTATGAATGCTTAATTCTCTGATTTTCCTCCCTTGCAAGCGTACTTGAAATAATAAATGCTTGTTGCCACTGGGGCCTTGCAAGCATGACATACAATATTTGTAAAGCATGAGTTCATGTTTCCAAGCCTGTTGTGAAAGTGTAGCTTCATTGTATTGCCTTTCTTCTATGAGCTTTTTCCACCCAAAATTTGAAATCAATTACACAAAAATAACTTTCTAGTTTTGATAAATCAGTTATGTCAGTATAATGTGGATGTGCACTTTACATGCCTCAGTGGTAGAATAAATTCTGACATTGTACAAAGAAGAGGGCTGTAATTGTGGTCCATCTATGAAGTATAATTAATTTTCCATTGTTCACGTTGTATAATGAACAATGTCAGTTTAGGGGCATTTCCTAATATCATTGGTCTACTTGTGTTCATGTAAATGTGTCTGACGTGTGAGTTTGTTGTTCAATAGCCGATGCTGCCTAAACGCGGTTTACGCTTGGCCTGTGTTATTCACTAACAAGGACCACGCCAATAACAGTATGAGTTTCGAGAGGTTTATTGCTTAATGGAATGATTGTTAGATTTAAGAAGCGGAAGGGGTCGAGGGATGTAGGGTAGAGGGATGAAGGGATGTAGGGGTCGAGGTAGAAGGGTAGGGGTAGAGGGATGAAGGGTAGAGGGATGAAGGGATGTAGGGTAGGGATGAAGAGATGAAGGGATGTAGGGTAGGGGTCGAGGTAGAGGGATGTAGGGTAGAGGGATGAAGGGATGTAGGGTAGGGATGAAGAGATGAAGGGATGTAGGGTAGGGGTCGAGGTAGAGGGATGTAGGGTAGGGGTAGAGGGATGTAGGGTAGGGGTCGAGGTAGAGGGATGTAGGTTAGGGAATTAGTGGTTTATGGCCCAACTTTTGCATGGGCTGTTGAAGGGACACGGCACTATTTGGACACGACGGAAATGTTTTAGCCAATGGCAATACATTGCATTGAACCGTGCGGGAACCGAAGGGCCATTCCGGGGGAAATGTGTAAACAGTTACAAATCCTATAGAGGGCGACTTTGAGTCATTTATCATGGGAAACATGGGAATGGGTGGGGCTAACCATGGGAAACATGGGAATGGGTGGGGCTAACCATGGGAAACATGGGAATGGGTGGGGCTAACCATGGGAAACATGGGAATGGGTGGGGCTAAGTCCCGAATGGGGGTTTATATGCCTTTTGGTTACAACTTTCATTGGAAACATGGAAATGGGTGGGGCTAACCATGGGAAACATGGGAATGGGTGGGGCTAAGTCCCGAATGGGGGTTTATATGCCTTTTGGTTACAACTTTCATTGGAAACATGGAAATGGGTGGGGCTAACCATGGGAAACATGGGAATGGGTGGGGCTAAGTCCCGAATGGGGGTTATATGCCTTATGGGGGGGTTATATGCCTTTTGGTTACAACTTTCATTGGAAACATGGAAATGGGTGGGGCTAACCATGGGAAACATGGGAATGGGTGGGGTTATATGCCTTTTGGGGGGTTATATGCCTTTTGGTTACAACTTTCATTGGAAACATGGAAATGGGTGGGTCCAACCTTTTGGACTTGTTTTCCCATGAAATCTCTTTTAAATGAAACGTAGTGGACAACAGAGGACAATCTTTAAGAATCAGTTAGATTTACATCAATACAATGTTCCTGAAAAAAGATGGTTTTCCCAAAGGTCTGCAGACTTCTTGCTTGGCATGCTGAATCAAGTCATCATAGGGAATGTATGATGCAAAATTCAGGCAGTTTGATCGTTTTTCTCAGTTTTTATGGCCGTTTTTACATAGGTCAAATTTACCGGCCCTTTAAGAGAATTTAGCGCCAATTTACACCTTTGTTGCTGTTTTCGGGCACCTTAACTTGGACCTACGAACTCCTAATTTCAGTCATTTAATCTCCACGACCCTCTCTTAATTTACAAAAAGAATGTATTCCTCTATTTTGCTTTAAAGTATTTTTAATTAATTAAAAGACTGTTAATGACGTACACATGTGTCTGTTTCTGTTGGGTGCAATAAAAACACTTGTAAATGGCGTATTGTTCTAAATTTGACATATGATGGACACAAGAGGACACTCTTCAAGTTTCAATTGGTTTCAAGTCATTAGCATGCTGCTAAAAGAAGATAGCTTTCCAGAGGGCTGAGAGACGGGATTCTTGGTGAGCAAGCTCCGGACCTCAGATAAGATGTTGGGTGCAATTTCCAGACTGTTTGAGCTATTTGATGAGTTATTTGCATGTTGTAGAAATGAAGGACACCTGGGTCAATGTTGGCCAATTGGGTCGGGATTTTTGGCCTAAATGAGAGCCCAATCAAATGTATTCGGAATGACCCTGTTTGAATTATAAGGATAGGTCCCTTATAACTCAAAACCGGCCATTTGTCCTACATTTGATTGGGCTCTCATTTAGCCCAAAAATCCCAAACCAAATGGCCGTTGTTGGAAAATTAGGGAACGGGCCTTTTCCAAAAAAAGCCTGTTTCAGTGTTTAGAGTCAAGAGGGTTTTTGTTGGGTCCTATAAAAACACTAATAAACGGCTTTGTTTTATAAAATTAACATATGTTGGACACAAGAGGACACTCTACTAGGATCCATTGGATTGAAGTCATTAGCATGCTGCTAACAGGAGATAGCTTTCCCAAGGGTCTACAGACTTCTTACTTTGCAGGCTGAATCAAGGTATCAGGGGGAAGGTGTGATGCAAAATGTTTCAACCTTTCTCTCAGATTTTATGACCGTTTTTACATAGGTCAAATTTACCGGCCCTTTAAGGTAATTTAGGCCCAATTTACACCTTTGTTGCTGTTTACGGGCACCTTAACTTGCAGCTACGAACTCCAAATTGTAGTCGACCCTCTCTTCATTGACAAAAAGAATGTATTCCTCTATTTTGCATTAAAGTATTTTTAATTAATTAAAAGACTGTTAATGACGTACACATGTGTCTGTTTCTGTTGGGTCCTATAAAAACACTAATAAAGGCCCTGTCACACTATTGCGTATGAGAAAAACGTACGAGTTGCGTATGCAAATTCCCCAAAAAAACTTTCATACGCACAAAAACCCCTTGAAAATACAGAATGTTTCGTATACTTACCGTATTGAACCTATGATAAGCGTATGAGTAGCGTATCGCCAGCGAATGGCCACCGTAAGACCAGCGTATCGGCAGCGTATGACCAGGGACGAACTGCGCATGCGCAGTGTACCGCTATCACATGACAAAGTGCCGATAAGCATATTTCCCATAATGCCTGGATGTGGTGAATTGCCAAATCGATCAGATCATACTGGTGTTGGAGAAGAGCTACCTCCATCCTCTCTCGTTGTAGGTCCACGAAGAACTGAAGAAGAGCTCGAAATGGGAGTATATATATATATATATATATACACTTTCACAATACCCTAGCTGTACAGTACACCTTCATGCCAGGTATGGACAGCGAATGGCCAGCGTACTCCACCTATGAGTAATGTACCTCTGACGTTACTCTCGCGTATTCAGCGTATACCGATCGTATGCTTAGCGTATAAACCATACGTCCGCACACGCACAACTTTTTTAAGCATGCTTAAAAAAACTTTTCTGCCTCGCCGTATGCCAGCGTATGCCACCGTATGCGACCGTATGCGACCGTGCTTGAAACGTATACAACCTATGCCTAACGTACCCCTAGTGTCTGTCACCGTATACCGGCGTATGAGTGATATTTTTCATACGTCCGCATACGCTAGTACGATACGCAATAGTGTGACACCAGCTTAAACGACTTGTTATAAAATTGACATATGGTGGACACAAGAGGACACTCTACTAGTGTCACGATTAGGCTTTGCCTTCTGTGTTCTTTGTCTAGCTCCACACCCTCCTCACTCATCTAATCAGTTTATTCAGTACACCTGTCAGGCACTCCCTCAGTCTAAATTCCCTTCACCTGCCTCGGATCATTAATCAAGCACTTCCCTCTCATCAGCACAACTCCCTTCACCTGTTCTCACCACTATTTAAACCTCTGCCTCACACACACTCACTGCCAGATCATTGCTTCATGCTTCATGCTCCAGGAGCCCACCTGCCCACCTGCCCATTTTGCTCGTCCTGTTCCTCTCACCTCCTTCATCAAGCCCTCCTCACCCAATGAAATAACCCGGCTCAAAGTACAAGACAACACTGACACCTGGATGCAAAACAACATGCGCATCCTCCGTGAACACTACGACCTGGTCATCGCTGTGGGATTGGAGACCATCCCCACGTTCAACCAGACCGCCTATGATAAGGCGATCCAGTGGGGGAGGTTGAGATATGGGAGGAAGCTCACCTCCTCCTCCATCAACACACTGCGGGAGATTACATCTAAGAGCCCCCTTACGGAGGAGGGGATGTCACACATCTATCACAAACACACCCCAGCAATGTTGCTCTCCCTTGCAGTAACACCATCTCCTCCTCTCCCCCCACAGACACACCCCACCAACAGAGGGAGCCAGAGTGTTTTGTCGCGGGGCCTGCCGCAGTGACAGAGGCGGGCATTAATAACATGACGAAAACCGGGAAAAGCAAAAGCATTATGCTAACATCACCCCCACTCTCTGATTTGCCCGCTTCTGCCTCTAGCGGCAGCTCCGTTACACCACCTGGCTCCCTAGGACGCCCGGAACCACACTCACACTTTCCGCAAAATCCAGGACTGGTCGCTGGAGGTGCGGAAGAAGATCCTGGTGATAGGGGACTCAAACCTGTCCCGCATCCCATCATTTACACTCACACATTCAAGTAGACAGTTACCCCGGTGCAAACTTCCATCACATAAACGCTATTTTAAGTAAACTCACTCCTCACCCACAATCACTTCACGTTATTTTATCAGTAGGGTTAAATAACTGTCTTTCAGAACACGCACCCCTCACTATCGGTAAGCAGCTCAGTCAACTCTGCAAAACTGCTCACCTCACCTTCCCAAATGCCACCATCCACATTCCCATCATTAACTTCTCACCCTCTTTAAACCCCCGAAAAAAATCACTTCTCAATTTCCTCAACACCACCATCTCCTCCAAATATCACTTTTTAGCCGAAATAAACCCTCTTTACTTTCAGGTCACTAAGGACAACATTCACTGGACACCCCAGACGGCGGAGATGTTGTTCGGGTACTGGAAACAACAGTTAAACTGGTAACGGGGGAGGAATGTGACCACACAACTCCCCCGGACTCTAATATAACCAACCTCTGCGCCGTTCTCTCCCTCACACCTACACAGCTGGAGATACTGGAAAAAGGACTCACCTTCATCCCCACTCCCAAACCTCCCACCCGACCGGAGCTCAGAGGGGATCTCCATAACTTTCACAGGAGGCTGAAGTTGATAGACCACTTCTGGGGAGCACCGAGGCGAGAGCCTGTCCCGTTCACTGGACCGTCCTGCTGGGAACCACACTTAAACACCCTCTCACCTCAAATCACCCAACTCATTCAGAAAAATCTAGCAGCACTGACACGATGGCGCCCCCTTGCACACACACAGTCTAACATTAGCCAGCAACACAAACACATTCTTAAAACATTGGGTAATAACAAACACATAGTCATCAAACCAGCCGACAAAGGGGGCCAGATTGTTTTACAGGACAGACACAACTACATATTAGAAGCCGACAGACAATTAAATAATTGAACTCCTCAACATCACCTTGACTCGGAACGACTTCACATTTAACAATAAACACTATCTCCAGTTGTGCGGGTGTGCAATGGGCCGGAAATACTCTCCAGCGTATGCCAACATCTACCTGGCCCATTGGGAGAGAACGGCATTTGTTAAACTACAGTACAAACCCCTCCTCTACTTCCGGTACCTGGACGACATCTTCGGCCTCTGGGACCACACCGAACAGCACTTTCACACATTTCTGGACACTTTAAATACACATCACCCCAAAATAAAACTCAAACATAACCTCCAACACCTCTCGGTCGAGTTCCTTGACACCAGGGTCTTCTTCCAAGAAACCAGCGACCAGAACAAAACCCTGGCCACGAAAGTTTACTTCAAGGACACCGACCGCCACGCACTCCTTCACAAATCCAGCTACCACCCCAAGCACACTTACAGAGGTCTCATTAAGTCTCAGCTGATCAGGTTCCACAGGATCTGTACCCTCCCTGGTCATGTGGAGGAGGCAACCAGCACCCTCTTTGGCGCATTGAGGCTCAGGGGTTACTCGAAGTGCTTCCTAAGAACGATTAAGGCGGGGGTCGCTGACACCTTCAGAGACGGCAACGGCACCCCACAACTGCCCGCCCAGTCCCTCGTCCCCCTTATTTTAACATTCTCAAATTGTACACACAATTTTTTAAAAACCATTAAAAACAATTTTCAGGGGACGAGGGAACACTGTACCGCTCTGGAGGACAACCGTATGATCTCCGCCTTTCGTAGAAATAAAAATCTTAAAGATATCCTGGTCCACACTGACTTGAACAGAAAAGAGACCAGGAGGGAGGCGCTTCGAGGTTCGGAGATCGGTTTTATGCGTCTCCCCCACCTTTTTAACCCACAAAGTAGACTTGGTTTTAACTTGGGGCAGGCCCTACCACCCACAGCTTCCAATGTAGTGTATGCGGTGAGGTGTGGGGCCTGCCACAAACTATACGTGGGAGAGACGGGGAACGAGCTGCACCTCAGAATTAAGCAGCATTTTGATATGATCAACAGTGGGAATGGCACCACCTTCCTATATGCACATTTTAAACTCCATGGCGCACACGACCTCCAGAGTGTGGGCCTGGAGAGCAGCGGGCAGTGGAGCAGGACGCAGCGGAGAGGAAGTGGATCCACAGACTGGGAACTATAGATCCTAACGGGCTAAATGAAAAATATTAACCCAGTCTGTTTTTATGATTTATTTTTTATTTTTTTCCCCCCCTTCCCTTTCCAGCCATATATCTCCACCATGGGATTTCTCTGTTATATATATATATATATATATATATATATGTTATTTATTCTTCACGTGTGGTTTTATATCTTATGCATGCTATCCACCTTTTTATTATATTTATTGTTATTTATTTATTTATATGTATTTTTATCTCTTTTATCTTTTTCCCATGGTGGGGACACCCCCCCCTGAGGCTGTCCCTGATTTTAGGAGTTTTTAACAGGGTTCTTTGGCCTCCATGGGTCACCCCCTTAGGTCCTCCCCCTCCGTCCTTTAACCCCCCCCCTTCTTCTTCTTCTTTGGCACTTATCCTGGACTCAGTGTTTCCTTATTTTGTTTGCACATTTCCTTATACACTGTATATACCATCTTGTCTATGTCCCCTCACCCCCTGATTTTTCCTTCCCCCCCTTTTTTTTCGTCATTGTCTGTACCCCCCTGGGGTGACCCATGGAGCCTCCATCTTGTTTCAACTTTTAACCTCCCCCTTCCCCCATCAACACTTCCTCTCTAACTGCCCCGCTGGTGGTTGTTCTGCTGTGATGCTGCTTTTAAACCAGGGTCTTTTATCAAAACGCTTATTAATGGTTAGCCCCCTTGTGCCAGTGCCCCTCGCGGCCCTCCTCGGAGGGCCACGCCCTCCACTAAACCTAACCCTAACCCTAACCCTATGAGCTGAAGGAGTTTCTGGTGAACCTGCATGATTTCATCTGATTTCACCAGATTAATTATTAAGAATAAGTAAATAAAAGATCTTCTCTCTGATGGTCTCGTTTACTGATGAAGTTCATATAGAGGATCAGGACTAGACTGAAACTGGTTAATATTCAGTTAAAACTTTCTCACAGTCACTGAGTATTATTAAAAACACAACAATGTAAAAAGACACTACAACTAAAAGCCCTGCATTCAAAATCTCACTGAAGTAAAAGTAATGATACGTATAAGTGTTGGCAACAAAATGTACTTAAAGTATAAAAAATACACATTCTAAAGAAAATGACTCCTGGGAGTGACAGGTCTCTATATATGACTTTACTAGATCATTCATACTGATGTGTCAATGCATTAGCATCAGCATGAGTTGTGAAGCAGATTAACTATTTGATATACCATATGACATAATCCAACAATTTAAAAATAAACAAATACGTGATTTAATCTATAACAATTAAGTATGTTCTGTACATTCATTTTGTGTTTTCATGCTAAATCTTTATCTGAAAAGTAAGCTGTCACATAAGTGCAGTGCTGTAAAAAAGTTAAAAGTGCAATAGCTCCTTTTGAAATGTAGTGGAGCAGAAGTATAAGTAACATAAAATTGAAGTACTTAAGTAAAGTACAAGTACCTGAACATTGTAAGTGTTAGTTACTTTGTGTCACTGCTTTCCTGTCCTGTGGAGTTAGAGTTACATATCAGTCCCTTTTTAGTAAATAAATGATTTAAAGTCTTACCAGTCAGCCGTGTGACTCCAGATATCAAACAACAATATCTATCAGCTTTCAAAGCTCACATGCGTGAGATGTACCTTCAACAGGTTAACTTGTGGATGAGTTATTAGTAACTGTTTTACAACACTTGCTTAATTGCGAGGAATTAATGTTAGCAAATGGCCATAAACAAGGATATTGAGAGCTTGTGGATTATATGCTGATTTAGAGGATGCTATCAACTTTATAGTTGGTCAGTTAACCTTTTAAAAACGCACCTATACAGAAGAATTGTGACATTTTCTGCAAAGGACTTCTGAAACGTGATCATTCAAAATCAGGTTTGTCAGCAATTTTCATAACAGTCATGAAGTAAAATGCTAATAAAACCAAGCGTGTGTAAAAGAGAGCCCAGGCTCTCCAGAACCACAACATCAGGCTTAACTAATCCACAGTGAATATAGTGATTGCGTTAGTCTGATTGGGGATCCATCCAATTTACCCTAAACTCTCAAAAGTCAACAGAGACAGGGGGCGCATGTTTATTGTCTCCAACCACTGTGGGAATATTATTCACATATTACAGGAGCACATCTGCAGGTTGTGTTCACTGGCTATAAAAATGAATCATTAAACAAATATACCGTCGTCATCAGCCTCACCTGACCGGCCAGTTCAGAGGCAGAGCGTGACGTCGGCGCTGCCAGCGTGGAACTCACGTCACGTCGCGCGCCTATCCAGGAAGTAAACTATCCGGTTCGGTCTTGAGTCTGCGGAATAGATAAAGAAAACACAGCAGATGATACGTGTCCAACTCAAAGGTTCAGCGAGCTTTCTCGAAGACTTCTGAAGAGACAACGTGTCCTGGACCCGGACCGTGTGCGTCCCGTCCCCCCCTCACAGACCCGGACAGGCTGGCAGCTGTGTGCAGTGACGGTAAGAGCTCGGTCAGCTGTGTGTGTTGCTAGCTAGCCCTCTGTGTCAGACGTGAGACGGGCCGTGAGACGGGCCGTGAGACGGGCAGCGAGACGGGCAGCGAACACAGTGCTTCCCCGCTGTCCTCCGGCTCTGTGGGACCTGCTGGCTGAGAGGCAGCAGCGTGAAGCGGTGTTTTCAGTGTCGTATGTCTCTCTCGGTAACGTGTCCGCTGACGATGCGGATGTGCAGCGGACTGCTGGTCATTCACCGGATCACAGATCCTCCTGTCGAGCGATACATGTAGATCTGTATCATATCATGTAAATAAGACATTCTCAACATACAAAATAATGAAACAGACCTAATACCTTGTTTATAACTTCATGTTTATTGTTGGTCCAACAGGGTACTGCGCTGCAATACCTGTAATAACAACAACAACAACAACAACATATGTGTGTGTGTGTCCCGTTTCAAAGAGAGGTTTACGGTGTGCTGAAATTAAACTAATAAAACCAATAAACACAAACAATAGCAAAAGGGTCTGGTAGAGAGGACACACACTACATGTTTGCAGTGCATAACGTGACAACTCTTCTTATAAAGTTAGTAAAAATACACAGCAGATCAAAGTTGTATTTTCTTGTTTTAGAGACATTTAAATGTCAATTTTTTTTTACATAAAGCCAAATATCTAAATGTTGTGTGTGTGTTTAAATATCTTTGGAGAGAACCTGTATTCACTGGTTTAATCAGCACATCTTCAAACTGTCGTTCCTTTAAGCAGAAAGTGTTTCTGTATTTATACAACACCAGATTTTAATAACTGTACGTCTCCAGAGGTCCTCCCAGCTCTCTATCAGCAGAGAGCTGACACCAAATGAAGGAATTAGTCGCTAATAAAATCTATGTTAATAGATAATGATAATTATAAGATCAATTATTATAAGATACATATTTGAAGTTACATTCTATCATGCCTTAAGGACATTATTTTAGCAGCTGAACCGGTCTTGTTTTAAATAGGCCTCGTAAGTAATGCTTTAATAAAACGCTGTACTTGGTCCAAAGTAAACACAGTGAAAGTGTCCACACCCATCTGAATCTATCAAGTATAGAGATCGTTCCGCTTTCATTTGGTTTCTTTCCCACTGGCTACTGAACACTGGTGCACAGTATTTACAGTGTGTTTCTACTCTCGGTCATCTCGTTACAATGTCGGCAGGTAAACTGCAACACAAGGTGCATCAAGACAACGTAAAAGAAGAAAACGGAGACAAAATGTAACATGTTACCAGAGAATATCATAGTGTCAGCCTGTTTACAGTCTTTTGGACATGATGGGCACACATTTACACTTTGTTGCATGTGAAGGGATCAGTGTGTCTCAATGTATGCATGCCTCTCTCACACACACACACACACACACACACACACACACACACACACACACACACACACACAGTTTTAGTGTTGCAGCATTTGTAATGACTAATTTAAAAATGTTTGTCCTAATATTCTTTTTAACTTGCTCCCAGCACACACACACACACACACACACACACACACACACACACACACACACACACACACACAGATCCACACACACTTTAGACGATGGTGGACTCAACGTTTGCTCAAGTGGGAAAGAATCTGAGTGAAGCCATGAGAATCCTGGGAGACGGACAGAGGTGAGATCAGAGACTATTCTACTTTAATTTAGAAAACGAGTATCAAATATGACGGCTGGAAAAATGACCACACGGTCCATCAATAACTTTGTGATGATGCTATGATGTTGGTGAAACTCTAACCCTCTTTAACATTATGGAAACACAACTTTATCACAAGGACGTAACATCAAGCAAACCAGCAAACAGAGGGCACATATCTGTAACTTCATCCATTACAGCCTGTGTTGTTGTGCATCTGTTCAGAGAGCCAGAGACAGGACCAGAGAAGTGGCGCTTCAGCAGAACCAGCATCCCTGGACCCCTGCAGGGAGAGTAAGACACACACACACACACACACACACACACACACACACACACACACACACAGTATCCCTTTCTGGTTATGCAGGTCTTTAAGTCTCCGGAGGGATTTATTTCCTTTCCTGGTTCATTCTGGTAATATGAGAGCGATACAAATTGAACCAGAAAAATGAATTGAAGAGTTCAGTTAAAGCCGGTTTTAACAGTGGAGATCAAATGTATATGTGACTTTAGGACCTCACACAATCATCTTATTTACTGCAGTCAGATGATTCCATTTGTGCAAGTCACATAATGGAATACTTGGAATCACTTCTAGGTCAGTAACCCTCGACACAGCACTCTGTCTCCTGCTCATTATTTAGAGGAAGAGCAGACTCTTCTGAACACGCGTCTATGAAATATTTGTCACAATGTCACACATGTGGGAAATGCAGCAATGTCTGCTGTATTAGGCTTCTGTTTTCCTTGTGACATGTTTTGGGTCAGTTACTATTGGAGTCAATGGAGAGCTGGATGCTCTCGTCAGTTTGGAGCTCGTTGAGCAATATGTATAAGTCTGTTTATAGGATGGATGGATTTAGTGATGGAGGAGGAGCTGTCAGTGTGTTGAGGATGACATTTGATACCAAGTGTGGAAATGGTGTGCGTGGGAAGAGTTTAAAGTTATTTTGAGAAGAGCTGATGCTCATCACTTGTTCCTTTGCGTCTCCTGTGCAGCGGTCAGGATGTTGCCACTATACTGCACCTGGTTCACAACCTCATTCATGATGAGGAAGAGGAGGAGGACAAGCCCAGCCAACAGTAAGTAGAACTCATCAGGATAGTCTGTCAGCATCCCAAATGAACCATGTAGTGTCATGTTGAATCCACACCCTAATATGTAAAGCATCATTTGTAGCTGTGAGTAAGATGATCGTAGTCCTTTAAGGTTAGAACAGTTACTCCTCCATGTAAATACAGGACTGGAGGACTACGGTGCGTGATGAAGCTGCTCTTTGTCTCCAGTAGGATGCAGCATGTGGGTGAACAGGGTCACATGGCCCTGCTGGGTCACAGCCTGGCCGCCTACATCTCCGTGTTGGACAGAGAGCGACTGAGGAAGCTGACCACTCGGATCCTGTCTGACACCACATTGTGGCTCTGCAGACTGTTCAGGTAGACCTGTGGCTACAAGCCCAGTACGGCTTGTGTTCATCATCACAGTAGAAACCAGCACCAGCAGGAGAACGGTTCTCCACGTCTGTTGGCCTGTGTAGTACATCTAGGGCTCATTCACAGCATTGTTCTTATTAGATAGTAGAACAGTAATCAGTAATACACAATGCTGAATCTCAGATTCTGTCTTTGTCACTGTATTACAACTCAACACATTGGTGGAGCTTCCTGCTCTCAGTACTCTCCATTCTGTCCCTCAGGTATGAGAACGGTTCAGCCTACTTCCATGAGGATGACAGGGACGGCCTAGTCAAAGTGTGCCGGCTGGTCATTAACGCCCGTTATGAGGAGTATGCCTCTGAGGGCTATTCAGTCCTCAGCTCCAGACAGCCCGTGATCTACCAGAGTGCCTCCGGCAGGTCTGGACTGGGGCAGCATCTGTGCAGCCAGGTAGGAGGGGCGGAACACAAACTCTCACATGATGAAGGTGAAAGACCCTGTGTGCTCCTGTGCTACCACTGGGATTTTACAAATATTGGAATTGTACACTTGAAGGGACTTTATAAAGAAAAGAGTCCACACGGGCTGATATGTCTGATATCAGTATTCAGTATTCTATAGTCACTGTATTCATCCAGCTGCATACACAATAGAACATGAGCGTTATTGTAATGCCGGTCTCTGTGTCATCAGCTCGGCCTGCCTCTCTCTAGTCTGTGTACAGTCCCGTGCAACACCATCTTTGGATCCCAACACCAAATGGTAAAAGAATCCAAATGAACATCACTTTGAAAACAAACTTTCAGATCGTTGAAAAGAATCCGTTGTGACTCGTGTCCTGCTTGTCTGTCAGGACGTTGCCCTGTTGGACAAACTAATCAAAGAGGACGTGGAAACCGGAAAGCTTCCGTTGCTGTTGATCGCCAACGCAGGTGACGGATAATCACAGTTCAGACGCTTCATGTTTCACTTTGTACACAGGTGGTACTGAATATATTCACTGAGAGACTTTGTTACTGCTGATTTCTTCCCAGGTACCCCTGGGGCAGGACACACAGACAAGCTGGCTCGTCTGAAGGACCTGTGTGATCAGTACAACATGTGGCTCCATGTGGAGGGGTGGGTCAACTCTCTGCACTATATGGTTGTGATTTATGTAACATGAACTCACAGAAATACTCCGTGTTTGTGCAGTAGACGTGTGCTGATCGTACATTGACGATTGAGGGCGTGCACACCTCTGTTCTCCACCACGTTGCTATGTGCTCTATAAGAGTAGTTAACGTTGGATTATGATATTAAAGATGAGATGATTATGTTAAATGGAACATGATGCTGTGGTTTTTACTGTGGTTTCGCTCAAACACGCAGACTTTAAAAGGGAGCTGTTGTGAAATATATTTGTATATATTTGTATATGTTGTGGCGTACACAAGTCTACTGTCCGGTGTAAATCACTGCTGTAATGTTCACTTCTAACATGCTGTTGTGTTTTCTTCTTCAGGGTCAACCTGGCGACCCTGGCACTGGGTCAGGTCACCTCTGCTATCATGGTAAGCTAATGGTGAAATGACAGACGCGTTCAATGTACAGTACGTCCTGTTCTTCACCATGCTCACTGATTAAAGGACGGGTTCACATTTTAATGAGTCTTAAAATGATAACGACATGCTATATGTCCATTGAAAGGATGAATGGTCCTAATTCATCCTGATCCACAGACACAAACCAAGACTGTGGGCTTTGTCCTCCACTACTCACATTGGAATCACATTAAGAAGCCAGTACAGATAGGTGGAACAGGGACCAAAACCTCTATTTACATACTCATGGGCATGTGAACATTGTTTTAAAAACCCAGCGCTGTGGCAGCTTATGACAGAACAAAGACTCATCACAGATTAATGAAGCCAGCAATTGTGACAAATATCATATCTGAAAGGAGGTAAAAGCACATGTGCAGAGTGTAAAGAAAGCTGAAACCGAGAGATGTCAGTGTTGAAGAGTGTCCACTCTCACGTCATTTTGACTGTAGGACACCCAGGAAAAGCCCTCTTATGTAGACTCTCTCTTGTGACGCGTGTTTATCAGTGAACGTTGTTCTTTTCCCTCCAGGCAGCCAGCAGGAGTGACAGTATGACACTGACACCAGGTCAGTGGTTGGGACTCCCTGCTGTTACTGCTGTCACCCTCTACAGACATGAAGACCCTGCACTGGTAGGCTCATCTCATCTCATACAAATGTATTCAACACAGTGATGCGTGTTTTTGGAGGTTTTGTGGCAGTTTTTGGTTGTCTGCTTACAGTCCAACTTTAACTTGAAGTACCCAAGTTAAGATGTGTTCTAAAGGTTTCAGTAGTTGTATTGGGATTAGCTCTCAATGACACCGTCTTTGTCTTTCTCTGAACTAGTGCCGTGTCTGTTTGGGGGTGTGAAGCGTGCTTGCAGCGTTATCGAGAACCGCTCATCGGTCACAAGACTATTAAATGAAGGCCGAGACACGGTCTCTGACCCCATAGGAGCTATGGGCTTTGACACATGCACAGTGTAACTGGGGCTGTGATGGTGGAGTGTTTCAGGGGACGACGCTAGAATTGAAGAAATGAAGGGATGAGGTGCCACGGTGCTCTTTGGGTGCGCTCGGCCTGACGGAACGTTTTGAGTGCCTGTGAGGATTGAAATAGAGTTTTGTTGCATATTAACATTTAATTCATTTTTCTGACAAGCCAGTGATCTCCCTCTAAGTCTACTAACGACTTCCTCATATCTTTCTTTGTTCCGACCCAAGGCCAACTGCAAAAGCCTCAGTTATCCTCATGTTCTATGATTGTGCACCAGCTATTGAGCCTTTGGCGAAGTACACACCAGATCCTACTGAGCATGTGTTGTACCTCAAAGATATGACGCCTTGTCTTCTTGGCCTCCGTGATTGCTCGTTGACTCCAGGGAGGTGAAGAGGAGTTTGGTTGTACAGTTAGTAAAACCAGCAGACTAAAGTGACCTGCACACAAAGAACCAGAGCCTGTAAAGGTCTGCTGCAGACGACTTGCTCAACTCTGGATGAAGGCTCACTAACTCCAGTCAACAAACGGAAAGGCGCGCTGGAACCCAAATGTTCTGATCTATGGGCGAGTGGGCGGGGCTTGGTTTTGGCTTGACTGTTTCTAACGTGATGGTCACTAACTTTGTCATTTTACAGCTAAACAGTAACTAAAATATGTTTCTGAAATCCCGTAAAGGCCAGAATAGGCACTACATTGACAGAATCTTGATGTTTGAGTAGCGCTGCCTAACTTGACAGTTTGATCTGAGTTTCGTGAGCCTGGTGCGTTGTGATGGACGGACCTCATTTGCATAAGGTTGAGTTGATTTATACAAATTCAGATGCGGCGAATAGTCAGTCAACTCGCCGAGCTGTATCCATCATGCAACAGGTGGCCGGATCAAGGATCCGTCGACTTCACATATGTCAACAGATCCAGTGTATCGCCACCTTTAGTCAGCAGAGCCCTGAAGCCCCGCCCCCACTGCTACACAGAGCGCTGTCTGTTCTTTATTAAGAGTTTATTGATATTGAACGTGTCACCTGTCCAAATTGCATCAACCATAACACTTTTGTAACACTGTTGTCGAGATATGCGAAGGATACACACACACACACACACACACATTCCTTGCTTCATAGTTGGATGACTCACTGCTCCTCTATGTTTTGTGTCTCAGTCTCTGGCAGCAGGTTTGACCTCCAGCCAGCCGGTGGCCAAGCTGCGAGCGCTGCCTCTGTGGCTCTCGCTGCAGTACCTCGGTCACAGTGGAATTGTCCAGAAGATCAGACATGCTACCGCTCTGGTGAGCATCTCTCCCACTTAACCAAAAACTGACTTTTTCACATTTCAATATGTAAGTGTGTTTCCCAACAAATCTTTTTTTTTTTTATGTTTAACCAATTTATCTGTTGGTATAAATGAAATGTGGCACACAGGTGTCATATTATGAAGTTGAGCAATAGAATCCTATTCTTTTCTTTGGTAGAAAGTCGTTTCACCTTCATCTCTCTCCCCTCCAGAGCCAGCAACTCCTGCAGAAGCTAAAAGCTCTGGCCTCCATCAAAACATCGGTAGGTGTTCTTTCTATGTTCCACGAGTAATAGCAGAATGTTTACCACAATAAAAGGTGAACAGAGTTTTTGTGAGAACCTGCACAAACAGGAAGATACCAAGTCAGCGATACCCCACTGTGAGGGAAGTGATGACAGTATGTGCTGTTACTGTTTGTAATATCCACTAAGGGATATTTCCATGTTCACCTTAGACTTTGCATTATGCCTCAGTAACAATAGAGCCCCATTGTGTATGTGATGGTGCTGCAGTCACCTATTCACAGCACTGCCCTCTACATGCTGCTCTGCCTGCTTTTGATTACTGCTACATGTTGTTAAATAGTTTATACATAAGACCAAATAAAAGCGTTTAACCCCACCACACCTCCATGAAACTAGAGCCTGTGTCTCTGTGTAGACCTTTTAAAACATTAATTGGAGAGCATAATGTTATATTTACTCCCCCTATATGCTAGAGGACCTGATTAGATTTTGGCACAACTTGTGATCTGACCTCATGATATTATCACCACCCACATGAAATTCAAACACATATATTGACATAGAAATGTTGGTTAATTAATAATCTTATTTGCCTGATGGACAGCTGAGGTACAATGTTTCTGTTTGATACGAGGGTCGACGCCTCTCCATGTATTCATGAATAACATGTATGACATGAAGACATGACCTCCAGCTGTTCCATGTGTGTTGATGGGATGTGCTTCAGGCAGAGATCTCTCTCGTCGAGGCTTTGACCATGGTAAAACCAGAGTTGTGTTGACACTAAAACACTCTCAGGGGTACAGACTTTGCTTCAAGGATAGTTCACTGGCGTACACTAAAGGCACTTACTGCATCCATACAGTCACTGAGATGTGATGTGAATACTCCCCAGCTGGGATGAGTTGTACATTAACACAACTGTAATACATATGTAGTGAACAATCAGAGTGTTGGGGATCAGGATCTTTACACAGTGGTGAAGATGCTCCAGTTTGAGTTTAAAGTACCACTGTGTGATTAAGATGTGACTGTGTATGAGCACAGGTCCATATGTGAATCTTTTGCTGTGTGTGTGTATAACTGCAGTTATAGTCAGTGTGGGTTGCCTTGATTCCAGGGTGTGGTGTCACCGATCCCACTCATCTCCGGGGCTTCACTCCGGGACGTTCTGGGCTCTCTCATGCTCTCTATTGTAGGTGGGACCAAGCCTCTGCCTGTCTCCCTTACTCCCCCTTCCCCTGTGTCCTCCCTTCTCGTCCTCTTCTTTCTTCCTGTCACTCCTGACCATTGTCCTTCACTCACATCAGCTCAGCGGTATTTGGGTCTCCAATGGCTGATGGACTGTTCACTTCTTCCTAATTGTTTAGGATGTGGACCACTCAGGCATGCTCTTTGAGGTACTTCAGGGAATGCCTCTCCCCAGTCATTAGGTTTTGTTGCCTTTGGAAGAAATACAAGGGTCATCAATGATTAATGATGGGTCATGTGCTGTTGCATTTCATTACTTCCTTTTGTTTAAAATCCTGTTAAAATGCTTTCCACAGCAGCAGAGTGGAAGGTTTTTAGGACTCCCAGACGCCCTGAACACAGCTGACATTAACATGCGTCTTAGAGTACATCACACCAGGTGTGTGTCAAGTGACCACTTGTGATCGGATCTCACTTCCCAGCTCTGTATTCAAACAAACATTTACATAATTTCCGCTTGCAAAGACTAAATGCGTTGTTGTTTAGCCTGCTGGGTTAAACGAGTTAACCGGCGTGAGGCAACAATGCACTTTGCATGTGATACGCCAGTAAAGCCGAAGAAGATGAAGAAGAAATGCACTTCCTGTGCCAAGTCTGCCGAGAAAGATAAAGAAGAAATCAAGACGATACACACCTGGTCTGTTGCTTGGCTGTTGAGTAGGCGGTCTTTACCAGGACACATTCACTTACAGTGCGAACAAAAATGTGGCCACCTCGGAATGTGGTCTGAGTGGTTGGATCTCAATGTGTCCTCGCATGCATCATGGGTGCATTCACCCAAGATGTACTTTAAGCCGTCACCTGAGACGCATGTTATTGCCTTGTATGAACAGGGTCGGACAGACTTTGATTTTCTTAAGCTAATATGTGAACATGTCAGATTATCTGTGAGGTGGACTCCCAGGTACCTTAAGGTGCTCTTGTGTCCTAGGGTGTTGGGGTGTGTAGCTCTTCTGCCGCTTTCTCCTAAAAGCCACAACCAGTTCCTTGGTTTTGCTGACGTTCAGTAGGTGGTTGTTGGCCTGGCACCATAGTGTTGGCTACTTCTTCCAGGTAGGCCTTATTGTTGTTGCGGACACGACTGTGTCATCAGCATACATGATGATGAAGTTGGAGCTGTTTCTGACCACATGCGTGTAACTTGAGTACAGCAGGGAGCTGAGTACACAACCTTGGGGGACACCAATGTTGAAGATGATGGCTTCGCAGTGCGACTCGCCACCTAAGTTCTGGCAGTCAGAAAGTTCAGGATCCAGACACAGGGGGAGGTGTTGGGTCCCAGGTCCATCAGCTTAGTTTACAAAACGGTCCACAAATCCGAAAAGAACATTTTAGGACAGGCCACCAGTTTTGGCCAGATAGAATTATCTCAGAAACCACTGGATGGATTGCAAAGAAACTTTGTACATACATGTATGTTCCCAACAGGATGAATTGTAATAACTTTTGTCATTCACTGACTTTTCATCTAGCGCCATTATCAGGTCAAAATGTAATTCTGTCCAATACTTTTGGTTTATTACCAAATGTCCAAACATGAGCTTAACACGATTGTGAACATGGTAAACATTATACCTGCTAAACATCAGCATGTTAACATTGTCATTGTGAGCATGTTGGCATGCAGACGTTACCATGTTAGCAGGCCTGCTAGCGTGGTTACCGATTCTTAGTCTTGTTCAAATGTTTTATGTAGTTAGTGTTCAGATACATTCACTGACCATTGAGTCTAAACCCATCCATCCATGTTCACTGCTTGTCCTGGACACGGTGGCAGCAGGTGAAGCAAAGCTGTCTAAATGTCTTCTTCTTCAGCCATGTTCTTCATCTCATGCCTGTTGGGATATACTGTACAGTCCCTTCAACATGTTCTAGGTCTTCCCCGGGTCTCCGCCCACACCACAAGGAGGTGTCTTGAAGGTAACCTCATCAGATGCCCCAACTACCTCAACTGGCCCTTTTCCCCATGAAGGAACAATGCTGCTAATCAATGCTGACTCCTGACATGTTTAAGTCCAAAGCAACCTATACCGGCTGTCAGCTGACTTCAAAGAATGTGAAATGCAGCTATAATGAGCTCATTCTCTGTGGTCTTTGCAGTGCTGTGGGTTGTGTTGTGTTTGTACAGCTAATCTTTAGCAGTGCATGTTGTAGTAGACCAGGCCCATGGAATCCATGGCAATCCTCTGGATAGTTTGAAGAAACAACTATTTAATGGTCTAAGACTAACCTTAATTGTGTTGGAATGGTTGTGATTCTGGTGTGGTTAAAAAGAGGAACTTCACTTCTTATCATAGTTATGATGTCGTAGCATTTGTGTTAACCGTGAGCTCTACTTTTCTTCTGTTTGAGCAACACAGTCATAGTGTTTGCACAAGTCATAGCACAAGTAGAGGCATCCCATCTGGTGACCTTCTGTTTGCTCTTTTCTTGCTTAACAGTTCTTTGTCTGAGCTGATGTCTCTTCTTCCTGCTTGGTTGAAAACGTCTCACCGCTTGTATGTATGGGCTGCTGTGTACTTGAATCAGTTTGAGCTGTGCCCGTTGCTCCGACACAACTCCTGCTTCATATAATGCTGGTTTTCTCCTGTGGTTTTATACTTTTGATTCCAGTTCTGATTTAATTTGACCCCTCTTCACCCCTCTGGTCTGTGGGTCCCCACTGGAGCTGGTGCATGTACATCAGCCCACCAACAGTTTGTCTGATAGATGAATTAAAACCCTCAGTATGATTCAAGTGAACTAGGTCACAATGTGTCCGCTGTCCACAACCTCTTCTGAGTGGCCACACTTGAAGAATACATCCTAGAGAAGGGCAAGCTGGGATAAACAGCACACATTTCCAGACAGTGTCTTCTTGAAGGCATTCAAGGAACGTAGACCTTCACACAAACGGTGACGGTAGTAGTTGTGGGAGTGTGAAGAATGAAGAAGAGAGCAGTTCAAATTCTACCTACTTTTACAACTCCACACACCTGGCCAACCGATGCCTGGGTGGGATTCAGACAACAACAAGCACTTGGCCTGAAGCATGTTGAAGCCTTCAAACCTGTCCTGGGTGCAGAGCCGTTTTCCTATTTATGGATCAAACATACTGCAGTCATTTTTCTGGTTTTCTAACTTGACAACACCCCATATGCTCGTGGATTATTCATGACCCTCACATCCACACCCGAGACACTCTAGCCTTCATCTCAGCCCCACCCAGGCATGATGCTTGTCTTAACGTTTCACCTGAATGTCATCAATAATGGGCTTCACTGTGGTTTGTTTCCTGTCTTAGTGGTTCAGAAATGCACCACATGCAACTTCACTGACATTATTTGTTTGCAGAATTGTATTCTGGTTAAATGGCATAGCATAGCACAATTTGACCCCAAAAACAAAGTAATGCTTAACAGGTGACACCAACTCTGGGTGACACAGAAACGCAGACATGTCCAAACATGTCCAGGTGCCCTGGGTGCACGGTTCATAGACTTTCTTTTGAAATAGTTTAAAGTAATAATGGAGTAGTTAGCTTTTAGCTGAGAGGCAAGGACTCGATCACTTCCATAATGACCAGTTTGACAAATCAAGCAACAAATATGTGTCATACAGTTACAATCACCACTGACCTTACATGTAGTAGCTTCAGTAGGCATGGACACAAAGCAAATTCCTAAATCCATGTCAACATCTCACCCTTTCAACTGATGGTAATAGTTGTGCATGTCATTGAGCAGATCACTGGTTAAGTATGAGGATAACGATCCCTGAGCATCAGATGTTCACCTCGTCTTTGTTTGTCCAACAGGTGGAGGATGAACTCAGCTCTCCTGTGGTGCTTTTCAGGTTTTCCCAGGAAATGAGTTCTGGTAAGGTTCACACTCCCTGGACCCAAAATAATAAGCCAATCTTCATGAAGACTGTTTGTCAATCACAAACAGTGATGCTGACCTTATTTATTGTCATGTTAGCTGTTAAAACCTAAAGTAATGAGATATTATTAGCTCAAAGGTCCATTCACTAGTTTTCAATCAGGTCTCATGGTCATCATTAGCTTTGTTGTCATCACATGACCTAGATATGGACCATCAGTCACAGGATATCACATGATTCTGGTGCTCCTGTCTGTCCCGATCTTCAGCCATAACATGTTGCCCTTTGTGTAGGATGGGACTCACTTGTATTTCTGTGTTTGTTGACATGTCGTGTACAGCGCTCTGAGTGGTTGGAAGAAACTCCATTTACCACCTGTCATGTTGTACGTGGTGATTAGGGTTAACGGTCTGTGTGAGTGGGTTGTTCTGTACACTGTACACCCATGGCCAAACGTTTTGAGAATCACACAGATATTCATTTTCACAAAGTCTGCTGCCTCAGTTTTTATGACGGCAATTTGCATATACTCCAGAATGTTATGAAGAGTGATCAGACGAATCGCTAGTAAGATTGCACCTAAATCAACCATTTATCGGATCATCAAGAACTTCAAGGAGAGAGGTTCAGTTGTTGTGAAGAAGGCTTCAGGGCGCCCAACAAGTCCAGCTAACGCCAGGACCGTATACTATTCCCAAATGTACTTCAATGCCCAAAGATAAGAACGGAATTTAGAGGTTATTGAGATATCAGGATAATTATATCACTATAAACTAAAATAATCATAGTACATTGTTGTATTCTTACTTTAGTCGCCCTTTCCCTTGTTGTGTTGATAGCGTCCAGTGGGGGCTCAGGGGAAGGTTACTGTGCTGGGGAGAAAGAGGTGCTCGATGCCTTCAACAGATGGGTGAGTACACATGTACTGTAACTTGTGCCTATGCTAATAATTCATATTTTCATATAAATGACGGGACTAGGGATCGGTATTGTTAGGATTGTATCGCTCCACGACTCAGCTTATTGGTTCGGTTCCTTATCGATACTCTTATCGGTTGTTTTTGATGATATTGTGAGAAAAAAAGACCATTAATTAAGAAAAGAATCCACATTGCTTTATTATTCTTGTATTTAAACAAATAGTCTTTCTTTAGCAGCAAAGATTATTAAGCAGTAATTATCTTTCATTTATTAGCCTGTTCTTACACCTCTGTATGGCATCACTGGAGGATGGACGGCTGCTCCACAGTCAGTAGAAAAGCAGATTTATGTTCTGCTTGTAAGCCAAATGTTGTAATGTATAAGTTATTACCTCCCTTTTATTGCATTTGTGTCAACGAGAGTTCTCCGCATCGACTGGAGTCAAATGTAGCCACACTTTGGATCTTTTTCTTCTCTCTGCCATGATGTGTGTCTCTCACTGTACTGAGCCGGAGTCGGTGTGTCAGAGCGAAGCACAAAGAGACCGAGAGAGGAGGTCTGAGACGAGGACACCTCTGGAACTTCTAAAGTACCGATAGCAGAACCCTGAACTCCGGACCGCATCAATACTCTGAGTTTTTACTCATTTGGAACCGGTTGCTGTCTAGAGACACGTTTCAGGGGGTCATCCCGAGACAGGACTGTGCCTGAAGGTGCAACCTGTAAGATCTGACCAGAATCTGAGTCAAAACATGAACAAAAAGAAGTAACATTTTCAAAAGAATGTGAAGAAGTAGCAGTGTTGACGTTGTGTCAAATAGGTCAATGTTTGTGCTGCAGAGCTATCTGCTGCTAACCAGCTAGCCGCGGCCCGTCCTGAAACATCTGCAGGCTGAACGATCTGATGAATCTTTCTTTGTTGCCAGAACAAAAACGAATGCACGTAACTCACCAGGTGCCGCGGTGCTTAACTGTATCTTCATGTTGCAGACAGAAATCCCATGTACATGAGCCGATACCATTCAGAATATGAGCATGAATAAAGCATGGGCTTTGAAGCTCACACTGGTCATTACTCTGGATCTTAGCCCATGGCCGTTTGACATGAATATTTTGTGTTGTAACAAAAGAATCAAAAGGTCGAACTGAACCAGTTTAGTGGAGTGTTGTCATCGACCACACAGTTGATGTTTTCTATTGTCCTGTGTGTAGCTGGGTGAACAGCTGCTTCAGCTGGTTCCCAACAGTGGAGTAGATGTGGTGGAGCTTGAGGACGAGGGTTCATGTGTTCGCTTCAGTCCCCTCCTGACTGCTGCAGGTAACACACACACACACACACACACAAGATACTCTGCTTGATATATGTTTTAATAGATGTTAGATACTGTCGGTAACGTTTAATGAAAACATCACCATGACTTTCTCTCTCCTCTCCAGTTCTGGGGACCCAGGAGGAGAACATTGAGGACCTGATGGAGAAGCTGTCGGAGCTGGTGCCTGTGATGTGCTCCACTATGTGCCTGAGACAGGACTTCAGAGAGGAAACCCACCGACACTCTCCCTCGCTCACATACATAGAGGAGCTCAGCTGGCCTGGCCTCGGTGCTGTCCGGTAAGAGTGGATAGACATTACCTGTATTCATTAAAGCAACCTCCAGTGAGTGTATTCATTAATGTTAGTAGACTCATGTAGGCACATCACCTTCACTAATAAGCTGATCTACTTTAAATGCTACATTCAGAGACAATAGGTATTCATGTTTCAATTTAAAGAGGGTCTTTGACTTCATTGACACCTTATATTTGGTTACATGCTCTTTGATATTTTCAATGCAGCGACATGCTGCTTTACAAAGCAATGAGTCACATTGTGACCCCATATACAGTATATGCACTATCACAATAATGCTTTAAATAGTGCTGTTAATGACTTTGATGTGTGACTTGTAATCAGGTAGCGCTGGAATGAATGTGGATGGAATTGTCTGTCAATGCTTTCAAAGTATGTGAAACTCCTTGATGAATGGAAAACAAATCACTCACATTTGTATTTTAGAGTATACCAAAAAAACTGAATTTTCCTGCAGGACTTGTTCCTCATTGTCATTTCAAAAAGATGAACTCCAGTGTGCACATGTCTGGTAATCATTCACCAATGTCTTCCTCATCCTGGGTTTGGTGTGATGCCTCTCTGTGTTTACAGCTTCACTCTCAAGGATTCAAGGATCATTTATTGTCATTATGCAACACAGGGATGCACAACGAAATTCAGTTTACAACACAATAAACACGACAGACAAAACCAAAACAGTCTTACATTCCTGTGCTGCATGTTTTGGATTAGCATCATAAGGAATGTAAACGGCAGCAACAAGAACAAATGTCTGGTTCAGATAAGATGGCCGACATCTTCACATTAAATATCAACATGAGGAAAACATTGTCCATCAACTCTGACTGTTTGAGCACCAAGCATCAGGATGAATGAACTCTGATGTTTAGGTACGAGCCTCGGGCTGAAGGGATGGATGAGAGCAGGAGGAAGCAGGAGCTGGAGAAAATCAACAGTGAGCTGCTGAAGAAACTACAAGACCTTGACACTGACATCATCTTTTCCACGGGTGAGTAGCACCTCTTCACGTCTGAGAAGCCTGTGAAAGATGTAACTCAGTGTTCATCTTGTCCATCGCTCCTCTCCCCAGGCCCTGAGTTTGGGACGGAGGAGGACTGTATCTTTGTTGGCATGGTCACCGAGGACGTCGATGTTTCAGAGCTGGTGGACACGGTAGCTGCCCTCGGGAGGGACATCGAGGAGAACGGAAGGGTAACTGCTATATCATTTCTTTACTAGGTTTAATGAATAGTTTACATTCAATCAGTAACCTCCCACCAATACTGACAAAGTGGTTGCACTATTGTAATGGGCTATAGCTGGACTGGTGATGGTCATTGTGTAATTACACCCCGTCTTTAAAGAATGAATACATCTCTCCCAGTTCAATTATTTGCACTCAGTTATGATTAAATAGCAGCTAAAAGTGTTTTAACATGAGACCTGAGCATGTTTTACTAGCTTCTAAACAACAAACACTTGGTGGTGAGATTAGGCATTTTGGAGGTTCATTTGAAATATAAAACTCCCTGTAGTGCAGTGCACAGCATGAGGCCATGTTGGAGCTGTGCTGGTCACAAACCTGCTGCTCTGTAGATTAGGATGTGTTTAGCTTTAAATGCTCAGCTCATTGGGCCTCATTCACAATCTGTGCACAAACCCTGCGTACAAATGTTTCACGCACAAATATTTTCTTCCATGAATTTCTTCTGCCTCCGACTATGCATATGCACACATTTTATTTAAATGCATCTCGTATTAAAAACGCATTCATTCAGAAAGGCTTTGACAGACAACACTGTTTAAAAGCGTATGATTTGATGTTTTTGTGGTTATATAAATGTAATTATTGGTGCTCTTAGAGCCCTGTTAGTACAGGAGAATGCTGTAGGAGAGCTAAACATTTGGACTTAAACACGCTCTGGACTTATTGGAAATGTTTGGGTCACATTAATCGGAAACAACGTAGCAAATCGAATTATGCAAACAGTAATATTATATTACTATATATATATATATAATATTAGTTTAGCCTGACGAACAAAAGAAGCTGCACATCATTCAAAGGTAAAGGTTATGAATAAAGTTTCTAACTATTCGGTACAGCCCTATTACATTCATGAAATAAACTAGCTCTGTCGCTCACTTTTACCCTCATTTCTGCCACATCTCGGGCTCACAGATCGGGTAGTGTTTGGATTCTGCCTGAACGCCGTCCCCTGGTAACCAACATGTCGGGACTCCTCTGGAGCTCTCCGACTCCGATACATTGGCAGAGATAGATAGGAGTCATTTCTTAAGTTAACAACGTTGATGAAATGCTCCTTGTCCTAACAGTAGGAGCAAATGTGTGTCATTTTGAGAATGTGTGTCAGTTAGGATTGATAAATATAGGCCCTGGTTTTACTTTATGGGTAAAAGATGGATGCCAGGGGTCACATCTGCAGCTACAGAGACCCAGCACCTTTTCATGTCAGAGCTGACCCACCAAGCCCTGCTCTAGCCAACACTTATCAGAACATGGAGATGACACCGTGACGGCTTATTTTCTGTTAAAATCCCATTTGCTTTTCATCGAGCGAACCAGGGCGATGCTAACTTCCTGTAGGACACAAACGTACATCATCTCTGCACCACTATTCTGACATAATGACTCTTTCCTGTGTAGCTACTGGAGAACATGACGGAGGTGGTGAGGAAAGGCATCCTGGAGGCAGAGCAGCAGCTGCAACAGGCCAATGAGGAGAAACTCCTAGAGGAGGTGTGTGTGCCTGCTTATGTTAGTTTGTACTTTGGGGTAAGGGGTTCTCAGGAGGCTAACGTGTTTGTTTGCTCTCGTTTCATTCATTGTGAGTGTGTGAAGGTCGACGTGCGAGTATACAAATCCAATCCATTGAAATGACTTCCTTTGTGTCCGTGTGTAGGGAATGCTGAGACAGCTTCCTCTGGTTGGCTCCGTGCTGAACTGGTTCTCTCCACTTCAAAGTTCCATTAAGGGAAGGACCTTCAACTTGGCTGCAGGTACAGAGTGTCCTCGTATGGTGACAGTTGGACATGATCATTCTGAGTCACTAAATGTCACATCAGGTGTAACTTTTCTACCCAATGATGAACTTGAGGCGCAACAGAACTAAAGGAGCTTCATGGTCCGCTGTCACGTGAATGTCCTTGTAGTTGTAGAATGACTGCTGTCAAAGTGGACAGTTCAAACACAAGTCTAAAGTATGCATATGATTAAGTACACATCAAAGTCTGTGAATATCTGTCAGTATTGGTGTAGAACATGTGAATGGTGTGTGCCCATAGGTTCCCTGGACTCCACAGAGACCACTTACTCCACCAAGGCCCAGTCAGGCAGGCCGTCCCTGCAAGAAAGTCCCACCTCCTCATCAAAGAAACAACCGGGTAGGTCGAGCAGTGTTAAGCTGCCGTCAGTGAGGCTGAGCTCCTCCTGCAGATCATTCAAATGAAAAGCCTTGCAGTGCAGGACGGGATTATACGTATGCTCTGTGAGCCACTGGAAGGCTTTTCACGTCTAACATCTGTGCAGGATTTGTCGAGTTTTATTAACAGCTTAACAAGGATAAAAAAACAAGCTATAAAGGCTGCTCACACCAGACAGTGGCACAGAGAAAAGAATCCACAACATGTGCTTCTATGAACTCGGTGGCGTCGTGACTACTCGCAGGTTTCTTTGGTGAACTGCTGTTGCTGGCCAGCTAATGACTGACATGCTAGCGCTAGTCAGTTGTAATATCTCTGTGATCGCTCTTATTTTCTCTGTACTGAAGGTTTACTCCCTCTTGACATTTTGTTCTTGGGTCTATACATCAATGTGGGAAAATAAGCTCCCTGAGCTTGATAAGTGTCAATTAGCAAGCAAGCGTCTGCTAAATGACTGTAATGTCATTTCATTAGTGTTTTACCCATTCCCCCACGTCAGTGCTCTAAAGTTGGGTTGCTATTGTTCAACAGACTTCCATTTGATCAATTGTTTGGATTGTGTCCTCATGCCGTCCACACCTCACTGAGGTCCCAACGCAATGCGAGCCAGGCCACCTCGCACGTGGTCTGGCTGATGTTTCTGGTAGAAACATTTACCGTACCAGTTCCTGGGAGGAAGGAAAGAACCTCATCGTTCTTATTCAAAGTAGTCTCATCTTTTTTCTCGTCCATTTCCATCTTCCAGAAAGTTTGACCCTCCGACGAGTTCATATTGGCTCGCTTGCAAGTTGATGGAGAACATGAAAATAGTGAACAGTCATTTCTGTCAGCGCTCTCTGAGCGCTCTCTTCTTGTTACCAGTGCTGTTCAGAGAATTCTGCTACCTGTGGACAATGACATCCCACTCAGCTTGTGCACTTCCTGTCTTCCTGTCCTCACAGGTCAGAGGTTATTCCGGCGCTCGGGGCCGGGCTCCGACTCCTTCAGTGAAACCAGCTCCGTTGGCCCAGCTGAGGAGACGACCAGAGAGGCGAGTACCACTCCCAGCGGTAGCATCCACCCCCCCGCCTCTCCTCCTGCGCCTGAGCAGGACTCGTGCGCCGCAGGGGTTGTCGTACCAGAGGACATCCAGGAGCCGTCTGTGCAGGTGCAGACGCAGCTGGAGGATGAAGTGGCCTCAGAGGAGAGGCAGCCTGAAGGCCAAGAGGTGGAGCAGAGCGGGAGATAGGATCCACTCTGTCTGCAGGTGTCCTCAACCGTCCTCTAAATGGTACCAGCCAAAAGAAAGGTGTTCTTACATTGTTAATCTAGCGAAGGGAAAGTGGTGATGGAGCTAGAGTGGACTGTTTGTCTCTGTCCTATGTCGAAGGAAAATCCACCCTGATGCCTCCATGCTGCGATGCTCACTTCAGTGCATTCTAGTTATTTAGTGATGAGTAAAGTGTCCTGCTGCACTCTAAATATCTTGACGGATCATTTCATCCCTGATTGGTCCTGTATTCACAGCTATACTAAGAATACAGTAAACAGAATGAAGTGTTTCAGGGTGGATTCCTCCTTTGAAGGTAGGATGGGTTGTGTTCTTACACTGGTCTGTCTGTCTGTTGATTGGAGCAGAGGAGTAGCCATATCACACGCATCATTTCTTTACCTTCAAAGAGAAATACGATTGGTTCAGGACCAGAGTCTCCATTTAATACTCCCTTTATCACTGAACTGGAATTATAGCAGCTTGATGAGTGTTTAGATTCCTCACTGTAAATAGTCTACGCAGATGTTCTCTATCTAACCCATGAAATGACTAACTGTAATTATTTAAGATGAATTAAATCTGTATAGGAGTATCATGATCTATTTAATGAAGCTATACCTACTGATGACAGCAGTCGCCTGCTTCAAACACTCCGTCATGTTTGCACTGAAACAAATCTTAAAAAAGAACCAGATTCAGAGAAAGAGGATTAATGAGAAAAAGTCACAATAATATAATTATTAATTATGAGATCATTTTACATAATTAATCATATTATGAAAATATTTTACAAGATGAAGTTTTAATGGTTCATGAAAAAGTTAGTAATTACTCAATTATACTTTAAGATGAAGTTGTAATTCTATGAGGAAAAGGTTATGAATTTACAAACAATTTTAATAATATAAGCGAAGTCATGGATTAACTATATTATTAACTTTTAAGAACAAGCAAAATGTTTCATTATGGGATGAAGAGCATGTCCATGGTTTAGTTCTTCAACATTATAATAATACACGTAATAAGGTGCTTATTGGTGAACCCTAAAAACTTCAGATCCTCCACATTCCTCCTGTTGACCTGTAGATCGACAGAGATATACACTTAGAACACATATCTAAATATTCCACGTTGTTCTCTTTGTTCCCACAATATCATGACCGTTTCCAGTACAATCACAACTTTATTTTCATAATGTTTGACTTTTTCCTCAAAGTTGTGTAGTAACAGGGGCCCTGATACTTTAACAATATCAACTTTGTGAATCACAATCCGATTCCCTTTCTCATTGCACATGCAGCTGTGGTTTTCTGCAAATATATTTTTGTGTTTATTTTATCAGTAATGCAACCTGAGCAGAAAGTGACGTTCTGTCACAGAGGAGCATTGCTTCACAGCTACTCTGTAGGAAGATTTCTGTTCTTTGCCAAAAACATCCTGCCAGACCTGGTCAAAGGACTTCCTGTCTTCTGCCTTATTAGAAGGCCGACTGGATGGAATGGATGGAAATCCCCCCACCCACCACTAACGTCCCGTCTTTTGCCCTCGTCCCTTTGATGACTTTTGGTATGAATAATAACCGATAATATCGGCTGATGATGAGCAAGTTATGTACAATTTATTGTTTCTGTGTGTATAAGGTCACACGGTTCTCACACCACCAGAGAGCAGCTTTGTCATGTTTGAGTTGCATTCCTTCCACACTCTATTTTATACTGAAACCTTCAGGGTAGGTCCCAGAGGACCCTGCTCACTGTGTGCTTCTGGCCTTCCCAGTCCGTCTTGAAAGAAATGTGGTCAAATCTGTGTTCCTGGATGTCACTGTGAGACGCCCCACTAACTCATGAAGGAAATGACGTTTGACATGCTAACTGCTTGTAGACGTGCCCTCAGATCTGACCTCACACAGACGTCATGAGACCATCTCTCACAGTGTGACATGTATCACACCTTGTCTAGAGGCCTTAAAGGGTTTTGCTTTAGCAGGAAATGGAAGTGTGTTATAAATTCACACTTAACATGAAACTGCCGTGGGAACTTCTGTGTGATTATGATTGATTTCATGCATTTTGGAATTTAATTGTGGTGAACGAGCCTTAATTGGTCTGGCAGAATGGTTTATCTAAGTTACATTTGCTCTCATGGAGGTGCCTATAACAAGCTGTAGTACTGGTGGAAGGTTTACTCTAAAGAGGTGTAACGTGTGGATGAATACATGAATACAGTGACAAGGTTTACACACTGAGAACCAAGATCACAGAAGAATCCATTTCAGCTTTATTGCACTTATTCTGTAGATAAGTTCTTGACTACTGTTCCTTATTTAGTTTTTCACTCGGTGTAAATGAAGCAGAATCTTGTCGATGATTATTTCTGTTATTTGATTTAAGCTGAGTCAATAATGTCACAACCTTCCGAGAACATGTTTGATGAAGAACTTTGATTTGATGTCCTGCCTGTCACTGTCTGAATGATTGATTGTATTTGATAAGCAGAATCTTTTCTCTTGAATGTTTTCTACAATTAGTTTACAGAAAAGAAACACTTTGACATTTTCTGTAAATTTTGTCTCAACAGAATAAATTCAAAGTTTTGTAGTCTTAATGTCAGGCCATGGCTGTATGTGGATCAGTTCTTCTTCTACATGTACCGCTCTGTGCTGTTGGGAGGTGTTCATCCAATGCAACTGGCATGTGTGGTTCCGTTATTCAGGATGCATTCTTCATTACATTCGTAATTGTACATAAGTTCTAGATTTCTGGCAAACAGAGCAATAAATCAATCAAAACAATGGCAGGCATAAATAACAAAAGGCACATTCACAGACTAAATGGAAAGGTCTGAGTGTATAAATGTGTTTTAAGACCTTGTAGCATGCTGGACTAAAACTTAATCTACGTTTGTCCGATTTTTGTGTCGTCTGAGGCCTTTACGGCTACAACAAGAGACCAATACAAATAATGATCCAACAACAACACTGATCAACAGAGGGGTGGACTTGAGTCACATGACTCAAGACTGACACCATCAAAAAGGTCGATTCGAAACTTGTAACTGTGACTAATTGGTGTTGACTTGAGACTTGTTGGTGTTGACTTGTTGGTGTTGAAGTGGGACTTGTTGGACTTTATAGCCAAGACTTGAGACTTGTGACTTTAAAGTTTAATTACATTTTCACATACAGCACAGGCAAAAGAAAATCATCGTTGGACTCTGTAATTGCAACACATGTACAGTCTAATGCAACAGGTCCTTTTGTGAAGCTCCCTGGTCATGTTGGGGGCTGGAGTTAGTGGTGTGTGTTGTATTTGTTTTCTTCTTTCATTGAATTGGATTACATGTAAGGTGTTCCTCAAATGTTGTCCACATCTTGTAAGTCCTGGATTGCGTTATATTGTCGAAGTGTTGCTTGTACAGAGTTGCTTTAATCTAAAATGAAGAGTAACTAACCATTATCATATAACAACTAATAATAAACAATAACCTCACTCTTTAGACGCTGCTAATCTAAAAGCAGTTGACTAGTTGTGTCCTTTGAATTTGAGGGGCATCTTTTTATGAACAGGCCACTTCCTCTAGTTGAACTGGTAATGTAATGGTTGGACTGCGTTAATGCCTGAGGGCATATCTACAACGTATTCTGAGAGGATTCACGTTGTGTGTTCCAGTTCATTATATCAGACATGATTGTCCCAGAGGACTTTTTGCATAGGAAAAGGTGTTATTGTATTAGTGACGACTGAGGACATTGAAACAATATATTGGTCAATAGAGGGCGCCGCCCCCCCCCTTGAGCCACAACAAACAAATAAAATAAATAATAATAATAATAAACCATACAAATTGTCAATATTTGTGTTTTTGAAATATGGAATCACCCAGTAATATGTGTAAAATATGATATCTGCGGTAAATATATGCTTTTCCTGCACGTCCTCTCCGTGTGTGCACGTCTCAGCTGCTGGGGCGCTGAGAATCTGCCCACAAGAGGCGGGTCTATGAAGCAGTTCAGCCAATGATGCTTTAATGCTGACTAAAGATATAAATGAGTGACATACAATTTAGCCAATCAGCGTCCTCAAATAGATTCGCGTTCCCGTCCGGACTAGTCTCTACAGGCGAGCGCGAGCGCTACTCCTCCAAGACCCGTTTGAGAGGAGAACTTTGGCGGAGATTCTTCAGACCAAAGAGCTGATCCCAGATCAGCCTGACCTCACAATCAGATAGCAGACTAGCGGGAAAGGGAAGCAGTACATGAAGCTTCTCTGCTAGCTGTACACCAGACAGGTTTGGCTAGCTGGATGACGTCATGCTAATAACTTATTTAGCTTTTTAAAACAACGAGGACAGATCCAGCATGGACAGTTAGGGAGTGAGGGACATGAAGCACCTGTCTGAGGAATGGATATATAGTTATATATATATATATATATATATATATATATATATATATGTGTGTGTGTTTTATATTATAGTGAATATTATTATATGATATATATATATATATTATATGATATATATTATTATTATATTATACAGAATATTATATGATATATATATTATTATATTATACAGAATATTATTATATGATATATATATTATTATATTATACAGAATATTATTATATGATATATATATTATTATATTATACAGAATATTATATGATATATATATATATTATATTATACTGAATTCCCTGTGAGGGTGACAAAAATAAGATGTCCTGGTGTGTTTATCAAAGTGTTATTTACTGCTTTTTTTCATGTTGGAATAAATGTTAAATATTTAAATGCAAAGTAGTAATGCGTGTTTGATACCTTAATTTTTTTGCATTAAATCATTCTGGGATGTTTGCTGAAATTGATTGGATGTGTCCAAACGAATAAATGCACATTATATTAGACAGTCAAGTATGTTGTATTCCTAAGCAATATAAAAGTCCATCTCCATTTGCTACAACAAAATGAATCGAATCTGCAGTTGTAAAGGTCATAAACTAATGGTGTAAACTGGCTCTTACTAGCCTTTGGGGAATGTATTTTTCTTGCCCTCAGGAGTCTTTCGATTCAACGTTTTCCGCTTTTGAATAAGACTTCATATCCCAGAGGTCACCGCATGTAGCACGTGGACTGACGGGACGCCTTAGCTCACGCGGACTGTCTCTGGGAGTGCTGAGTCGAACATCCTCTCTGGCGGCTCACCGTTAGAAACCGGCTGCTGTAGTTCACTGAATCGGAGACAAACCATTCCACTTCGAGTTGGGACGCTCTCACTTACTCCAAGGGGTGACCTTAACGTCGGGTTTTGGGCGGACACTTACGGAGACCAAGAACTGCGTAGCTGAAAGCTCACACTAGTGAAAATCCAAGACCCACGATGGACCCGAGAGACACTGCCCCTGATTCATGGGAACAAGAGGACGATGTGGAGGCCACGATCGACGGACAACTTGATTCAGCATTGGCGTCCCTAAATGTGAACGCGAAAACGTTTGTGCCCAATGTGAACGCCGTCGAATTTGTACCGACTTTTGTTGTAAACGCACATTCCGAAAATCTCGATTCTGTTGGTAAGTTCATAGTCACGTTGTGGAGCTACTTTAGCTAGCAGTTAGCAGTTGCTAACATGAGCCTGGGCTGGCTAGTTGCTAGCTCACTAGCCACCGTACAGACACGCGTTCCTTGAAACGCGACACACTGCTGGGGTGTTTGGTGTTAGTCATTTAGATGGTATGCCTGATACTGTAACTTTAACTATAACCCATCAACCATGTTAATGCTACTCAGGCGCTCGACTGTAGAGTGGCCTCATAGCTTGTTCATAACTGTCATAAGTCATCAACCCAGCCGGCATTAGCTAGCGCCGGTTAGCTGGTGTGGTTTCACAAGTGAGCGCTCAGTGCTAAGTCAGTACCTTTGAGCTAAGTAACCAAACTGTTTATTCTACGCAGTAAATAAGGTCAAACACCCATGTCCTCGTTGTGAAACAGCCTAACTTCACCTGATGGTTAAAGCTAAACTCGCCATTAAAAATAATTTCGTGGGAATGGAAGCGTTTGGTGTGACGTGGATGTTCTGACGCACTGCTGGTCAAGAGTGAGACACAACGTGTCCTACTGAAGACCTGGACGAAGTGATCACAGGCAGTCCTCTTAGGCCAACGCTTTTATTTGACTGTCAGTGGTTTCAGAACCTTCTACTGTCGTCTCAAACACTACCCATGGACTATTTTACCGAATGAAAGTTTGTGCTCCCAACATGTGGAGGTGCTTGACATGAAAACCTGTAGTCCTCCAAATGGAACAGGTTCTTCTGAAGGCACAGTGAAACCTGTGTATGGAACGTAGGAAAAAGTCTTTCAACACACTTTCCTCTTACTTAATTAATTCAGCCTGTAGCAGGAAGAGTAGGTCAGGCTGCTTTGAAATGAACCTAACCATTGTTTCTCTTTTAGTTGCTGTTGAAAAGATATCCACCATGGAGGTGTCAGAAAGTGCCGGTATGTATGTAGTCTGTGTTTGTGTGTCACACATGCTGCTACTGCTCGCCTCATTGTCCTGACATGTGCAGGCCCACACTGAATGCATTGGAGTAACAAAGCCTTTAGTGACTCTTGCATCATGAGTTTCAGAGACCCAATTCCTACTTTCTGTAGTCTTTCAGCAGTATTGACTGAGCTTCTACATCTGCCACACGGTGCCTTTTTGCAGATTAAAAACTGAGTTCAAAGTTTTTAACCACTAACTGTAAAGTGAGTTTAGCTGTAGATAAGGATCGGTTAGTCTTTTGTTTTGTCTGGTTCTTGCTCTTTCACGTTAAACAGACATGGCCATATGTCAGTGGGAGATAACGCCACAAAATGTTCACGAACAGTTTAGAGAAGCATGAAGCGAATCCACCATTCAAAGTCAGTAGAGCTGCTTACATGTTCTTACGGTCTGTCACGATAACCACTTTAGATGAACGGTGTATTGTCAGAGAAATGTATTGTCAAGGCGACGGTGGCTAAGTGGAGAGCAGGGCCGTCCTTCAATCAGAGGATCGATGGTTCGAGTCGCATGTCGATGTGTCCTTGAGCGAGACACTTAACCCCCCCTAAAAGCTCCCGTGGCTGTGCCTACGGTGTGATGTGTAAGTCACTTTGGATAAAAGCGTCTGCTAAATGACTGTAATGTCATTCATTGACTAAAAATAAATTCATCTATCCAAGTACAGCTTCTCAGAGCAATGCACTTTTAATTCTTAAGAATATTCAGACTTTCGAATTAGAATGTGAAAAAAGTAAAACATCCTATATAAATGTGTTTACACATGAAGACCACAACGGTTGGTCATACAGCTTGTTGGCTGTGCACACATTAGATTTCTGTAATACTGAAGATGAATAGTTGAGGGCAAATACAGTCATGTAGCTAAATATTTCTATAACCACTGGAAATCTACACAAAGTATCTAATGCAAGGATTTCTCTCTAAATGTCATAGTTATGGCAGTTTGTAACATGTCGCAGCAACTTGGTCTTTCTAAAATGTATTCAATCCAAAACTCAATTTAAAAAAAGTTACGTTTACTATTGTGTGAAGTTTCTAATGACATGCGTTTATTGATAGTTAGGAAACCTGGTTAGGGTTATTTACTAAAGACCAATGTTGTTTGTCAGACATAAAGTAAGATGGGGATGAGATAAGTGTAGCAAGTGAAAATGTTATGATCACATAATTATTTCAATGAATTATCATTTCAAGTCATAGACATTTCTACGTATTTTGCAAATACAAATGTCAATGGATTGATGGGCGGACGTAGTCACCGCGACGTCACCCATCGGTTCGTGGACTGCTGTTTTGAAACCTCATGGTTGACATTTTGTCTGTCGCTATCTTGTTTTTTTGCAACCAGAAGTGTCAGGAGAGGGTGGAGCCAAGTACAACTGAACGCTGAATAAGACATTTTAGTTACATTTAACTTTCATGAAGTGAAAACACACTGAAAGGGTTAAAGTTCTAATGGTGCGTTCACACCAAACGCGGCGCAAATTCATCGTGCCGCGTTTGGTGTGAACACACCATTAGAACTAATTCGCGTCCATCGCGCCGCCGGTCTCGCTGGGGACCATTTGTGTTCATTCGCGTGAATTCGCGTGGCTTATCGCCCTGGAAGCCGTTCAACTGTCCGCCATCAACCATGGAAAAAATAACCTATTTCTGCTTAGTACGTGTTGTGGAAGTCCCAGATATCACGGGAAACTAAACGCCGTCATGTCTGGTTAATAACATAGTCCAGAGGAGCTCCGTGGATTGTATCGAGATGTATTCACTGTGTCTAGCAAGCCACACGTCCGCTGTTTACTACGGCTGTATGAGCCCCAAATAAACTGATTTGGCTGTGATTTAACTGCAATAAACCGACAAAAAGGGACTCCGAAATAACTACCTAATGATGCCGATTTGTCTGAATTCATGTTTTGTTAGTTCTCTCCGCAAGACGACAAGCAAATAACTTTTAAAATACTTGTTTTCTCAATGGAGCTCGGATGGATCGGTGCTAGGCTATGCTAACATGGTAGCAGCTCCATCAACACTCACAATAACGTCATCTAGACGTAAATACGGCAGCGTCTTTTTCATTGTTTGTACCATCTGGTTAACACACACACATTTATACACATAGTTTGGTCCGGTCTCTATTGATATGAGGTATCGTAGAGCTCCGGGTGAACACAGACGGCTCCGGTATTTATTTCCTGATTCAACAACGGCAGGAAGTCAGTGATGACAGGGGGAGGATCGCAACGCTATCGCGCAGGGGCGTAACGCGAATATTTTGCCGAAGTTGAAAAATTTCAACTCGCGCATTTGGGGCGAATTCGCGTCACTCCAGTCTCATCGCGTCTGTGCATAGACTTTGTATGTAATCTACTTGCGCGAATAATTCGCGCCGCGTTTGGTGTGAACGCAGCATAAGAAGAAAACGCGTACGACACCCAGACCAGGCAATGTTGTAGTAGCAACCTGTCAATCACCGTGTAGCCCCGCCCTAAAGCATACCCTGCTTTATGGTCTGTTTGACTCTAAATGGACCATAATGTACTAAATGAACATCATGCTGTATTGAAGAAGACTTGAAACTAGAGATTGAGACCATAAACTCATGTTTACAATGTTTACTGAGGTAATAAATCAAGAGAGAAGTAGTCATGTTCTCATAGACTTCTATACAACCAGAGGAGTCGCCCCCTGGTGGACACTAGAGAGAATGCAGGTTTAAGGTACTTCCTCTTTGGCTTCACTTTTCAGCCACCTGGCTGTACATCGTGATCTTGTGTAGTGCGTTCGTTACGTATAACCCAAATCTTTGCTGACCCAGAAGTGTAAATCATGCTAGAAAGCTCCAGCAGAGACTGGTATGTCTGAAGGTTTGGTTGAAGCAGGTGTAGGTTATTTGCAGCAATTGGAGGCTAGAGATTGTTCTCATTGGATGATGTTCAACACGTGAATGTTCCTACACCATGTCATCATCAGCAGTCAGTCTGGTTTTCTCCTGATTGGCCAGCAGATAGAGCTGAGCACAATATCTTCTTTTTTCATTGAAAGCTTTGATTGTGAGTTTTGAATGAAGCCCAAACTGTTTTTGATGGTAGTGACAATGTTGTTGTTTTAAATGCTAAACATCAACAAATGTGATCTGGAAAATAATATTTACTTTAACATAAAGGTACAGCAAAATGTGCACCTCAAAATACATCGATTTCAAATAATCGTATTAGTGATATTTAAATATTGCTCTTACAGTCAGAACCTGACAGCGCTGCACATGCGTTAATTGTTGTGCGCACAGTCATCGTCTCTTTTAAAGGTGATGGAAAAGCACATTCAGTTGTTTGGCTGTGGGGGGGAACGTTTGACTAACCCGTCAGCGTCACAATTATTAAGCTGACATATAACTGCAAAGTATCTTAATCACGGGCCACCATACGTTGAGATCCGGCAACCAAAAGCTGATGCCTGGTTCCAGCGCTCGTGTGAATGCCCATGCAGCTATGCCTATTACCTTGTGTTTCCCAGGATTGAATCGGTGACACTTCCTGGACTCAGTTTGATCAGAACACGCGTCTGCCTTCTGTTTACTTCAGTGCAGAATCATATCTTCATCAGAAAGTTTCCTTGTAGGGCTAGAGTTACTGGTGTTGTCTCTGTGAGCCTGCTCTACCACTGTGGTGGCTTCTTCTCCCTGTTGATGCTGCTACATGTTTCTTCTAAACTCGTGGCATGATGGCTACCGCTGCTCATGCTGTCTGCTTTCATGTAATGGTGATGTGAAGGCTAACGGATGCATGGAGCTAACTTACTGCTCCAACGTATTTTGTGCATCATAACATAGACCCAACTAATCAATGACCACTTTCAACTGTTTTATGTCTTTTAATGGATGAGTTGTTGAAGCCCTATAGTCCCTTTTGTTCCTTAACTTACATGTATAACATTAGCTGATGTTTTATGTACTTATAATAATGGAAGAAATTAAATATTTAGATGAGGTCCCAACAAGCCCGACGCCTACGAACACATCCACTGGCCCCATCATTCACCGTAGAATAAGCGCAGGTTGTAGCCTCAACCGTTTCTCAGGGAATGTGTCACTGCAGCACATACTGTTGCTGTTCTCTACAGACATGTTTGTCAATGTACTCCCATGTTACATGTCTCTTTTACTTCATTTGAACATCTTGGTTTTATAGTAAACTCTAAAGATCCAGTGATCATTTTAATAATCTACAGACCGCCCAGGCCTAACTGTGTTTATCCAAGAATTTGCAGAGCTACTATCCCATTTTACCTCAAAGTATGACAACATTTATATTTTAGGTGATTTTAACATGCATGTCTGCTGCCCTTCACAGACTTTTCTCACTGATTTAATGGAAACCCTGGAATCTTTTAACCTCTCAGGCTATACAGCAGCGCACACACTCAAAGGGTCGCACCCTGGACCTGGTTATTACTGTTATGACCTGGTTATTACTGTTATGACCTGGTTATTACTGTTATGACCTGGTTATTACTGTTATGACCTAGTTATTACTGTTATGACCTGGTTATTACTGTTATGACCTGGTTATTACTGTTATGACCTGGTTATTACTGTTATGACCTGGTTATTACTGTTACGACCTGGTTATTACTGTTACGACCTGGTTATTACTGTTACGACCTGGTTATTACTGTTACGACCTGGTTATTACTGTTACGACCTGGTTATTACTGTTACGACCTGGTTATTACTGTTACGACCTGGTTATTACTGTTATGATCTAGTTATTTACAGTGGTCCCCCCCCCCCCCCGTCATTTTACTGATCCCTCACAAGAGATGTGTGAGCAGTTTTTAAACTTTTTTACAAACTGAGTCAAGGACATCAGGCAACAAATGACCCCCCCCCCCCCCCCCCCACACCGTGTTTTACATGTCAGGAGGGATATTCCTAGTTATTTTTAATAACTTGTATCTCTGTCCTTTTTAGCTGAAATCATATCCCGCATGAAATCAACAACGTGCAGTCTTGATTTTATACCAACTACATTTCTTAGAGGTTATTGATACAGTTGGTCCCGGTATTTTATTGATTATTAATAGCTCATTAGCAACAGGAACTGTTCCAACTACTTTTAACAACTATTAACATAAAGTCCAGTGTCAGAAATAGTTCACAGCAGCTGTAGATGAAGGAGGACCGTTCTCCTTTATTCCTCAGCTTTATGTGGGACTAGTGGCACTTTTTACTGATTGACACAGAAAACCCCATGTTTATTAGGAGCGTCTTTTCTTTTCTTCAGACACTGATCATAGCAGTTTACAGTAAACAAGGTCTCTTGTGATAAAAACTAATATGCTGCTGATTATTGGTATGCAGCTCAGAATAAGTGGTGGTCAATGAGCTCTGTCTGTATCTCAGCCCTGAATGATGTGGACTGTGTTGGTGGCTGTGCAGCTCCAGTGGAAAACGGCGACTCGGAGATTACCACAGAGGAGCCGTGGGACCAGAAAGAGGTCGAGCTGAACGACGAGGAGCCAGGAGGCGGGTCTTATGGGGACCGGGGACCGTCGGTGGCAGCAACTACGGAGGAGACGGCTCCGGAGACGATGGAGGAGGAAGAGGAAACGCCAGCGCCCAAGGTGCCACCTACGCAGCCAAATGCCCCCAAGAAGGAACACATCAATGTGGTGTTCATCGGACACGTAGGTCAGTGATAACACCCGTCTGTGTGTCTATTGCCATTCATAGAATGATCACATTAACAGGCTTTTTACCGATTCATATTTTCTTCATAAGAACTATAATTGACAGCGAGGCTCCAGCCAGACCAAACATTTTTCCTAAAACCCTCACCAAAAATAATTCAACCGTCCCGAAGTTTGCGTAAACCGTCAAAAATTCTAAATGTTATCCTTTTACCTTATCTATAGTGGTTACAAAAACACACTCCATTCAAATGTGTTCATTTAAATATTGCTTTGATTTTTTTGATTTGTCGGGTGGAAACCTTGTATCTCCATATTCTTCTTCTTTTTATGAATCAATGCTATTGGTCACCCTTTAGGTCTGTGTGTGGGTTTTATGAATATTTAATGAATAAAGAGCTTGTGACTAGATTTCCTAACTTGATTGGATCCTGAAGGTGACGTGGTCCGAGGCAGCTCTGAAGCGAGCCGATGACGGCGGTCAAACACTTTGTTACTCAATTTTAGCTCGTCTTTTGGTCAAATCTGAATACAATGATACATGGCAATATCTAACCATATGGAAAGTCAGTACCAACTTTGACCCCGTTATTTAAAACCTCTGGGTTTTGGACATTCGAGGTTCCCTCCCGACAGCGACTCAATGTAATACACCGTTTGTCTGATCTAAACCGGTCTGCGTTCTTCTCTAGATGCCGGCAAGTCCACTATTGGGGGACAAATCATGTGAGTAGCAGTCTCCCTTTTAATGGTTCACCGCCTTTCCTTGTGATAAGTGAAGTGACATTCACCACATCAGGCTTTGACTTGTTTCCATCCTCTTAACAGGTATCTAACAGGCATGGTAGACAAAAGAACCTTAGAGAAGTACGAGAGAGAAGCCAAGGAGAAGAACCGGGAAACCTGGTGAGTGACGGCTCTGTTACTCAACCTAGAACATGAAAGATGCTCTATGCTGACTGAACTGAAATGGATATAGTTGTGAGGTTTTGACTCTTAATATTTAGAGTTGATATGGTCAGAACCATGTGTGGCTGTTTAATCAGCTGGTCCAATGTTAGCTGAATAGATAGATCTGTATCGGTGTCTCATCTCATTGTGTCCGATATGAATTGTCTGTCTCCCAGGTATCTGTCTTGGGCGTTAGACACTAACCAAGAGGAGCGGGACAAAGGCAAGACGGTGGAGGTGGGCCGAGCCTACTTTGAGACAGAGACGAGGCACTTTACCATCTTAGACGCTCCAGGCCACAAAAGCTTCGTGCCCAACATGATCGGAGGTGCATCACAGGCGGACTTGGCTGTTCTGGTGAGTTCAGAGGATTAAAGTGGAACATCAGAGCTTCACTAGAGGCTTCGTCTACCCAGTAGTCTTAGAAAGCAAAGAGGTCCAGCAATCACAGTCAGCTAGGGCTGGATTCACTGAATGTCCCTTCTTTTGGTACATTTGAGGTTTTGGAGTGATGCTTTGAATGTCTGTCAACATATATTATAATTACACAAAATCCTCAATTTGAATTGTGATTCATCAGATTAGAGTTTTATTTTAAGTAAATCAACTGTCTGGAATGAATATAAGTGCAGACCTGGAGAGTAAACCGTTTGTACCGCAAAGAAAAGAGAAACAGCAACAAGTGTAGATTGAAGCAGAATCTTTTGATTGAAATGGTTACATCTGTCTTTCATCAATGAATGTAGTCTTTTGAACCTGACAATGCTCTGATCTTCATCTGTTACTGTGCAGAAATGTTGCCTTTGAATAGAAAAAACAAAGTGCAGCATTTGACTGATTTAGAATTTGATTATCAATGTTCTGAACGAAGCTTCAAACTATTCGGTACAAACTCCCAAACCCTGTTTGCATCCACTGACCTTCTCACAACCACGGACACGAAGGCAAATGAAAGCATTAAAAGGGAACATTCACTGTCAATAAGTGAACCCCTGATCCATGAGGGGTCCCATCCAATCTGTAACCTCTTCATATGTTAAGAGACCGTTGTGGCTACAGCAAGGAATCACTCGTGTAGACAAAACCACTGACTGAATGTGTTGACTCTCAGGTGATCTCTGCCAGGAAAGGAGAGTTTGAAACTGGTTTTGAAAAGGGTGGACAGACGCGAGAGCACGCCATGTTGGCCAAAACAGCTGGCGTCAGGCACCTGATAGTTCTGGTGAACAAGATGGACGACCCGACAGTGAACTGGAGCCTGGAGAGGTGGGTAGAGCCACTGATGGAGCAGAGCAGAAGCACTCTAAACTCACACTCATCGGTCACATTTGTAGAATATCAATGAGTAAATTAAAACAGATGTTGCTGTGCTCAAACCGAATTACAAATCAATTTGCATGTCATCGCTGAAACCTTGTATGTCCAGAACCCTGTGTTTTTAGTACACTTTTAAGTTGGTTTGTTGTTGTATCTGGTCAGATATGTGTATGTTTTATTGGCCTGCATTACATTGAGGTGCTGTAATATTTAGTCTCTATGTAGGATGTTGACCCAGATACCTAGGACTCATGTCCTCTACATACTCACCATATGGCTGCTGCCCTATTTGAAGTCCTTCTCGCTCCCTCCTGTTGAACCCTCAGGTATGAAGAGTGTAAGGAGAAACTAGTGCCATTTTTGAAGAAAGTGGGCTTCAACCCGAAGAAAGACATTTACTTCATGCCGTGCTCCGGACTGACCGGATCCAACCTGAAGGAGCCCACTGACATGTGCTCCTGGTACACGTACGTCCTCCAGCCTCCTCCCCTCATGCTGACTGTGTCCCCTGTTCATCCATGTCTACTAACTGCTGACTTCCATGTCATTTCAGAGGGTTACCATTCATTTCACACTTGGACAGTTTGCCAAATTTCGACAGATCAACTGATGGCCCCGTCAGATTGCCCATCGTAGACAAATACAAGGTATGAAGAGCTTGATTCGTGCCTTTACGAGGAAGCCCGTGAAAGGTTGTTGGTTTCAGACGGATGCCACCCAGCATTGGCTAACACATTTCAACTTTCTGTAGGTGCAATGTGGACGTCTGCCTCCCAGAAGTGTAGACGTTGGTACAACACTGGTGTTCAGAAAGGGTTTACAATGTGTGGATTGTATTTGATACATAACATACAAAACCACATTGAAGATAAAGGGCTCACCTGAACACAATACACTTTGAATATGTTGCAAGGAAGGCACGTTCTGCTGTCGTCCTCCTGTCTGACATTTAATATTACAAAACCAATATGCATTAACAAGCTGTACACTGTTGCTGGTGCATGATGTAACCAGTTCAAACAGTGCTGATGAAGGAGAGCTCTGTGTATTTCACATAGACCGTAGTGTCATTGTTTGAACTGCAGACAAACGTATACCATTATTATTAGTACACAGGTTAAACGTGTGACGTTTCTGCATTTACTGCCCTGTTTGCTGAAGCTTGACTGAGTTTATTGATCCTGTTTATTGATACTGTTGAGGGAGTATAGATGTAATGTGCACATGGACGGTGCTATTATCCAACATTTGCTCATCATATCTAAGTTTGTACAAAGTCTTCTCTGAACTGACACAATGGAGTGAAGTAAACGTGTGGTTCTCTATCGATCTGTCTCCTCAGGACATGGGCACTGTGATTCTGGGCAAACTGGAGTCGGGCTCCATCAGTAAAGCACAGCAGCTGGTCATGATGCCAAACCGGGTAAGAGATCCCACAAGCCCGTTCTTCCATCAGCTGGAACCAAGACGTTGAAAGACGAGAAAGCAAAAACAACTATAGAACCATTTTTTAGTTTTAGATTTTCTAAATGGTGTTAGTGCAAACATCCAAATGCCTTCCACTGACGGTTAATATTACATTGAAACATCTGTATTATATAGAACATTCATCGCTTGTGTCATCAAAGAGTAACTAAACCCCCGAGTGTTGGCTGAAGAGTCTGTTACCGTGTAGCATTCCAATCCCAGTACGAGCCTTTCACACCGTCAGACACCTGGCTCCAGATCAGCCAATAGCACAATTCATTCGCAATAGCGGAGTTTGAACCATACATTTATAATACAATATGTAGAATTCAACACTACTAAGTACCCGTTACCATGGTTTTCAGCTGAAACCAGTGGTTTGGGGGTTTAGTCCCAAATCCTTCCTGTTCCTCATGGATGAAGTATTGAAGGATATAATGTGTTAAACTGAACCGATCTTTGTGTAAATGTAATTACTGACTATTGTCAACTTGGTCCTACACATCAAGTGTGCCCTAGTTCTTAAACGGCACAAGCAAACACGATCTCAGTCCTTCTTTGTCTTCTCCTCGTCCCTCCATGTTTGTCTACATGACCTCCTGCAGCATGTGGTGGAGCTGTTGAGTCTCCTGTCAGATGATGTGGAGACAGACGATGCCGGGCCGGGGGAGAACCTCAAGCTGCGGCTGAAGGGCATCGAGGAGGAGGAGATCCTGCCAGGCTTCATCCTGTGTAACGCCGAGAACCTCTGCCACTCGGGGCGCACGTTCGACGCCCAGGTCAGTGTCACTCGGCGGCTCCCAGAGCCCCAGTTTACTGTCGCTCAGCAATGTAAGATCTGGGTTCACTTCTCAGCAGCAGTGCACCCGGTCCAGCCAGGTATTCCAACCATCACATGTGACCGTGTTAACTGTTAACCTGACACGCCCGTCGGCGACACACTTGGACCACATGCAATACCGAACGCTACCGTAGAAAGCTATTTTCAGTAACAAATATAATATTTCCACAACAATGCAGCATACCGTGTGAACGGAGAATCTCTCATGAACCGAAGCATATATAACACTTTATACATGCAAAACACAATCAAACACGATCTCCGACAACGTTCCTAGTCTCGTGCTAAATATCGTCACTTTTCGCGTTCATTTGGCCGAGACACTCATCAGAAATAGTGCCTCAAAAAGTGGCTACTCAGCCGCCTTGCTAAAGCTACATAGCATACAACATTAGCATTCAACGACGAGACGAACGTACATCTCCGATTTCCTCTCAGGGAATCCCTTCAAAGTTTACCGGGGATACAGCCGCCCCCAGCAGCAGTTACACAGCCGAAGATTTCTGGGGTGGTACTCACAGTTTTGAAGCAAAATCATCTAACAGTCTCCATAAACTCCATTTGACCGCTGAAACAGCTCAAACAACGCATTTCCGTTTAAAAAAAAAAAAAAAAAAAAACATTAAGGGGGGTCAATACCCGGGGGGGACCTCATCCCAGCAAGGCAGTTTCGCGCGCTTACACGCCGGGTCTTCGGCTTCGATCGGAATTTTTCGGAAAACTAAAGACTTCCTGGTAAATCTGTTAACGCCATTCGATTGGCCACATCCAGACACGTGCACAGAGCTAAAAAAAAACCAACCAGGGGCTCTACAACGGCCCAATACACAACCGCTATTGCGCAATCCTCCCGTAGCTCGCCAGACTGGAGAGCTTTGGAGACGGTTCCAGCTCTCCAAAGTGATTTCTAACTGCTGTATGTGATAGATTGTGCATGTAGAAGGATAAAGGAAGTTAAATATATAGTTATTTAGGTTGTAAAAGTACAATGGAACAGCTGGAGAGGCTCTTTCTGACATGACGACCTCTTGTGACCTCTCGTAACGTTTATGTCTCTAATTCTGGCCTACTTCACTCAATTCACTCCAATTATTTTGTGGGTGACTACTGCCATCATTTTTCTATGACTGGGTGGTTTTTAGGCTATTTTGAGCATCATTTAATATAGTATTATGAATAATAGTGCTTTTTCACCATACGAATTTGAAATTTTCAAAGTGGAGCTGTGTTCCATCTTCATCAGCTATTAACCAGTAATCGATACATAATATCTACTCAATTAATATGAGCAAACCCTTCTTAGTGTTAATAATCCTTTGGCATTGTTCAAATCGACCTTGTAGGTGGAGTGTGGGGCCCCTTTAGGTATGTGCAACATTTTCGAGAATTAGCCCAAAAATCGGCTAAGGTGCAAAAGGGTTAATGGGATCTGTTCTGATTGGAGGACTAGAGCGTGCAGCTGGTGTGGTGGTCCTCCCACCACACCAGCTACCACTGTCTCCCCCGTTACCACTGTCTGGATACCTTTTGAGCAAACTGCACCAGTGGAACCAGAGCAGTGGGAGTGTTCATTAAAGTGACAACATGTCTGTTTTTGTATGCACCTGCCCATAACCACTGAAACTCTTCCTCACAGATCGTCATCATCGAACACAAATCCATCATCTGTCCAGGTTACAACGCAGTCCTTCACATTCACACCTGCATTGAAGAAGTGCAACTTACAGTAAGATCTAATGCTAACTTCACTGTTACCCTGTTACCACGAGGCTGCTGCAGAAAGACACGGTCTTGTTTTGGAGGTGGACTTGTGGCGTCTGAGCAGCTGGATGATTGTATCGTAGCTGTGTATGTGCTGATGTGCTGTTACTTCTGTCTGCAGGCCTTAATCTGTCTGGTAGACAAGAAGACCGGAGAGAAGAGTAAGACACGGCCACGATTCGTCAAACAGGACCAGGTCTGCATCGCCCGTCTGCGCACGGCAGGAACCATTTGCCTCGAGACCTTTAAAGACTTTCCTCAGATGGGACGGTTCACCTTACGGGACGAAGGTACATTTGATTAAACATTTAGTCTATAAATACTGAAAGAAAGAAAGTGGTGAGAAACTACGTGTTACAGTTTCCCAGAGCCCAGTGTGAGGTCTCCAGGGTTGTTGTAGGACCAGTAGCCCTGAACCCCAAAGATATTCAGTGTATAGTGATGATAAATGAAATCATAATGGCTCCCAACACATGTTAGGTCCATAAATTGAGCAATCATTTTAGCTCTCCTGCTAACTGTAATAATGACTCTATTGCTGTCATTAGATCTTCTTCATGTGATGACTACCTTCAGAAACATTTACATTATGAAGGGAATGTACTGTGATGTAAATGTTGGTCTCTCCGCTCGGTTGTGAACACTGAGGCTCAGAGCTGGAGATCTGATCTGACCTTTGAGTCTTTAGTTACTCTGAAGCTGAGGAGCCATTCATAAGGAGTTGATGACTAGATTTGAGCGTCAGTGAGTGATGTGAGGCTTGTTTTCTGTGTGTCAGGTAAGACCATCGCCATCGGTAAGGTGCTGAAGCTGGTAGCTGAGCGGGACTGAAGAGGACGGAGCTGCCTGAGAGTCCGAGTGAGAAGGAATGGGCGGAGCTCGGTCACAACCCGACCACACAGTTGTCGGCGGCGACGGCGTCTCCCTGTCACGCCCCCCCCCTTCTGTGCCGAAGGCCAGCGTCAGAAAAAAAAGAACCTGTTTTTAAGCAAATGACACACCAAGATGAAGTCCACACGGGTCAGCTTTCTCATATTGAGAGCTCAGCTATGCCATTCCTGGGTTAGCCCACCCCCCCACCTCCCTACTCTGCTCTGCTCAGCATCACATGAGGGGTTTTCTTCCACTTTCTTTTCTTGCTTTCATAAAGGACAATGACAAATGGCGGAAGTTATATCTGTAAACAGATGTGGACCAGGATTCTGCTTGGAATATAAAGGATGATTTTCAGACATAAATTGCAAAAGAAATGGTTTGAAAGAACTTAACCAGTTGAAACCAAAATGTTTATCTTGGGTGTACATGTCTCCCTTTGCTTTGACCCAGTTTTTGGTTTCTCGTGGCGTTCTGTCAGTGTGCTGGAGCGTGTTCAAATGTTATTAAAGCAAACAACTATGACAATAAAATTATAAATTGGGAAAACAAAGTGTGTTCATTTTCAGAGCACAGTCCAGTTGCTGCTTTCACATCTCCTTCATGTTAACGCTGTGGTGTTACAAAGGTCACAAAGCACCAATGGAAAGGTTGTCTGGCTGCATGTTGGTGAACAATGGGATTCTTAAAATACTCGTGAAAATAAGGAATTTTATTTTGGAAGTTGCTTTTCAAAGAATAGTTCTTAACAGTATTTTCACAACCTTTCATGCATCAGGTTGTTGCAGTAAGTTGTTCTGGTCTGTTTAGAAGTAGTTTGTCCAGCAGAGAGCACCCTGTACCACCGTGGTGCAGAGAGCACCCTGTACCACCGTGGTGCAGAGAGCACCCTGTACCACCGTGGTGCAGAGCACCCTGTACCACCGTGGTGCAGAGCACCCTGTACCACCGTGGTGCAGAGCACCCTGTACCACCGTGGTGCAGAGCACCCTGTACCACCGTGGTACCACCGTGGTACAGGGTGCTCTGTACCACCGTGGTACAGGGTGCTCTGTACCACCGTGGTAGGTACAGGTGGTACCACCGTGGTACCACCGTGGTACCACCGTGGTACCACCGTGGTACAGGGTGCTCTGTACCACCGTGGTAGGTACAGGTGGTACCACCGTGGTACAGGGTGCTCTGTACCACCGTGGTAGGTACAGGTGGTACCACCGTGGTACCACCGTGGTACAGGGTGCTCTGTACCACCGTGGTAGGTACAGGTGGTACCACCGTGGTACCACCGTGGTACCACCGTGGTACAGGGTGCTCTGTACCACCGTGGTAGGTACAGGTGGTACCACCGTGGTACAGGGTGCTCTGTACCACCGTGGTAGGTACAGGTGGTACCACCGTGTACAAAGAACGGACTCGTAGATCCAGAGTGTGCTGACCGGTAGGTAGCACTGAGCAGGTAAACCCAATGCAGCAGTTTATTTTAGGAATCAATGTTTTGTTTTTTTGTATTTTACCAAAGATTTCATTAGATTTTGTTAAAATGGAGAAGTGGTTAAATTAAGAGTCCGTCCCACTTTTTAGAAATGAGGTTTCAGGAAACTCCCCTTTGTTCTCAAAGCGGTGCCTCTTCTGGTTCTTCTGTCTGTTGTGCTGCTGATGTCTTCAGGTGTGGAGAGTTGGGATGTTTTTCATGACTTTATTAACAATATCTAACTTCATCATCACTTTGTTCTCCATCTGTGTTCGTACCGTACCTTGAAGGAGTATTTACATCATATAATTTATGCTTCATTGTATTTCAGATGGAAACATGTTTATTACTCCACCCCGTTTATCTGGCTGCTCACTTCTTAATTGCAGTACTTTGAAGGTTAAGATTTAACACAAATTCTACTCATTAGATGCAACACATTAAAGATTAAAGTATTGTTTTAGTAGGATTTTTAATGCAGGCTTTTTTACTTGTAATGAAATATTTCTAGATTGTTTTATTGCTACTTTTCCATGAAATGAAAATGATTTGTATTATGAGAGTACCACTAATCCTTGTGCACTGAGGAGTGGTTAGGTTTACAGTGATGCTGTGAGCCTGCATGGGGGGGCAGTCAGTCTGTCAGCACCGGTCCAGCAGGGAGACACAGATAGCTTTAGGTAAGAGGCACACGCTTATTCAACGTTTTGTCCTTTTATACTTGTATGTTTGTTTCTTTGCTGATGACATGATGCTGGATTAAAAGCGTTCACATGAATCCTCACTATGGATCCATACCACGTCTTTGTTCTGTCAGACTGAGGAGACGTCGTCGTTCATGCTCAATCTGCTGTTGTGCTCGATGATAGTTTCTGTACTAAAGTTCAGGCTTCTTGCATGTTTTCTAACAGGTTTCATCATCACAACTAGAATAGAAAACTTTAAAAAAATGTCAGTGCTTCTTATGAAATATCTGCCGTTATTCTATATGTTTATTATTGACTACAAATCCCATGAAACCAACAATGCATGTGTCCTACTAACACGTCCAGAGTGTGGCACAGACGACCTCATTCTGTGGTCCTAGAGCTCCACAGATCTGTTCATCAGACATTTGGACTGTCGTAGAGAAAGAAGCCGGTTCCAATAACGTGAACATGCATGAAGAACACCGGTACCCTCAAACTGAGGCAGCTAAATGGAATTCAGACAATATTCATTCCATTATTACAGCGGAGGACAGTGAGTGTGTGCAGAGCTGGTGAGGAAGAGTTCACCATCGTCTACATCGTCCACCAGCTGTTGGCTCACTCTGTCCATTAAGACCCTCTGAGCTAAATGCTGATGTATATTTAACAGCTGTGTTTACCAAGATCACCATCTTATTTTAGTGTTGGCGTGCTAACGTTAGATGATCAGTAGTAAACACAGTCCAGCTCATGGGAACGTCGGTAGTTCTGTAGGTGTTTGGTCATAAACCAAAGTATCGGACACATTCAAACGTTGACCTGATGAAGTTATTACAATTCATCCTGAGGGGAACACAAAGTGGTGGACTGACTGAGCCACTACAAATGAACCACAGAACGTGTGAAGATTGGCATCTTCAGTAGGAACCGATGGGTTTAGGACTGAGACCCAAACAGGGTGGGGACAGTGTTGGTGTGGTCTTTTCATGGGATTTGTGGACAATAATCCAAATGTAGAGTAATGCATTGTGTACCTATCAGACTGAGTGATCGGTGGTGTTGTGCGTCTAGTCTCTGCAGTGTGACCATGCTCTCCACATCAGTCCCTATATCAACCATGGATGGGGAGGACCCTGAAGCCTCCACACATCTCAACCCTCTCCTGGACAGGAAGTCGCCTGGCTGTCAGGGCGGTCTGGTTCCATCCTGCTGGCTCCTCTACTTTAAGCCCATCGTGGCCATCAGTGTTGGTACGCTGCTGTTTGTATCGGGAACAACCTTGGCCCTGCTCTCCTTCACCCAGGTGGGCAATGTCCCCTACCTGCTGGGGCCGCTGTTCCTCTTTGTGGGTCTGATGTTCCTGGTCACCGGCCTGGTCTGGGTCCCCGTGCTCAAACAGAGCCTGGAGCAACAGCCACTCACTGAGGTCAACCATGGCAAGGGGGACCAGGTGGAGCACAAGCACCACTGATGGGGAACTCTGGGAACCAGTAACCATCTGCTCTGGAAGCACAAAGTGATGTGAACTAAAGTGTGAGGTCACACTTGGTGGGAGTGAAGGATCTAGTGGTTTTGGAGCTTGACCCATAGCAGGGACTAGTAGTCGGGATGTCTCGGCCTCAGTGAGCATTCTTAACTTGAATTTGTCTGGATTACCATCAGTCTGACATCGAGATCACGACGAGCCGTTTTCTGTTTGTTAATCAGTCTGGGTACGTAGGATTTTAGAAATACTGAGGTCTGAAGTATAAAAGCATTTCTTTATTTAGCTGACTGTTAGATTGTTAGAACATATTATCTGTCCTGTGAACACCTTGTGTCTTCTAAATGTCCGATGGAGCTCTGTGTTATAAAATGCTTCATTTAGCCGAAGAATGAACAACGAATACTTAATCCTGACGTTTCTCTGAGCATCCGCTCTGCACAGTGCCAGGAATAACATTGTGGTGAGGAAATTATGAACATATGAGCCAGTTGGCTACAAACATGCAAACATGTTAGACTTTAACATCATTGCATCGTAACAAGTTAGTGACTGGTGTGTCCTGTGGTTTATAGTGAGCAGTGGCGGCTGGTGGAACATGTTCTTGGTAGGGCTGTGCCACATCCAATCAATTTCAGCAAACATCCCAGAATGATTTAATGCAAACAAATTAAGGTATCAAACACACATTACTACTTTACAGTTAAATATTTAACATTTATTCCAACACGAAAAAAAGCAGTAAATAACACTTTCACAAACACGTCAGGACATCTTATTTTAGTCACCCTCACAGGGAATTCAGTATAATATATATATCATATAATAATATTCACTATAATATAAAACACACATATATATATATATATATATATATATATATATATATATATATATATATATCCATTTCTCAGACAGGTGCTTCATGTCCCTCACTCCCTAACTGTCCATGCTGGTTCTGTCCTCGTTGTTTTAAAAAGATAAATAAGTTATTATCATGACATCATCCAGCTAGCCAAACCTGTCTGGTGTACAGCTAGTAGAGAAGCTTCATGTACTGCTTCTCTGTCCTGCTAGTCTGCTGTCTGATTGTGAGGTCAGGCTGATCTGGGATCAGCTCTTTCAGTAGTTTCTCCTCTCAGTTCTCCTCTCACGAGAACGCGCAGTTTGGGGCAGAACGAAATCTGCCCCAAACTGAATCTATTTGAGGACGCTGATTGGCTAAATTGTATGTCACTCATTTATATCTTTAGTCAGCATTAAAGCATCATTGGCTAAACTGCTTTATAGACCCGCCTCTTTGGGGCAGTTTCTCCAGCGCCCCAGCAGCTGAGACGTGCACACGCAGAGAGGAGCTGCAGACAGGCAGAGAGGACGAGCAGGAAAAGCATATATTTACCGCAGATATCATATTTTACACATATTACTGGGTGATTCCATGTTTCAAAAACACAAATATTGTCAATTTGTATAATTTATTATTATTATTATTTATTTAATTTTGTATTATTTGTAGCTCAAGGGGGGGCGGCGCCCTAGCGCCCTCTATGGACCAGCCGCCACTGATAGTGAGACCAGAGTGACCTTCTCTTGTGTTGTACTTGTGATATCACAGCCCTGTATTACTGGCCTCCTCTCCACTCTTTAAACTGGAATAAACCGTTGCCCTCACGTCAGACTACTACTGATACTCTTATCTTTATCATTCCATTAGACAATAGAACATGTACAACTGTATCTTTGTTATTAAGAGGTTTAGTAGATCAGTAAGAAATGGTATTAAATACTTACTACCAAAGGCAGAGCCGTCAGTGGTGGACCACCACAGCTAGACCTCCATGCTGGTAGACGGTCATAAGAGGGGGGTGCAGCCTGAGCAGGTGTAAGAGGTCATGTAAACCCTGGCGTGGAACCATCGGTCACCACTGCGGAGATCAAACAAACGTTCACACTGGGCATGTACAGACATTCATACCTTGTATGATGAATGAAACTGGCTAAACGTTAGTTATGTCAGCATGAGAAGTGATCTCTCTCTGTGAGCGTACAACAGTTCAGCCATGGTTCATAGATCCATCTCATGGTAAATAAACTGTACTTGTTTCTCTCTGTTCTAGTCTTCTGACCACTCAAAGCGCTTTAACACTATGACATCATTGGTACTGCCAAATGGTTAGATTCAAATATATAAAATGTCTTTAGTAACGTACAAAGTTATGTTCATATCTAAATATTCTCAAGAATTATAAAGATACTAATTCAAACAAAGCAAAATGTCAGCAGTTCCATTTGAATATCACAACTCCAACCATGACATCAGTAGAGACCAACGTTAACGTTCTCTCCATGAATACATTAAATATGGATTCATGATGACGGGCAGCGATGGTGAGGGTCAACAGGATGTTTATTTTGGTCATTACGTAACACACGTTTACAGATTATATTTTCTCCTGTTTTTGTTTTGATCAGTTATTGGGGACGGTGGTCCTTTGACATGTTTAACAATCAGAAGTGGTCGTAAGTTATAAAAGGTTGAGAACCCTGTTTGTAGATCTCATATCTCCTGTGTTCATTTTTTATTGACGAATATGTCACACAGGCCGTCCCACGCGGGTCATTTTCTGCTGACCATCTGTCTCATTGTGTCCTGGTTGGCTGTTGCTCTGCTTTATTTATTTATTTGTCATCTTCTCCATAAGCCGCTGTGGCTGCTGGTGGGCTGTGTAAGTCCTTTAGAACCGGATTACTGAGGCAGAGCAACGCTACTGGACAGATCCATCTCTGATTGTCCTCAGATCAACATGGCCGCCGGTGCAGACCACCCAAACTACACACACACACACACACACACACACACACACACACACACACACACACACACACAGTCCTCAGTTTGGGGCTGTGGCTCCAGGCCAAAGACCAGAGGATGAACACAGACCATCTGTCTGTGTGCAGAACACAAATACAACAGAAAATACTCAACAAATACCACAAGACACTGATGCCAACATGTCTACGAGTGTGTCAATGTTTTTCAGTTTTTTGACGTTGATTCAAGTGTGGAGAGCAGCTCAGGTCTTCAACCACTGCAGACGCTCGATACCAACACCCATTAATGCTTATACGGAGCTGATGGACACAATAACTCTCTGTTCCATAATGAAAGAGTATTTATATCTGATTCAACTGTATTAATGTAGCACAGAGTACCAGAGTACGTCCTGGTTTGTGAAAAAAGATCATTTGAGGACGAAGATAGCAGCATGAGAAGGTCAGTAACTATAAATATGATAATATGTGCAGCTGTCTAATTGATTACATCATTTTAGAAATAATCATGCTGTTATAATAATAACAGCACATCCAATTTCAAAACACGTTGACAAAGAGAGATCAGTTATTATTGTGAAGAAATATGAACGTCACGATGATAACGATGTATTATTTTTGAAGGTCTTTATTTGATAGTGACAGCTGAGATAACAGACATGAGGGAGAGGCAGAGGGACGACCTGTCCCGGGGACAGTGATGTGTGTCCTGAACGACCCTGACCCTGAACAAGCACACCTTCTCTACACTCACCTGTTCAAATTGCTGCTGAATCACAAACCCTCCGCGGCCCCTCCCCCCTCCCCCCTCGGCACCACGCCCCTCCTCTGTGAGTGTGCGGCACACTACCTGTCCCGAGCGAGGCTGAGCGCCTCACCTGACTCACCTTACAGCGCTCGGAAACTCAATGCCAGGGCACAAAGGCTGCGGGAGAGACGCGCTAACTGTCGGAGCGTCCCGTCGGCCTGCTGTGTGCTGACATGGAACCGGTCTACCGGGGTCTGGGTCGCTGTGTGTGCTGTTTCTGGCTCGCGGTAGCCTTTGACATCGTGGGACTGCTCGTGCTTCTCGTCGGGGTGTTCGTGAACGTGTTCTTCTATGACCTGCTCATCTACGCGGGAGCCATCGTGATCTTCCTCAGCCTCATCTGGTGGGTGTTCTGGTACTCGGGGAACATCGAGGTTCCCCCGGCGGAGCTCGAGGATGATGTCGGGTTACTGAAGAAGGACAAGGGCGCTTTGAGCGGCATCGGCGGCGCGGTGAGGCGCCTCTCCAGCCGCGTGTCCGGCGGCATCAGGACCTCGCTCCGGAGGAACGGAGCACCGTCGGGCACCCGCGCGGACCGCGCGCAGAGGTCAGCCGGGGGGCCGCCGGTGGCCGTTGCCATGGCAACGATGACCCCACAGGAGGATACCCCGCACAGAGCCGTCTCATCGGTGGCAAGCTGTGACGTAGAAATGCCGCACACAACAACAGAGACCTCACCTACATAGTGTAGGCCGACAGGTGAGGCCTTCACACAAAACCACCTGTCACGTGTGTGCACACATTATTACAGAACTCTATTATATGTTATATTGTTTTCCTATATTTTTCTGCAGCACTATTTTATGTCTTGAATTCCAATTAGACTTTTGAAATAAGAAACACTAAGAATGACCTGCGTCACTGTAGCTAACTGTATATGATAATAAAGAACTAGAAACTTAAAATGTAAACGTACCACTAACATGGTGATTATGGAAGCGGTCAGATATCAACAAAGAATTCTCATTCTTAGATATATTTAAACGTTTGGTCATTCAACTTCCAAGGTCAGCACATGTAACAACAGCCAGGATTTAACAAGTACTGAGGTCAAGTTCTCCAACAGAAACAACTTTACATTTTCTATTATCATTGTTTAACCTTTTGTTTCGTTTTTATGTATTTTAACTGTGCAATTATATTTTCTGTAAATCATATGTCCTTTAGTGATGATTGTAAGGCTGTTTGAACCCCCCCCCCCCCCCCCCCACACACACACACACACTGCTAGGAATATAATTTGAATGAAAAAATACAAAAAATAAATTGGACCCTAAAACTAGACTAAAAACACCTGTGTCATTTGGTTGTATTTGTAAAATGTGTGAGTAACATTACAATGTCCTCACACCCTTCTAAAGATTCACTTTGACCATTCTTTATATATAATAAATCTGTTTACATTGGCTACTCATGGTCTCAACACAATATAGAAATAAAGCTTTGATCCAACTAAAGCTTTTATTGTTGTTATTACTTTTATATCAATGCAGGTGAATGTTCAGATGTATTTGTGTTTTTGATGCAGTTTAAATTCAGAACTGAAAGAAGGACTTGTGTTGCGGCAGTTAAGAATCTTATCACTGGATGAATGATTAACTACAGTTCAGTGCTCACTAGAAGACAAGCCTAGTTTAAACAATAGCCGGCTGTCTGATCCCAACACAACTCATGTCCACACACACTAATGATGACGTGTCCTCTGTTCTCTACCACAGCCTGCCCTACGCCGTCTTCAGCTGCCTCCACTTCATGCTCAACTCTTCTACTGTGGGTGTGTTCAATGAGAAATGATTAATAATAGACCATGATATTTAGATAATGTGTTGCTGAGTACAGCTTTATTTCAATGTATTTTCCTAATAAATGTTATGTTTTAATCAGTATAGCAGCATCCATTCAGTCTGTGAGATCAAAAGACATCAGAGATATCTTCACTTCATATCTGTATGTGATGACTGCTTTGTGTGACTAAACTGTCTTGTTATGATTTTGTATATATATCTAATGTGTTCTTATGAAGAGCTAACAATGCACCACTGCATCATGAGTTAAACCATCCTATCTCTGGTGGAGTACTCAGTGAGTCACTACGTCATCACTACGTCATCCAGCAATATCTGACATCAGTGGGATTTGATTCCTCCAGTGGATTTACTCAGAGTGTGAATTATACAATAACAATCGACATTCAACCTTTAGAACGTATGCTACTAGTTATGGAGTCCCATCTCTCTCCTTCCTGAACAAAACATGTCCTTATTTAACAAATAATTCAGTTTTGACACAAATCCGTCTGTTGACACATCAGCAGGGGTCTGTGGCTCACCCCAAATGACTCCCGTAGTTGTGCCAACGGTGTATGAATGGTTATGAATGTTAGCTAGATCTGATGGACAGGTGGTGCCTTACATGGTAGCTCCTGCCATCAGTGTGTGAATGGATGTGAATGGGTGAATGATGACATGTAGTGTTAAAGAGCTTTGAGTGGTCGGACGACTAAGAGAGAAACAAGAACAGTCCACTGACATCAGTGAACTGAATTCATACAGTGTTTCTACAGCAGACAGACAGTGAGAGAGCTGGTGAACAGCATCTCAAGGAAGGAGCATGTAACAGCTGAAGAGTTGGTAGAGACCAAAACAGAGCTAAAAGGAGTGAACACCTGAATCCATCAGGTGACACAAACACAACTCCAAATAACAACGTTGCTTGTGTAAATATATAACGGTTTGCTAACAAGTTTGCCAAATCAACTTCAAATGTGATAATATGTTAATGTTGTGTTCACAACTTTTTGTCTCAAGTGATCTAAAATCAGTTATTGAAGGTTTGAGTAATCCCACGGGCGTCAGCTCTCCATCCAATATCAGTCATAGTCATAGGCGACGGTTTATGTTTTAAGCTGTGGGGGCCCAAATGCCACCAAAATAACTTTTATACTTCATTTAGTGGCCTAGTTATAAATGAAATGTGACACTGCTCTGCTAAAATGATAACAGGCTACACCCGTGTTTCCCAAAGGATTTAGTGAGACTGGTGGGTGGACCTCGGGGAGGTCATGAAGGAAATGTTGTAGGCTACAATTTAAAGTTAAATGCTTCAGTGCGATACCTTGTGTTGTTCTAAACAATTCATTCATAAACACATTGATTGTAATGATATGAATGGTGATTTCATGACGGCCTTTCTAAGCCGACCTAGAGCCGGAGAGAGGTCTCACGAGGAGATCCTTCCACACCGAGCAGATTGTTCTGACTGCACAAACCCCACCCGTGAGAAGTGTCAAATATTGTCAGGTCGTTATGAAACTAAACAGATGTTTAAAAAATAAAAAAGAAGCAGTTTTTCATGGTTCTTCCTCGCCGGTGCTCAACCTCACCCATGTGATTGGCGCATCTGGTAGTCCAAACTGGTAATTACACATTCTTATGAATCACACTGCTTTTCTTGGCAAGACCCGCCCTGCGTAGCATTTGAGCGCTAGGATTGGCCAGGCGTCCATGCTTCCAGAGGTACTGTTCAGGTCCTATGCCCTGATCAACGAGCTATCCTGAACCTGACTACTCCAGTTCAATGTCTGACCTTCATCAATCGTCTGCCTCAACCACATACACAAGACATGCAGCACAACGGATAGGATACATAGAGCCTGAAACTTTCTTAACTTTCATTTGAGTACAGTACAATGCAAAATAGAATCTCTAGGATAAACAAAGACATATCTGTGAGGTAGTGTCATAAAGCAGGAGTAGCTTCTGCTGTGACGACAGCAGTACATGTGATTGGATCAGGCTACCAGGTTTCTGCTGTGACCCTCACCCTACTAAATGTTCTGGCCACTTTAAGTTGTTGCAGCGGCCGACATGTTACGCAGGGAAAGCTGAATATGATGTGATGTTGTCAATAAATGAAATGGGTGCAGGTGGTTAACTAGCTGTGTGTAGCTGGCAGCAGGCTTCCTCATTCCCACCCACTGATAACAGGCCTCAGTGTCTAACCTTTGGAACCTGCTGGTTTTATTATACTGCAGCTGTGCTCTACTTCAATACTACGCTTTCTACAACTACACAGAAAAGAAGGGGGACACATAAATGTACTGTGACACTTATACTCCCAAAGAGGGGGAGAGTATGCAATTCCTTACTTTAGTTAACCCATCAAAATAACATTGCATTACATGTAAACAACATTTTAAAAAAGCATAATGCTGCATCAGTGTGACAAAAAGGAAGAAGAACAGCGGAGCTAGAAAAGGAGCAGAGATGAGTGGTGGTAGTTTTACAGGATGAGGCTCAAACCCTATGATGACCATATATTATTATAAGGATTATAAATACTGAGGTCATGAGCCACCGGTATACTTGATAGATAAATCAATGATTTCACATCTCACCAGAAATGTTATGAAAAAAAGAATCAAAGTTGGGTTTGACTGAATTTCTTTCATATTATACAGACTGTTAACTTTGGTGTTTTCTGAATCACTCCAGACATTGCTAAGATATCAATTCATCTTAAATACTGGACGATGCTGAAACTGTAAAAAAACCTTTAATACCCTTTCATTTAAAAAAATTGTTACGGGAATTGTTTACGTGTACATATTTGATCCTTATGTTCGTTTTATTAAAGATGTTTTATATATGGTACGGTAATACGTGTTCAGTAATGATGGCACTGTTTGTTATGTATTTATTTAGTGGCTAGTTTGTAATTGTTACATTTCTATTTGTCATTGAGTTGATTGTTAACAGTTTTTTGGGGGGTGGGGGGTTTTATCTTCCATTGTGTGCTTCCTGTTATTCAGAGGGAAAATGGTAAACTGTTCTTTCTTTGTATGGTTTATTTATTTTTTGGGCTAAAGGAAGTCATATTTAGCCTAGGAATGATCAAGATCATCCTTAAAACCCAACATGTGTGATATGTAGAATATTTATTTCCTCCAATGTCAGAAAACCCACCAAAATACATGTATATATGTTACATATATATATGATATGATATATGATACATATATATGTTATCAGTAGTATGGTTGGTTGTTGATCTGATTCCCTCCTCAGCAGGAGAACAGATTATCTATATTATATTTATATTGACAAATATTAAGTTTTGACAAGTATCTTTTTTTATTTTATTTTACCATCTTATGATTGAACAAATCCAGTAGAGAATATATTTCAGACATCCACATCAGCTGTTCTGTGCACTTTTGAGCTGTGCAGGAGATGTGAGACTAATAGTCTCACATCTCCTGGTTCTTTTTCTAAAGCTGCTGTGTGTAGGGTTTGAAAATATCACTTTGGTGACTCCTAGTGGTAGACTCAAAATTAACAACAGTGTACTCTGCTACATATTGGCACATACTGTACATAGTGTAGTGACCCCGTTGCCTATCGAAAAAAGACCACCACGGTGGCTGATTGCTTGTTTAGACGCGTGCAATAAATGGCGAAAAGTCCAGTTTCCAACATAAATGCAACTTATTTCTCACAATCGCAGCATTTTCAACATTAAAGAGATCACAGCCACTTTCTCTGTTTTAAGTACATTTTCTAAAACATAGACTAAAGAAATCAGAACATGTATCTTCATTTATCATCACACGGTCAAAAACGGGTTGCTCCTGTCTACTCAGCAACACCTGCATCAAGTAACCCTCCTGATTATATTAACCTGTGGCCTAATTGACAGCGGCATGAAGGGATGTAGTGTAAGGGATGAAGGGATGAGGGTCGTGGGATAAAGGGATGTAGGGTAAGGGTCGAAGAGATGAGGGTAGGGGATGAAGGGATGAGGGTAGGGGATGAAAGGACGAGGGTCGTGGCATGAAGGGATGTAGTGTAAGGGATGAAGGGATGAGGGTCGTGGGATGAAGGGATGTAGTGTAAGGGATGAGGGTCGTGGGATGAAGGGATGTAGTGTAAGGGATGAAGGGATGTAGGGTAAGGGTCGAAGAGATGAGGGTAGGGGATGAAGGGATGAGGGTAGGGGATGAAAGGACGAGGGTCGTGGCATGAAGGGATGTAGTGTAAGGGGTGAAGGTATGAGGGTCGTGGGATGAAGGGATGTAGTGGAAGGGATAAAGGGATGAGGGTCGTGGGATGAAGGAATGTAGGGTAAGGAATGAAAGGATCTAGAGTAAAGGAACAAGGAGAGTAAAGAGGGTCCTGGAATGATGGATGGAGGAGAGCCATGATGGACCGCTGACGTCTGGTGGCTGGTGAGTGGAGACTCTTGAGTGGGGGGGCTGTCTCTTCGGAAGCTCTGATGATGTGGAGTGGAATGGATGTATGTGAGGTATGTGGGGGAAGACCAGCGGCCAGAGAACCTTAATGATATAGTCGGGGTTGGTTGAAGATGGTTGCTGAAAGCTGTGGGACCGCGGTCGACAGGGTCGGAGGCTGGTACCAATAGTCTGAATTTGTTGTACAAGCAATGGGAAAGTGATTTCACAATCGAGTTTCGTGACCTGGGATGTGGGAGGCTCAGATGCCGAGCTAGTGCTGAGCTGAAACCAAAGTGAGCCTACGTGTGAACTGCATTATATAAGAAGCAGGTATGGAGGAATTGGCTGCTAGAGGTGTTGCATCCTACGTCTTCTGAGTTATTGCAAACCATCCTATTGCTGGGTGTTGGCTGGTTTAGGGGTGGTGGATGGTGGGGGGACTAGAGGCAGGCTGCGGTAAACGGTGGGGCTTGTTTACTAGGAGCTGAGGTAAAGGGGGGAGGGGGGCCTGTGAGGTTGCTTATGGTGGCCGGATGGAATGGTGCGCCACAAAACTTTTTTGGGAAATTTGGGAAAGAGCGAGCTGCGAAAACCCGATTATATAACTTGGGGTCGAGGGTTCCCCAGTATGTTCCCTTATTGAACTGCTGCAAGCGACCAGCAGCTTCAGATGCGAATATAACGTGATATGGATAAAAAGTTGCTGCCGAACCGCAAGGCCAGGATCAGCAACGAGTAGTCATCCAACTCGGGCCTGCAGTCTGGGAAGGCAGAGCAAATTATGTCACAGTATGGGTAGGAAGAGTAGGCAATTTTGACTGTTGTGAGTTCATTGGAGCTGGTGGGGAGAGGCTGTTTGAGTGCAGAGCAGCCAAGAGCGGTTAGCGATTCCCTGAGATGTGGGGATTGCGTGTAGATGGATTCATTAATTGACCAAGGTCAATGTTACCAACGAGAATCTGTTGACTGAGCATGCGACTGGGCGCACTGGAGGTAATGCTGTGGGTAAAGTGAAACTGGTAGATGGAGGAAAATAAGTCAGAAGGACGCTGGAACTGGCTGCTGGCGGAGCTGTGGAAAAAGGGAGAATTTAAGGTGGAATGGGTAATGCTAGTGGGGGTAGGGATGGAGGAAGGGAAGGGAGGGGGGAAGCAGAAACAGGAGGAAACAACAGATTTTTGGGCCAATGAATCCACTGTGTCATTGGCTACTGTGCCTTGTTGGAGGAGCGGGTCACACTTCAAACATCATGCATTGAATGTTGTAACTCTGTTTTGTTGTTCATTCTGTACACATGACATCTGTTGCACTTCTGTCCATCCTGATAGAGCAGGGGTCTTCAATTAAAATTCCAAAAGGTCCAGATTGAGAAAATCTCCTCGGGCAAAGGTCCGGAACATTACAATAATATCTAACTCTCGCCACTTAGTGCCATATATATATATATATATATATATATATATATATATATATATTCAAGAAGTCTAGTAGTAGTAACGTCTCTGTGTAGTCAACAACTGTCAAATCAAATAAAGAAAGTACACATCAATTATATTTTAACAGTTATTATTCTCAGTTTTCAAATAGATTATAAATAATACATAGAAATACATAAATAAATGTTCTTCTCTCATTTCAAGTAAAATAATGGCTCCATCTAAAAATAAAATACACAAAAAAGAACTTTTAAAAAACTTATCTTAAAAGAAAGTGCTTGATTTTAGAAAGATGAGCCTTGTGGCTGAGGCTGCTGACAGGTATTTACAAAGAGTACAAAGAGTACTACTTTTCCAGACCCCCCCCCCCCAAAGTAGTACATATCAACATTTTTATCACATTACATGACAGAGGTCTAGATTTTAGGAGTCCCAACTATAGACACAAACACAATAATATGTATATAGAAGATATGTATCCAACAATTTATTATTAAAACCACTTTAAAATTGTTTTTAGTTTGTGCTGAGTCAGTTTCTGATGTTTCAGAAGTTGATAGCGAGTCGGGAACAGCTCACTGCACACCGGGCACTGGTGCAATTTCCCCCCAATGTTGTTGTTGTTATCGTCCTTGCCTCGCTTTCCTCCATGCACAAGCAAGGTGCTCGGAGATTATTTCATCTGATATTTTATGTTTATGGTTAATTTACATTAGTTGTATACATCATGTATTTACTTGTTATATTTGTGTCATTTAAGAACTCAACATACCTACATGGAAGAGTGAGCATGTGTTTATCACGAGGCAATAAATAATGAAAATTGAAAAAATAAAGAAGTTTGGTTTATTCTTATTGAACATTAAGCCTAATTTATCTACCTCATTGATTTAATTGTCACACTTAAATCCTGAATTGAATGGTTAAACAGAAGAGGTCAAAGGGAACCCGTTACGCACGGAATCCGTTACGCACGGAATCCGTTACGCACGGAATCTGTTACGCATGGAACCCGTTACGCGCAGTACCCGTTACGCGCAGTACCTGTTACGTGAGGAACCCGTTACGCACAAAACCTGTTACGCGCGGAACCAGTTACGCGCAGAACCCGTTACGCGAGGAACCCGTTACGCACGAAACCTGTTACACGCGGAACACGTTACGAGCAGTACCCGTAACGCGCGGAACCCATTGCGCGCAGAACCCGTTATGCATGGAATCCGTTACGCATGGAATCCGTTACGCACGGAACCCGTTACACGCAGTACCCGTTACGCGCGGAACCCGTTACGCACGAAACCCGTTACGCACGAAACCCGTTACGCGCAGAACCCGTTACGCGCAGAACCGGTTACGCGCGGAATCCGTTACGCGCAGAACCTGTTACGCGAGGAACCCGTTACGCACGAAACCTGTTACACGCGGAACCCGTTACGCGCGGAATCCGTTACGCATGGAATCCGTTACGCATGGAACCTGTTACGCGCAGAACCGGTTACGCGCGGAATCCGTTACGCGCAGAACCCGTTATGCGTGGAACCCGTTACGCGCGGAATCCGTTACGCATGGAATCCGTTACGCATGGAACCCGTTACGCATGGAACCCGTTACGCACAGTACCCGTTACGCGCGGAACCTGTTACGCACGAAACCCGTTACGCACGAAACCCGTTATGCGCAGAACCCGTTACGCACGGAACACGTTACGAGCAGTACCCGTAACGCGCGGAACCCGTTACGCACGAAACCTGTTACACGCGGAACCCGTTACGCATGGAATCCGTTACGCATGGAATCCGTTACGCATGGAATCCGTTACGCATGGAATCCGTTACGCACGGAATCCGTTACGCACGGAACACGTTACGAGCAGTACCCGTAACGCGCGGAACCCATTGCGCGCGGAATCCGTTACGCATGGAATCCGTTACGCATGGAACCCGTTACGCACAGTACCCGTTACGCTCAGTACCTGTTACGCGAGGAACCCGTTACGCACGAAACCTGTTACGCGTGGAACCCGTTACGCGCAGAACCCGTTACGCGCAGAACCCGTTACGCATGGAATCCGTTACGCGCGGAATCCGTTACGCATGGAACCCGTTACGCACAGTACCCGTTACTCGCAGTACCTGTTACGCGAGGAACCCGTTACGCACGAAACCTGTTACGCGCAGAACCCGTTACACATGGAATCCGTTACGCATGGAATCCGTTACGCACGGTATCCGTTATGCACGGAACCCGTTACGCGCAGTACCCGTTACGCACGGAACCCGTTATGCGCAGTACCCGTTACGCGCGGAATCCGTTACGCACGGAATCCGTTACGCATGGAATCCGTTACGCGTGGAACCCGTTATGCATGGAACCCGTTACGCACGGAACCCGTTACGCACGGAACCCGTTACGCACGAAAAACCCGTTACGCGCAGAACCTTCACTTTTTAATTTTGAAATATTCTTCTTTCCGGGTTACCTGTTGTGCTCTGCGTCTCGTTTTAACGGAAAAAACAAAAAGGGATTTGCAAAAACGAAATACGGCTCGTTATTTGACTTTGGTTCTGTGGTTTTTCCGTTTTTGAATTCAGAACCAAAAACGGAAATATGACCGCCCATTTCCGTTTTCTTGTTTGAAACGAAAAACGAGAATACCATGGTATTTCCGTATTATCGAATGAACGGTAAAACAGATGACTAAAGCGTACACGGACCATGAACAAATACGAGTCCGTCCATTCTTTGTTAAAGCTCTGTTTTCGAGGTCCACTTTTCTCTTTTTAGAGCACGCCATGTTAACTTGATTCTCCGACTTACTCACTTCTCTCACTGCTTCTCTCTCACTGCTCTCGCTCCGTCTCCCGCCTGTCTGCGTGATCTCACTCGACTCACAATGCATTTTGGAATAAACATTCGATTGGCTGAGTAGCATCACGTGAGATTATTTACAATGTGTGTAATTGGTCGGTGTGTTTCCTGAACTGCTGAATGAATGCCGTAAAGGCCAGAAAAGCTGCGCAGGTTAAAACAGAAGCGCTCCGCCAAAATGTACAATTCTCAATTATCCATCAATTATACGTCCGGGTCCGGATAGGACAGCGTCTGGGTCCGGATCCGGACCGCGGCCCGCCTATTGGCGACCCCTGTGATAGAGGGATCCCTCCTCTGTTGCTCTCCCTAAGATTTCTTCCTTTTTTTCTCCCCGTTAGTTTTTGTTTTTTGTTTTTCCTGTACCAATGTGTGGGTCAAAGGTCAGAGGATGTTGCATGTGTACAGATTGTAAAGCCCTCTGAGGAGAATTTGTGATTTTGGGCTATACAAAATAAATTTAATTTATTAATTAATTTAATTTTGTTAGACACTGTTATGCACTGTTAGAAACTGTTGGATCCTCTTAGGTACTGTTAAGCACTGTTAGTTCCTCTTACGCACTGTTAGTTCCACTTATCTGCCTAACTAACAGTGCATAAGAGCAACTAACAGTGCCTAAGAGCAACTAACCATGCCTAAGAGGAACTAACAGTGCCTCACAGGACTAACAGTGCCTAACAGTGCCCAAGAGTAACTTACAGTGTCTAAGAGTGCTTAAGAGTGCCTAAGAGCAACTAACCGTGCCTAAGAGGAACTCTTAGTTATTCTTAGGCATTGTTAGGCACTGTTAGTTCCTCTTAAGCATTGTTAGGCACTGTTAGTTCCTCTTAGGCACTGTTAGACACTGTTAGGCACTGTTAGATCCTCTTAGGTACTGTTAAGCACTGTTAGTTCCTCTTACGCACTTTTAGTTCCATTTAGGTGCCTAGCTAACAGTGCCTAACAGTGCCCAAGAGGAACTAACAGTGCCTAAGAGCAACTAAACATTAATAAGAGGAACTAACCGTGCCTAAGAGGAACTAACAGTGCCTCACAGTGCCTAAGAGGAACTAAGAGGAACTAACAGTGCCTAACAGTGTCTAAGAAGAATTAACAGTGGCTAAGAGTAACTAACAGTGCCTAACAGTGCCTAAGAGCAACCAACCATGCCTAAGATGAACTAACCGTGCCTAAGAGGAAGTAACAGTGCCTCACAGTGCCTAATAGTGCCTAAGACGAACTAACAGTGCCTAACAGTGTCTAACAGTGCCTAAGAGGAACTAACCGTTCATAACAGTACCTAAGAGTGCCCAAGAGTACCTTACAGTGCCTAAGAGGAACTAACCGTGCCATATAGTGCCTAAGAGGTAATAACAGTGCTTGTGAGGAACTAACAGTGCCTAACGGTGCCTAAGAAGAACTAAGAGTTACTCTTAGGCACGGTTAGTTGCTCTTAGGCACTCTTAAGCACTCTTAGGCACTGTTAGTTACTCTTGGGCACTGTTAGGCACTGTTAGTTACTCTTAAGCACTCTTAGGCACTGTTAGGAATGGTTAGTTCCTCTTAGGCACTGTAAGTTCCTCTCAGGCACTCTTATGAGTGGTTAGTTCCTCTAAGGCACTTTTAGGTACTGTTAGTTCCTCTTAGGAACTCTAGGACACGGTTAGTTCCTCTTAGGTACTGTTAGGCACCGTTTGTTCCTCTTAGTTACTGTTAGGCACGGTCAGTTCCTCTTAGGCACTGTTAGTTTTTCTGAGGCACTCTATTGAACGGTTAGTTCTTCTTAGGCACTGTTAGTTGGACTTAGGCACTGTTAGTTCCTCTTAGGCACTGTTAGGCACTGTGAGGCATTGTTAGTTAGGCACTTAAGTGGAACTAACAGTGCGTAAAAGGAACAAACAGTGCTTAACAGTACCTAAGAGTGCATTATAGTGAATATGAGGAACTAACAGTGCCTAAGAGGAACTAAAGGTGCCTAGTAGTGCCTAAGAGGAACTAACAGTGCCTCACAGTGCCGAATAGTGCCTAAGAGGAACTAACAGTGCCTAACAGTGCCTAACAGTGCCTAAGAGTGCATAAGAGTGCCCAACAGTGCCTAAGAGCAACTAACCGTGCCTAAGAGGAACTAACCGTTCATAAGAGTGCCTGATAGGAACTAACAGTGACTAACATTGCCTAAGAGGAACTAACCGTGCCTATCAGTAACTAAGAGGAACAAACGGTGCCTAACAGTACCTGAGAGGAACTAACAGTGCATAAGAGTAACTAAGAGTGCCTAACAGTGCCCAATAGGAACTAACCGTGCCTAACAGTAACTAAGAAGAACTAACAGTGCCTAAGAGTGCCCAAGAGTACCTTACAGTGCCTAAGAGGAGCTAACCGTGCCATAGAGTGCCTAAGAGGTAATAACAGTGCCTAGGAGGAACTAACAGTGCCTAAGAAGAACTAAGAGTTACTCTTGGGCACGGTTAGTTGCTCTTAGGCACTCTTAAGCAGTCTTAGGCACTGTTAGTTACTCTTGGGCACTGTTAGGTACTGTTAGTTACTCTTAAGCACTCTTAGGCACTGTTAGGCACGGTTAGTTCTTCTTAGGCACTGTTAGTTCCTCTCAGGCACTCTTATGAACGGTTAGTTCCTCTAAGGCACTGTTAGGCAGTGTTAGTTCCTCTTAGGCACTCTAGGCCACGGTTAGTTCCTCTTAGGCACGGTTAGTTGCTCTTAGGCACTGTGAGTGCCAACGAGTGCCTAAGAGGAACTAACAGTGCCTAACAGTGCCTAAGAGTGCTTAAGAGTGCCTAAGAGCAACTAACCATATCTAAGAGGAACTCTTAGTTCTTCTTAGACATTGTTAGGCACTGTTAGTTCCTCTTAAGCATTATTAGGCACTGTTAGTTCCTCTTATGGACTGTTAGGCACTGTAAGATCCTCTTATGCACTTTTAGTTCCATGTAGGTGCCTAGCTAACAGTGCCTAACAGTGCCCAATAGGAACTAACAGTGCCTAAGAGCAACAAACCATGTCTAAGAGGAACTAACAGTGCCTCACAGTGCCTAAGAGTAACTAACCGTGCCTAACAGTGCCTACGAGTACTAACAGTGGCTAACAGTGCCAACGAGTGCCTAAGAGGAACTAACCGTGCACTGATGAACTAACCGTGCCTAAGAGTAACTCTTAGTTCTTCTTAGGCATTGTTAGGCACTGTTAGTTCCTCTTAGGTACTGTTAAGCACTGTTGGTTCCTCTTACGCACTGTTAGTTCCTCTTAGGTGCCTAACTAACAGTTCCTAACAGTGCCCAAGAGGAACTAACAGTGCATAAGAGCAACCAACCATGCCTAAGAGGAACTAACCGTGCCTAAAAGGAACTAACAGTGCCTAACTGTGTCTAACAGTGCCTAAGAGGAACTAACAGTGCCTAAGAGCAACTAACCGTGCCTAAGAGAGGAACAAACGGTTCATACGAGTGCCTGAGAGGAACTAACAGTAACTAAGAGGAACAAACGGTGCCGAACAGTACCTAAGAGGAACTAACTGTGCCCTAGAGTGCCTAAGAGGAACTAACAGTGCCTAACAGTGTCTAAGAGGAACTAACAGTGCCTTAGAGGAACTAACCCTTCATAGGAGTGCCTGAGAGGAATTAACCGTGCCTAACAGTGCCTAAGAGGAACTAACCGTGTCTAACAGTGCCTAAGAGTACTAACAGTGTCTAACAGTGCCAACGAGTGCCTAAGAGGAACTAACAGTGCCTAACAGTGCCCAAGAGGAACTAACAGTGCTTAAGAGTGCTTAAGAGTGCCTAAGAGCAACTAACCGTGCCTAAGTGGAACTAACCGTGCCTAACAATGCCTAAGAAGAACTAACAGTGCCTAAGAGGAACTAAGAGTGCCTAACAGTGCCTTAGAGGAACTAACCGTTCATAAGAGTGCCTGAGAGGAACTAACAGTGCCTAACAGTGCCTAAGAGGAACTAACCGTGCCTAACAGTGCCTAAGAGGTACTAACAGTGTCTAACAGTGCCAACGAGTGCCTAAGAGGAACTAACAGTGCCTAACAGTGCTTAAGAGTGCCTAAGAGCAACTAACCGTGCCTAAGAGTAGTTCTTCTTAGGCACTGTTAGTTCCTCTTAGGCACTGTTAGTACCTCTTAGGCACTCTAGGGCACACTCTCCGGTGTGACTTGTGAGCGGTAAAAAACGTGTGATCTCCCCGTCACCCATCATCCCTGACTGATGCACCTGTGCCCCATATACAATTTACACGCATGCTCAACTTGATGTAGGCTCCCAATATAAACAGACATAATACACAGACATAACTAATGGCTCCTACAGTAATAGTAATGGTCCAACGAGATGTATAATTGCATATTTTGAAGTCAAAACCCTTGAATGACCCCCAAACCCAAATTCACCTGCACAGGGAGAAGCTGATGCCATCGTGGTCCAACAGCTCCTCCTCTTCACCTCTCTGGATCCTGCTCTTGGACAAAGCAGGAACATTGGATGTCTCCTTTCACTTTGACTTTTACAATATACCTTCTAAACAAAGCCTAATGATACCAGTGACAGACTTCAAAAGTAGATAAGATCTTGGCCTCTTGCAATTTAATGTTAGAAGTATTCTCTTTCAACACTAAGTCATTGGAAAATGGAACACTAATTGATATTATTCTCACCAATAGGCCAACCAAGTACACATCTACAGTTTTTTGCCAAAGCCTTAGTGACCATAGCACAAAAAGTAAGGAAATTTGTGTTTGGTTGATTATTTCTTTGTTCTAACAAGGGTACTAATGACAAACTAATGCCTTGGTCATCTATAAACGTCTGCTAAAGAACTTTAATGAGCAGGCCTTCTTACTTGACATGGTAACTATACAATGTCCCAGAATTGGCCTTATCCCCATTGTTGAGGATGTTTGGTCATATTTCAAAAATTCATTAAATTTCCATTTGGAAGAGAGACGCTCCTTCTGCACAGTCCAGCTGTTGAGCTCCAGACTGCCTTTCAACAGCTGCAGGCCTCATAGTTTGGTCTAAAGCTGCTTCTTAATGCTCAGAAAACCAAATTCATTATCTTTTCCAGGTTTGGCTATCAGCCCTTAGATAACGGTGGCATCCATGTTTTAGGAAGAGACTTCATTGAAAGAGTATCATCCTACAAGTACCTGGTATCTGGGTGGATGAGTATGGCTATCTTTTAGAGTGCACATTGAGAACCTAGTGAAGAAAAGGTTATTACCCTGATATGTATTTGATGTAATCCATCAACCTTGAGCAGGAAAACGAGATCCCTCATTTAGAAAATTTCACCACTTCATTTGCAATCTCTGAAGCTTCGTTTGAAACATGATCCTGTAGAAATACGGTTGGAGCTTGCCATTGACTTCACTGATTTTACACAAAGAGGGAATCTGTTTCAAACTACTTTGTAAACAACTTCAACAAATAAGTGTATTTGAAGATTAAGTATCCATATACTCATTTTAGAGTTGTCATCATTCTATTATTGTTGGTAGATTTCTCCATATTGTTTTATTACAGCATTCATTTTAATATTTAATATTTAATTTATTCATTCAATATGTGCTGTTTGGTTTTATTATGTCTGCAGAACAGTGGCGGGCCGTGCATTTTATACCTGAGCCTTCAGTGCTGTCTTGCAACTGAAACATCTCCTAACCTCATGATGGCGCCACAGCTACGGTTATTTGTTTCTAGGGGTGTAACAATACACATATTCGTATTAAACCGTTCGGTACGAGGCTTACAAACCGAACAATACGTTTGAATAATACTAGTGCATTTGGAAAATGCAGAAGCTTAAATTGTGGGAAATATAATGTTTTCGGTGGACTGCGCTCACGTAGGAGACAACGGGCTTTGTGACCTCTGAACCCAGAACAAAAAAACCCAAAACAAAAGACAGCTGAGGCACCACACTTCTGAGAGGCTAGGCTACTAGCTTAACAAACAATAACTCCGCGCATGACGGTATGCTTCGTAATTAACGGACAATGCATACAGTCCAAATCTAATTAACACAATGACAACAACAAACTCACGAGAACCAGTCACATATATTCACATGACAACAGAGCATGACAAATCAATCCAGCAGACCTGCAGCAACACGCATTCTGCTACACACTCGAGGGCCATTCAGATATTAGATGTAAAAAAACAAACGCAGTTGACTTACCAAATGCTGATCACTTAAAGACAAACTCCATTCTCCTTTCTTTGTTGACAAAGAGTTTAATCCCACGGTTAAATCCCAACTCACAAATCAATTTCTCCTCCTTCAGCCATTGAGTGTTAAAAAAACAAAGCTAGGTAAAAAAAATTATAATCTACACCAAGCAAAATGCAAAATATTTCATAATTTCTTCCATATCTTTCAATTTGAACTCTTACTACTCCGACTAAGCTTTGCTGACTAGTTAAGTTTTGTTTCACAATAGTCACGTGCTCGCCCACTGACCAATCACAGTGCACGCTGCATCTCACTGCAGAGCTGCACCTGGAAACTGAGCTGCACGTAATGCTGACGTACTTGTAGGCCAGCTAGCAGGCTCTGGCACATCAAAGAATACGCCCAACATGTCAAACTAAAGATCTGATTGGTTGAACACTATGACAATCAACAATATCGTCCCCATTCACTTAAACTGCACATGGATTCACTTGTGAGTCTGCAGGCCTCGGGCCTCTCTTCTTACCTAGAGACACAGAGGTGAAATCTGATTGGATAAAAGCTCTACTTAAAACAAGCTGCACTGGAAGCAGAGCAACTGAGGAAGACAGTAGCTGTGCAATGAGAAAATAAGATAATGGGGGAAATATTTGTATAAATTATAATACATGTAGTGTATTTAAGAAAAAGTATTAAATTATAAAATAGCTATAACTTTGTGATTCTGTTTAGGCCAGCAGAGAAGGCCTTGCTGGCCCTGACGGCCCGCCACTGCTGCAGAACTGTAATTAAAAGAGGTCAAGGTTAACATTATGTTTTGATTACATCTTTTTGGGGGGATATTTCATAGAAAGATAGTGCTTCTCAAGGGTTTAACGACTCCTCACATGGTTATATGAATTGTACATGATAATAATGCTTAATATGTATTTATTTATTTATTGTCTCCTTTTACACAAACCCTTGGCATATGGCTATTTTTTCCGCCTGCAAAATATACACACAAAAAAGCAAAAACCAACACCAAACTGATATACTATATCTCCCCGTTCCCTGAAGCAAAGACTGGTCATAGAGCCAACCGGAACCTTTTACCTGGAGTCGAGTTTATGGGAAGACTTTGAATGCGGCACCGGAGTCCTGTATTCACTTCCGTAAACAAGTGGTTCTCTTCCTCTAGTGAACACATGCGCTAACACAAGTAGGGTTTCGTCGAGCAGTTGTTTTCAACACACTCGTAGCTCTACCAACATCAGTACTATTGTCCGGAGACAGGCGGGGGAAGATGGAGGTCGACAATCGGGACTTTTTGAACTCTCCTCCGGTTAAGACGGTCAGATTCGGAGGCACTGTAGTGGAAACGTTAGCTAAACATAAACGGGTGAGTGGTAACGTCATGCTATCAAACAGAGCTGGGACTGTGTGTTTATGTCAGCCATGTGAACACGGACATCTCTGGAAGATGTTGATGATGAATAAGAACATTATATTAACAAGGAGCGCGTGAGCTGTAGGCAGCTTTCAGTTTGTGATTGGCTGTTTCTCTGGTTTGAAGGGAGACTCCCGTGACTATGAGCTGCTGAAACACCAGCTGGCTGATCCCGAGATAAAGGTAGAGTAAAGCCCGGAGTGTTTCAGGGATCTGTGTAGTGTGTGTGTGTGTGTGTGTTCCTTAGTGAACTCTCTCCTCTGACAGGATGCCCAGATCATCATCTGGCTTCAAGAGTTTCGGAATTGTGTGACCCAGCTCACCAAGGACCACGAGCAGCTCATCTATACCATCCTGGTGAGTGTGCTCGCTGTAGCTCATCTATACCATCCTGGTGAGTGTGCTCGCTGTAGCTCATCATCTTCAGCTGCATGGGTGGACAGACCACCGGAAGAGCTGAAGGATTAGCTGACGGTTAAACAATTAGTCACAAGAAAATGTACGTTTTTGATTGTTGAATAATGGCTGAAACTCTTCTGTGGTTGTGTGTGTTTTCTAGAGGCTTCCGTGGGTGGGCCGGAGCCAGGCTGTGGTGGAGGAGTACATGGCCTTCCTCAGTAACCTGGTCTCAGCACAGACTGTCTACCTGTGCGCCTGCCTCAAGATGGTGGTCTCCCACTTCACTCCCAGTAGGTTCCCCTGACTATCTATCTCTTAACTATCTAGTGTTTCCTTTTATGTTTTCAGTTTCATATGGACTGTATCCCACCATCAGTGACTGGTGGAGTAATATTGTGTGTTCTTGTTTCCAGAGAGAGTGACTATCTGCGAGGGAGGGGTTGATATCTCCGATTCAGATGATGAAGATGAAAGTAAGTGTCCTCCATCTTATTTCAGGACTGAGTATGTGTTCTATCCGACAGGCTGTGTCCTTGTTGGTGTTTTACTACTTGCTGCAGTTTGGGGAGTGTTGGGCTGCTTCTCACCTGTAGTTGGGTTCATTTGGTCTGGACCAAGGGAACAAAAAGATACCTGTTAGCTGTGGTCCACTTCCTGTTCACACTGATTTCTCTTTAGGAGTCAACATGAAGTTATACAGGCTGGCTGCTAACTCACTGATTGGACAGTTTGAATCATCCGGACCCACGTGGGGAAACACTTTAATGCTTCTGATGTGAATATTTAAGAAGAAATAACTGATTATTAGTTAAGTTGACTAAGGGGATCGAGCCCCTTTGCACACTCCCAGATGACTGGTTCAGATGTCAGGGAGCGCACGGACACGTGCATGAGGCGTCTTTTACTCTCATGATTCAGTGCAGAATACTGAGGGATCGCTGTCGCACACCTTTTAATAAACTTAAACTTAAGACATACAAGCAAAGCACTTTTAACATCTTTTGAAGTGTTAAACAGGGAAAATACCAGTGCTGATATGCATAAATAGTTCATGTACATGGCCTTATGAAAATCAATTATAAGATCTCCTGAGCAGATTTCACCATCAGCAGATGGATTTAATAGTAGTTTAGCTGTCAAAATCAGCTGGAATCACATATGTGCTCTCATCACCATCCTGTGGCCGAGCCCCCCCTCTTCCACTGGTCTAGTGTCAGTTATGGTTAGCATCCAGGTTGGATTGACAGTTTTCACAGCAGCCCAAATGAACCCGACCTGAGTTAGTTTGAACCGAACCACAATGGTACGGTGTTGTTGTGAAGCGGAGCTTCTAATGAGGACCAAGACACGTCTGGGTTTGAACGGAACACTTTACTTCTAAACTGCAGTGTAACAAACTGTTAAAGTGAACAGAAGGCGCTCTCGCACTCGACATATGTTTTTTTCTACTTATCAGTATCATAGTTAGCGTCAAGAAGCACGTATAATGCTACTTCCTGGCTTCAAAGTAAAAGCACTTCCTGTTTCAATGCAATCACAATCAAAGTAAATCAGATCAATAAAACAATTTACAACAGGTGTGAAGCAGCATTAAGGCAGTGAGAAGTATGAGTGTGAAGCAGGGCAGCATCAGAGGCTTCCATCCTATCCTCAGTCTCTGGTTAAATACTCCTGATGGAATAATGAACACAAACGCTCCTTTGATTCGTCTAGACCTCCCCAGAAACTTCAATCAGTGTCACCAGGCGTTGCAGCTCATCACCAGATATGTTCCATGGTAAGTCTCTTCTTCTTCTTCTTGTCTTAGTACGAGTACTGTTACCCACCAACGGTAGAGAAACTCAAATGAACCGGCTCTGAATTTACAAGAACAAGTGTTTTTTTCTGAAACTAACCACATTGGACTGAAAAAATAACCAGACTCATTACAGAGTGGACTATGAGACACGGACATTTACTCAGACACACACACACACACACACACACACACACACACACACACACACACACACACACACACGCACACACGCATGCACACACACATGCATGCACACACGCATGCACACACACACACACACACACAGACACGCGCACACACACACGCGCACGCACACATGCATGCACACACACACGCACACACACACAGACACACGCACACATGCACGCACACACGCATGCACACACACACACACATCAATTGCTTTGTGTGTTGGATTGAATACCCTTGTTAATACTGTTCTCTGGTGACATGTCGTTGCTTCTGTGTATTTATTGTTTTGTATGGTTTCACTGAGATATTTTCTTTCTACATACTATTCTATGACTTTTGACTTTACTTTCAGAGTAAGCCGGAGAGAGTTGTCACACATCCACTATTAATGTAGTTCTGAAGTTCTGTCAGCAGAGTTGTGTATCGTCGGGTTAGAAATGGATATTATGGATATTATGGTTCCGTATGATGTCAGCCTGAGGGAGCAGAGTACAATGTTTGAGCAAACCATGGAGTATCCACACAGATGTGTAATGAACAGCTCAGTTGTATTGGATTGGTATCGGTATGGGCAGATACTCCAGGTGTCTGTATTGGACATGAATACATGGAAGCAGGGAGTCCAAATGTACACACACGTCTGTTCCAACTGATTTATAACGTGACTGACTGCAGCAGAGGACACTCAATGTGTTCTTCATGAAGCTGCTTTTCTTGAGCTCTCAGCATCACAACACCAGACAAAGTGTTTTTTTAAAGAGGTTGATGGAAGTGTATATGTGCTGATGACATCACATACAGCCTGCTTCATGTGTGATGAACACAGCTTCAGACATGACCTCTGGTAAACCAGAGCACCGCATGTCAACAGCTCCCATCGGATGTTCTCGAGCAGCATCTCTGTAAACCAGATGAACCGTGGTCGGGCTCAGTGACATGTGGAGTCTTGGTGAAGACACCAGTGGTGGAGTCTGAAGGTACTTAGTAGTTCTACGATCGTTCTCAAGGACAAGCTTCACTAGGAATGAGCAAACTAAACCTGCTCTGTGTAGGGACTCCTTCACCAACACATCCCATAATGTCACTTGTGTATGTATTTATGAACATATACAGTATATGTGTATATATATATATATGTGTATATATGTAATATTATTTTCACTCTTAAGACTGATTTCCGTATTCATTTAAATATCGTGTGCAGGAAGAGTACATGTGATGTGCAGGTGATCCAAATACATAAACCAATAACCTGTCCTTTCACTCCGATCCATAAACTAAAGTGCAGATTGCTATATGATCAATACATATATAATCTATAAATATATAAGAGACGCATGCAAATGTCTCCCATCTGATGAAATGACACAGTATTCCTGAAGGCACATGAACAGCTTCTATATGTACTGTGTCTTCCTGGTGTCGATCATTATTGTGTGTTGTGCATATTTGTAAATGCAGTAGCAGCATGCGTTATTGTGATCTGCATCAGATCACTGCCCTGGTGTTCTGTGTTATCTTGTGATGGTTTGTGCTTTTCTTTCAGCACGAGTCGCTTTCTGGTGCCCATTCTGACAGAGAACTTCCCCTTCGTACAGAAGTCCTCCACAACGCTGGTAAGAGACGGCCGAGTGATGCTTCATACACGTTGTGCAGCACTGCTCACATCACTCAGACCAGCTGAGGAAGAGTTGCTACCTGGTCACTGTACCACTAAAGCTTCCTTTTCATTGATGAAGACATGTTTTGTTGCTCACATGTACTGTCACATATTATGAGTCATGCACATTCTCACGTACTCCCCAGCTTCTCTCTGAACACCCATCGGGCAGAGTTAAAGGAATACTTCACCCTTAAAATCACCATCCGTACATCAGTTACTCACCACGCGTTTGTTTTACTCTCATGCCTCCACAGGGAACAGAGAATCCAGAAGCAGTATAATCCAAGTGTCATTTATCCAGTCGTCTGCTCTTCACAAACACACATCTTCATGCGTGTGTTCTGTTGGTTGATAGTTTGTTGCTCTCCACAGGAGTGTTACGTCCACAACCTCCTGAAGGTGACCATGTACATACCATCAATTCGGCGAGACGTGCTGGAGGTGATCATCGGAAAGATGCTCAAACTGGATGTAAGTGGTTAAACTCCAAGTGACACAAGTGATCCAAAGAGAGGTGGAGTAGGAAACATGGTGGCACCATAATAGAGTAATTCAGCATTGAGGTTGTCACAGACATGCTCTCTTTCAGTAGCTACATTGATTTTTGCATTTTATTTCATCATTAATAAAGTCTAAAATGTCTCCCAGTTACATTGGGACACATACAACGTCCTCCAGTGTGTAACAGTGTGTGCGCTGTATTTCAGGTGAGCGCAGCGCGCTCCGACATCGAGGAAGCCGAGGAGAACGCAGTGCTGAACCAGAGCTCTGAGGAAGGACTCTTTGACATGGTAACACCCAGCACTGCTTTCATACTTCCTCTGGGTTTGGGGCAGAGTTTTAGTGTTCGGACTCGAGTACTTTGTCAGCAGCGCAGTATGTTAGTAGTTTATATGTAAAGAATAGAAAACTGGTTGGCTTTGAGCATCACTCGTCCACAGCAGTACTCCCAACTCTATCTACTGTAGCATTACACTGACTCTGCAGAAGTACCTCATACAACTTCACTTTAAAACACACAAACTATTCCTTCAGGCTCATGTGTTTTCCATCCTTGTTGTTGTTGATTTGTCTCATATGCGTCTTTCTTTTAATCAGTTGTCTTGTTGCACAATAATAAACAAAAACATTGAAGTTCATATTTTGTTGGAGAGTTTTGGTGAACTCAGGTATTTGTTAAGCTTTTTGTTATTTGTTTGTAATAACAGAAGTTGATGTTAAAGGAAATGAAGTTATCACTGCTGTTTACAGTTGTAGCCCATTTGTAACACAACACACACACACACACACACACACAGTAGAACATTCCTGTAGAGCATTTTTTAAATTAGCATCATAAGGAATGTAAACAACAAACAATTCTCTGGACAGATAAGATGGCCGACATCTTCACATTAAATATCAACATGAGGAAAACATTGTTCATCAACTCTGACTCTGTTTGAGCACCAAGTGTTAGATTGTATGACTTATGAATAAATTATTGTAGCACGTATGCATTAAGGCCATCAAGAAAATAAATAATAACAAGAATGTGAAGAGAAGTGACTGCACAATGTTGAAAGGGTTGTATTGTATTTGTATTACTTTGCTTTCTGAATTAGTTCAGAAAAAGAAAAAAAATGTCCATCCTTCTGTCTGTCTGTCTGTCTGTCTGTCTGTCAGGATGAGGACATGTCAGCAGATCACCCCTCCAGGGCGGCTGCAATGGCCCACCCGGTGGCTGATAGGCTGGACACTCTCATGGCTGTTCTGATGGTCTACATCAAGGACGTCTGCCATGTCGATGGTTTGTGAATAACACAGCTTTTACACTGACAACCAGTGTTGAAACCACATGTCCCATGACAGGACTGACCAATAACAGACATGTCCCATGACAGGACTGACCAATAACGGACATGTCCCATGACAGGACTGACCAATAACAGACATGTCCCATGACAGGACTGACCAATAACGGACATGTCCCATGACAGGACTGACCAATAAGAGACATGTCCCATGACAGGACTGACCAATAACGGACATGTCCCATGACAGGACTGACCAATAACAGACATGTCCCATGACAGGACTGACCAATAACAGACATGTCCCATGACAGGACTGACCAATAAGAGACATGTCCCATGACAGGACTGACCAATAACAGACATGTCCCATGACAGGACTGACCAATAACGGACATGTCCCATGACAGGACTGACCAATAACAGACATGTCCCATGACAGGACTGACCAATAACGGACATGTCCCATGACAGGACTGACCAATAAGAGACATGTCCCATGACAGGACTGACCAATAACGGACATGTCCCATGACAGGACTGACCAATAACAGACATGTCCCATGACAGGACTGACCAATAACAGACATGTCCCATGACAGGACTGACCAATAAGAGACATGTCCCATGACAGGACTGACCAATAACGGACATGTCCCATGACAGGACTGACCAATAACGGACATGTCCCATGATAAGACTTACCAATAAGAGACATGTCCCATGACAGGACTGACCAATAAGAGACATGTCCCATGACAGGACTGACCAATAACAGACATGTCCCATGACAGGACTGACCAATAAGAGACATGTCCCATGACAGGACTGACCAATAAGAGACATGTCCCATGATAAAACTGACCAATAACGGACATGTCCCATGATAAGACTGACCAATAACGGACATGTCCCATGATAAGACTGACCAATAACGGACATGTCCCATGATAAGACTGACCAATAACGGACATGTCCCATGATAAGACTGACCAATAAGAGACATGTCCCATGACAGGACTGACCAATAACAGACATGTCCCATGACAGGACTGACCAATAACGGACATGTCCCATGACAGGACTGACCAATAAGACACATGTCCCATGACAGGACTGACCAATAACAGACATGTCCCATGACAGGACTGACCAATAACGGACATGTCCCATGACAGGACTGACCAATAAGACACATGTCCCATGACAGGACTGACCAATAACAGACATGTCCCATGACAGGACTGACCAATAACAGACATGTCCCATGACAGGACTGACCAATAAGAGACATGTCCCATGACAGGACTGACCAATAAGAGACATGTCCCATGACAGGACTGACCAATAAGAGACATGTCCCATGACAGGACTGACCAATAAGAGACATGTCCCATGACAGGACTGACCAATAACAGACATGTCCCATGATAAGACTGACCAATAACAGACATGTCCCATGACAGGACTGACCAATAAGAGACATGTCCCATGACAGGACTGACCAATAACAGACATGTCCCATGACAAGACTGACCAATAACGGACATGTCCCATGACAGGACTGACCAATAACAGACATGTCCCATGACAGGACTGACCAATAACAGACATGTCCCATGATAAGACTGACCAATAACAGACATGTCCCATGACAGGACTGACCAATAAGAGACATGTCCCATGACAGGACTGACCAATAACAGACATGTCCCATGATAAGACTGACCAATAACGGACATGTCCCATGACAGGACTGACCAATAAGAGACATGTCCCATGACAGGACTGACCAATAAGAGACATGTCCCATGACAGGACTGACCAATAAGAGACATGTCCCATGACAGGACTGACCAATAAGAGACATGTCCCATGACAGGACTGACCAATAACAGACATGTCCCATGATAAGACTGACCAATAACGGACATGTCCCATGATAGGACTGACCAATAACGGACATGTCCCATGACAGGACTGACCAATAACAGACATGTCCCATGACAGGACTGACCAATAAGAGACATGTCCCATGACAGGACTGACCAATAACGGACATGTCCCATGACAGGACTGACCAATAACGGACATGTCCCATGACAGGACTGACCAATAAGAGACATGTCCCATGACAGGACTGACCAATAACGGACATGTCCCATGACAGGACTGACCAATAACGGACATGTCCCATGACAGGACTGACCAATAACAGACATGTCCCATGACAGGACTGACCAATAACAGACATGTCCCATGATAAGACTGACCAATAACAGACATGTCCCATGACAGGACTGACCAATAAGAGACATGTCCCATGACAGGACTGACCAATAACAGACATGTCCCATGATAAGACTGACCAATAACGGACATGTCCCATGACAGGACTGACCAATAAGAGACATGTCCCATGACAGGACTGACCAATAAGAGACATGTCCCATGACAGGACTGACCAATAAGAGACATGTCCCATGACAGGACTGACCAATAAGAGACATGTCCCATGACAGGACTGACCAATAACAGACATGTCCCATGATAAGACTGACCAATAACGGACATGTCCCATGATAGGACTGACCAATAACGGACATGTCCCATGACAGGACTGACCAATAACAGACATGTCCCATGACAGGACTGACCAATAAGAGACATGTCCCATGACAGGACTGACCAATAACGGACATGTCCCATGACAGGACTGACCAATAAGAGACATGTCCCATGACAGGACTGACCAATAAGAGACATGTCCCATGACAGGACTGACCAATAAGAGACATGTCCCATGACAGGACTGACCAATAACAGACATGTCCCATGATAAGACTGACCAATAACGGACATGTCCCATGATAGGACTGACCAATAACGGACATGTCCCATGACAGGACTGACCAATAACAGACATGTCCCATGACAGGACTGACCAATAAGAGACATGTCCCATGACAGGACTGACCAATAACGGACATGTCCCATGACAGGACTGACCAATAACGGACATGTCCCATGACAGGACTGACCAATAACAGACATGTCCCATGACAGGACTGACCAATAACGGACATGTCCCATGACAGGACTGACCAATAACGGACATGTCCCATGACAGGACTGACCAATAACGGACATGTCCCATGACAGGACTGACCAATAACAGTAAGGCTTAGGAAGGCTCTGACTGAGAGAAATATATTTGTAAGACTCTTACACAACACATTTTTTAATCAAGGAAATGTAAAATGTACTTGGTGTACTGGTGAATATCTGTGTATATATATATATAATATCTGGCTGTAAAGTGTGACATCCTCATTCCTCTGTTTTCTCTCTCTCAGGCTCTCTTCATGTGGAAAGGACTAAGGATATGTACAGAGATCTGTTGAGTGTGTTTGACAAGCTCATTCTGCCAACACATGCTTCCTGTCATGTCCAGTACACACTGTTTTACCTGTGCAGCTTCAGAGTGGTCAGTACTTCCCACACTGTGTATGAGGGTTGGTGTGACAATAGGAAAAAGCAGTATGTGGCATTTAGCCTTCAGTCTGGTCTTCAGCAGTGAGACACTGAAGACCAGTTGGACTGAGGTCAGGTGACTTGACAGACAGACACAGTCAGAGACTAGCAGGTGAACATAGTGGAGCTAAAGAGTGAGATCATTGGACTTCCATTCATCAGGTAAACACAAACACTCCAAATGAATGATAGTGATGTTGACCTTAACTGTAGAAGAGTCGGCCAGCTTTGTGAACAAAGCACAGAGAAGCTGTGATAACAACACACACACTCTGCTCAGGTAGACATTACTCCTCTAAATCCTAACTCACCCATGCTGCTTTTTCTGGGAACTTGAATGGATTTTTTATTTACAGCAACAAGGTCTAATTTAGGTATTTCATCTTCTTTGAAGAATGTGCTCATGTGAGATGAGGCCTTCCTTGAGTCCTGCATGTGTTGTACTCTCTGTGTCCCAGGCTTTCGCCGAGGCCTTCTTGGATCACCTGTGGAAGATCCTGCAGAGTCCGTCTCAGCCCGCTGTCCTCCGCCAGGCTGCTGCCGGATACCTGGGGAGCTTCCTGGCCCGAGCCAAGTTCATCCCTGTGCTGTGAGTTCCTGCTGCTGAAGAGAACACAGAGGCGTCTTAAAGCCAAAGTGAGCAGTTTATTCCTCTGTGACCATGTGTATCCTGTAGTTGTTCTAATCCAGTGTCCTCGTCCTCTCCTCCTGCAGCACTGTGCGGGCCTGTCTGGACCTGCTTCTCTCCTGGATCCATCGCTATATCGACAGCCAGGACAGCAGCGACAGACAGGCCTGCTGTGACATCAGCCTGCACGGGCCCTTCTACACCGCCTGCCAGGCCGTCTTCTACACACTCGTCTTCAGACACAGAGCCATGCTGGAGGGCAACATGAAGAAAGGTACACACCTCTGATCTTAAACAGGCCCACACCTGAACTCCTGAGTTTCACACTTCACTGTCGGTTCTTAAAATTCATTAAAGCCCCAGTCCCACCGAAAGCCGGATATACTACGGATGTCCCCGGATACACTACGGATCAGATCCGGGGTCATCCGGGAGTGGAACCGTAGTGAAACCGTAGTCAGTCCAGGACGATCTGGGGGGTCCGTGATGAACCGTAGTAAAACCGTGGCCATCCGTGGTGAACCGTGGCGAACCGTGGCGTATCCGGGAAGACGAGCGTCTCGCCGGACGTACAACTAACATCCGGGGTGATCCGGGAATGGAGAGGGGGGCAGCGTTGATCGTAGCGCACCCGGAAGAACCGTAGTAGGACCGGGATGAACCGTAGCGTAACCGTAGTACAACCGTGTTAATCCGGGATGAAACGGGAGCTAGTTGACACCCCGGATCACCCCGGATCTCACCTCTCTTTATCCGGGGTGATAAGGGGTGATACTGGGTGATACTGGGTGATACGGGGTGACACGGGGTGATCCGGGGACATCCGTAGTATATCCGGCTTTCGGTGGGACTGGGGCTAAAAGTTAATCAGTGAATGAAATTGGCTTTTAAAAGACAAGCTTGCTATCCTTTAACAAAAACACAAGCTGCTGAAAACACCACACCAGGGTTTAAGGGTTAATACAAGCTTTAGTCTATTTGTGTGACATGAATCCAGAGTGTGTTTGTGTTTGTCAGGTCTGGAGTACCTGCAGAGTCTGAACCTGGAGCGGGTGGTGATGTGTCAGCTGAACCCTCTCAAAGTCTGCCTGCCTTCAGTCACCAACATGTTCGCTGCCATCACCAGGTACACACTGACCACTAATGGGACTAAATGTTCTGATGTATCCTACATGCAGTGGTGGAAGAAGATAACACAAAGTAAAGCTCCACTTTATCAGCAAAATGTACTTCAAGTAGTAGAAGTAGAAGTAGAAGTAGAAGTAGAAGTAGAAGTAGAAGTAGAAGTAGCTGATTTGTAGAAAAATGTGTGACTGATAGATTATCACATGTTTTATAATATTCTGTTATCTGAGTAGATCCTGATGAATCACTGTTAGAGCAGCACTTTACTGGTGTAGCTGCTCGAGGTAGAGCTAGTCTGAACTACTTTAGAAACAATGGTTCCCATACTGTTGGGCCCCTCCAAAGGGCCACAAGATGTGACAGTTCAGCTTCATCTTTACTTCTATTGTATGTGAAATATTGGAGTTTTGCCTTTTGGGCCTCAAACAGTTATTTAAATACAAAAATCATGAGAAATCTCAAGGGGAAAACAAGCCAAACAGTTTTGGAACCACTGGTTAAATCTTAAATAATGTGCAGCATCCAACCACCTACAAACAACTACCGTTGTCCTTGAGGGAACCGTGAGCGGCTCCACACCAGCAGGGCTTAGAACTCTGAGAGGCTGGTTGATCACCTCGAGGGAGGGAGCAGAGTGCAGGGAAACTATTCCCTGTTTCTAGGCAACAACATTAGTTGCAGCTGTTATCTCATTGGTTGCATTTTAAACGGTCAGTGACCACCAAGCTCAAAGTTTGTGGGATTGATTCAGGATTCACAGTTGAGCCTGTGATACAGAGTGAATAATAACGGGCATCAGTTCACACGGTACAGGAGAGTTGACTGAGACATGCTGTTGGAAGGTCTCATTCACAACAGCTGCTGTTTTTTGTTGCAGGACGTATCAGGTGGTGTTCTGCTACACCATCATAGAGAGGAACAACCGCACTGTGCTGCCGGTGGTCCGCCGCTCTACAGGAGGAGACAGTGTGACCACCAACACCAACCCTCTGGACAGCTTCTTCCCCTTCGACCCCTACCTGCTCAAGAGGTACACTGCTCTCTAATGACGTATCTCTATGTCCTCTGACCCACTTTTTACTTCCCACAGCAATGTTTGGGAGTCAGGAATTGTGAATGTATTGTGTGAAGTGGAGCTACATTCTCTTTGAATGTTCTCAGTGGTATGAAGAACAGACCCTACTCTCACCGTAACATTCACAGCTCCATGATACCTGGACCATGTGGTGAGATTGTTTGCTCACTAACTTATGAAAGGTTCAGAAATGAAAGCCTACTTCCTAGAAGACGGTGTCCTGTAGGAAACAGGACGAGGTGGACCCCATGTTTGGTGATTGTGTGCAATTAACTGAAGAAGCTCAATAAACCTGATCTCAAAGGTTGTGTGTGTGTGTGTGTGTGTGCAGGTCTGCTCAGCTGATTGAGCCACTGTACCAGGTCTGGGAGGAGCTAGCAGACACAGAGCTGCTTCCCACCAAAACACAACAGGTGAGAGGACAGAAGGGTGAGCAATGTTCAAGAAGTGTTAGCAGTTTACTATTGCACTGCCACAGCATAGGGGACTACTACTACTACTACTACTACTACTACTACTACTACTACTACTGCTACTGCTGCTGCTACTGCTGCTGCTACTGCTACTGCTACTGCTACTACTACTACTACTACTACTACTGCTACTGCTGCTGCTACTGCTACTGCTACTGCTGCTGCTACTGCTACTACTACTACTACTACTACTACTACTTATTATTGATTGTTTTCTTTAACGTGTCTATAAAATGTCAGACGATAGTAAAACCCTCTCACAGCTTCACAGAGCACATCATGAGTTATTCAGATGTCTTGATTTGTTCGATTGACAGTTCAAATCCCAAAGACATTACTCAATTAACCAAGGATATAAAGTGAAGGAGCGGAGTGGAGAAGCTACAGAGACGTGGCTTAAAGGGTAGGCAGGTCATTCTGGGTCAGATTACAGTGAATGTGAGTCAGTCTAGTGCGTTCTTATTCACATCCCCTACAACGCGACGCGCCGTCCTCGTCTTCAACACAACTCTCGCTCCATTGCTGTTGTAGCTGACGGGGAGCAGCAGGCGGTGTCTTCCAGCTGATCTCATTTGTGCTCATATGGGATATTATGAGAACATGATTGTTCTAATGTTACTCTGTGTTTAGCAGAGTTCTAGGGCTGACTACGTCCTTTACAACTCTCAGTGCCACACACTTCTCCCAGTGTTTGAGATGCTGGAATAAATGTGTAATGCTGCTGCTTTCCGTTGCCACAGACTTTAGACAAACTGACCAGTGTACAGTGTTTAGCTGGAGGTTGCTGAGGAGACGGTGCCTTTTTGTTATTGTTAGCATGCTGCCATGTTGGTGTTTTACCTTTGTCTGAAGAGAAATATGAACTACAGCAGCTCAGGAGAGTGGTGGCCGCTCCATACTGGAAAAGTGGAAATGGATTTTCTTTTTTAAACATTGTCCAGTGTTTTGTACAGAGAGTTTTATGGACATTCTGGACTGTGTATGATGTTGGGACCCTTGACTGAATCAACAACTCTGACCTGGAATCGGATGACAGGCAGCAAAATGTGGAGCGGTTGGACTTCTACTGTTGAAGGGATTGTGAAGCCCTCTGAGACTGAGTTGTGATGTTGGCTGATACAAATAACAGAATCACAGAATGAGACAAGCTAAAGATGTAGCTGAGGTGCAACAAACGTCCGGAGGGACCTGTTCATAGAGATCAGGCCGTGGCCTCAGACCGACCGGCTGTGACTGAGGAGCTTCACGAAGCTCATGCAGGCTGTCCACAATGAAAGCATTGGCCCATAGCTGTGTGTGGTGGCCAAACATGGATGCAGATTTAGATGTAATGTATGTCAAGAAGTGGATTCCTGCAACACTCATCAAGAGGACAGGTCCAGTATCTTGGAGAGCAAAAATGTAGGACGGCAAGCTGGTGAGACGGCAGCAGAATCCGAGTAGTCCACATCATGACCAGTAATGGACTGAATCCAGTCTGAGTAATCGTTTTCAGTTAGGCTGTGAGCTGATCTTCTTATCGGTAAATGAATTAACATTATGGACTGTGTATGATCTTGGGAACCGTTGACTTCATTACAGTCCTAAACCATGACTTTGAATTCATTGATAAAGTCGATATTGCTCAGCTCCAGCGATTCATTCATTATCAAAATAGTTGTTGATTTAATTCTATCAATTAATGGACAAATCGTTTCGTCTATAATATAGGTTGGTAATGGAAAAACCCATAATGCAACTGCTCAGAGACTTTTAGTTCTCTCTGCCTGGTCTTTCAAACTCAGTGGCGGGCGGTGCATTGTATACCTGGGCCTTCACTGCTGTCCTGCAGCTGAAACACAGCTACGGTTATTATTTATAGACGACACCATCTGGCCTCAACGACTACCGACCAGTTGCCCTCACATCTCATGTGATGAAGGTGCTGGAGAGGCTGGTCTTGGCCCACCTCCGGCCGCAGGTGAAATCCTCACTGGACCCTCTGCAGTTTGCATACCAGCCTCATGTGGGGGTGGACGACACCATCATCTACCTGCTGCAACGAGCTCAGTCGCACCTGGATGGACCCGGTGGCTCTGTGAGAATCACTTTCTTTGACTTCTCCAGTGCATTCAACACCATCCAACCAGTGCTGCTGAGTGAGAAGCTGCGGGTGGTGGGGGTTAATGCATCCACCGTCTCCTGGATCACTGACTACCTCACAGGCAGACCACAGTTTGTCCTACTGGGCCGTGTGCTGTCTGATACGGTGGTCAGTGATACTGGAGCCCCACAGGGAACTGTTCTGTCTCCCTTCCTGTTCACCTTGTACACCACTGACTTCCAGTACAACTCAGGGTCATGCCATCTGCAGAAGTTCTCTGATGACTCTCCAGTGGTCGGGTGTATAAGGGACGGACGGGAGGAGGAGTACAGGGCAGTAGTGGATGACTTTGTGAAGTGGGCCAGTAGAAATCACCTGCTGCTGAACGTGGCCAAGACCAGAGAGATGGTGGTGGACTTCAGGAGGAAGACGACGGCTCCACAACCGCTGAGAGTCCTGGGAAAGGACGTGGACATGGTGGAGGAGTACAAGTTCCTGGGTGTCACCATCGACAACAGACTGAACTGGAAGACCAACATCAACGCTGTGTACAAGAAGGGGATGAGTCAACTCTTTTTCTTGAGGAAACTTCGATCCTTCAACGTGTGCAGCAAGATGTTGGAGATGTTCTACCAGTCTGTTGTGGTCAGTGCACTTCACTTCTCCATAGTCTGCTGGGGGAGCAGCATTGGAGCCGGAGACACCAACAGACTTAACAAACTGGTTAAGAAGGCCGGCTCCATCAAGACAATCTGGAACAGGTGGTGGAGAGGAGGACACTGAAGAAACTATTATCATATTGGATAACCAGGACCACCCTCTCCACCATCTACTGCAGGGACAGAGGAGCACTTTCTCCAACAGACTGATCCAGCTCCGCTGTCACAAGGACAGATACAGGAGAACATTCCTGCCCTCTGCAATAACACTTTATAATAAATCACCTCTGGTCAGATCATCATCCTTCAAATGACTACAACACTTGCTTGCTTGTTGTTGGTGATCCTGCACTACTGTTCAGTTTGTTTAGTTTACCTACTTGTTCATTTGATACCATTCTAATTCATTGTATATACTGTACATTTTTATTCTATTTTCAATTCAATATCTGCTCTGTTATTTTATTGTACTGTATATATTGTGCATTTCCATACTTCATATTTTATTCTACTCTGTAACTTGCTGCTGCTACAAACTAATTTCCCCCTGGGGATAAATACAGTTTATATCTATCTGTTTGTTTCATGTAAAAATGAAGCTCAACACCTGTAAATACACTAACTGTAGAGAATACGCTGAGAGTGCGTCTCCTCTCTGCTCTGACTGCAGCGCGAGGCTTCTGTGAGAGTACCCGCCTGTGAGTGCTTTGGGGCGGCGGAGGGGCTCACGGCAGCACCCGCTGCTCGTTCACCACAGTAACTAGAACGTACGTGTTTTAACGTCATCGAGTCAAAACACCAGACAAGTCTCCAATAACACCAGAACAAGTCACTAGATTTGTCGCTAGTATTTGTCACCCATGAGGGTTTGGAAAGTCGCCAGATTTAGCGAGAAAGTCGCCAAGTTGGCAACACTGGCACCGGCTAAATATGTCCCCAGAGCAACATAGGACGTAACAATGGTTCCTATCACATATAAAATAGCTATAACTTTGTGATTCTGTTTAGGCCAGCAGAGAAGGCTTTGCAGGCCCTGACGGCCCACCACTGTTCAAACTCCACACCGTAGTATTGGTAGTCTCCATTAAACAGACTCCCCGTGACATCCACATGGAGGATTGGTGTCCCTTTAAGTCCCCTTTCTCTGTCAAAAGATGTGATCATAGAAGGAAAATACATGAAAATGTGTATGCATGAGGTCAAAAGAATGTGAAGATTGGTCCTCCAGTCTTGCTGTATCAGGTTGTGTGCTCCTTAACATGGATTCTCAGGCTCACGGTCACTTGAACTGAGGTTGTGTTGCTTCTTTCTGTGTCTGTCAGGGCTCGAGGGAGGACGAGGATGACTTCCTGTGTGGGGACACGCCCCAGACCGAGGGCATTGTGGGGATGACACCCAGCTCCTACGAGTCGAGCCTCCACAGCCCCAGCTGTGTGGGGTCACCCCCCCTCACCTTCCAGAGACCCTTATAATGCACATGACATTTAATTTATTAAGATTGAAACACAAACTGAAGAACACATGAGCCGGTCACACTTTGAAGAGACTGTGGTATCATGTCCGTGTGACCGTCCTAACCTTTATAACTGAGGTACTATCGATGTACGTTCTATGCAGTTACTGTCCCCAGTAGTGGAAATGGTGGACAGTGGAAGAACCGTTGATGTTGGTAGTTGCATTGGAATAGTTTAAGAAGAGGTGAAAGTTATTCCTGAAGACATGGAGTATTATCTAATTCTAGCAGCAGTTTTTAGTTTATTCTGGTTTACTTATCTGTTTCTCTACATGATGTGGTCAGATTGAGATTTCTCCACCATAACCTCATGTGAATACCTTCTGTACTTTATAAAGTCTTCTGTTTGATACTCCACCAGTGTCTGGGACCGAATGCATCACATCTGCACCCGAAACACTCGCGCTGCTCAGTCCGTCTCGTAGTCGGCGTGAGGCTTTAGTTTCTTCAGCTGCTTCACAGCTCACGTTTCTTATTTCAAGTCCTTTCCTCTCATTTGATCAAATCGTCACCTCGGGTTCAACCGTGTTTGTGTCAATAAAGTGTTGAAGACTGGAATAAACACAACATCAGGTCCAGTCAGCAGTTATTCCTTTAATATAAAACAGTAACAGAAACATATGAGGCCACACCAAAGATGCAATGTTGTTGAAGCACAGGACATGTCAAAGCTGTCCGTATAAATCAAATGAATGTTCCACATGTAGCCTATGACTGATGTCTGACTACCAAACACAGGTTTACACAGCAGGAGCTACAGCAACATGACAGCCACTCAACATGAACCATGCAGTATGAAGCCACAGGAGTCCAGTCTCTGTTGTTGGGGAATAAGGGCACGGGAAGAGCTATGGAGACGGACAAAGGGACACCGTGGGTTTGTTTCTACTTATTGCTCAACAGTTCATAACTCCTGTGCAGATGGCAGCGAGTTATTATGACACAGAGGAAGACTCTTTGAACAGACCGCCTTAGATTGTCCTTTACAAGCTAACAGGTCCTCCTATACATGCAACCCATGGAGTGTGTGTGTGTGTGTGTGTGTGTGTGTGTGTGTGTGTGTGTGTGTGTGTGTGGCTGGAAGGGGGGATAGAAAAGTGGTCAGAGTATTAACAAGGTTGACGGCAGCATGTGTGTGTGTTGTGGACTTGGTCATGCAGCTCCTCAAACACCACCTGCTGTCAGTTACACAAAAGAGAATTCTAGTGTAGACGATGAGAGTCCTTGGGTCACGCCCACTGCTGAACCCTCCGCTTCAAAGGAAGACACTAATTTAATGTGTGTGAGCAAGCTTTGGCATTAAAACACCGGCCGGGTTGTGTTCAATGAATTTGTCAAAGTGATCATTATTTAGAGATTATTGGATGGCGTCCAGTCTGTAGACCGCGGTGTAGTCCGGTGGGGTTCAGCTCATTCAGGCTCTGCCCAGGTCCTCTCACGGTCCTCTGGCTCTGCTCACACATGATGAAGGTCGACGTCTGGGACCGACGCTGCCTCCAACACACTCGCTGACGCTGCAGGTCGATCACAGGTGGACAGAAAACGTCTGTCATTACGGACAGTAACAATCATCATCATCATCATCATCATCATCATATGAAAACAAAGAGAACAACCAGCTGGACCAATGACGGTGAACAGAATCCTGGATGAGTTGTGTGAGTGTTGATAAATGGATGTTTTCATATAGTTTTGTTCTTAATTGCAGCCCTAATTGACTTATTTTCAAACTTCAAACTTATTATCAAATTCTATTAGACACAGGTGTTCGTATTACTTCTTATACACTTTGTATTTATTACTCTTGTGTGTGGCATAAGAACGTCCTACAGGAGTGATGAATACATGAATCTGTTCAGAGTGTTGTAGCTTCGTCCTCTCCGGTCTGAACCGTACCGTTGTCATCAGCAGTGGGGGAGCAGACCTCTGCCACCAGCTCTTTGGCCTCCACAGCCAGTTGGAAGGCGGAGTCAGGAAGTGGTGACGGGGTGTCGGGGCTGTCGGTGGCTGGAGATGACCTGTTGCTCCTGACACACAGAACACACAGAACACACAGAACACACACAGGAGGACGGTTACAGCACGACTCCAACCGATCAACTGATACTGAGATGTTCTGAGTCTCTTACCCGTCTTCCCCTACCAACAGGCTGGGTGTCGTCAGCACTTTGTGGACGTTCTGCGGACAGACACAGCGTGAGAGTTATGTGACGTTCTGTGACTGATCCAGTACAGACATCAGGTCTTCATGTGACACCAAAACAAGGAGCTCAAGGTCACAAAGAGAGACGGTGATAAGGTGTTTTCAGAGGGAGCTGAAGCCCTGAATGAGAGGCAGACTTGGACTCTTGTAAACCTGATCTGGAGACCTTATGTACCCCTCTGAAGTGGTTCATAAGAGTGATTTCACAGAATCCGTTGCATTCTATACCAATTCTCCTATACTTAGAACTTCTAACCCACAGTCCCCACAGCTCCAACACTTCTGAATCGCTTTGTTACATTTCTCAGATCAGAACTGACATTTTCAAAACTACTTCAACCTCCATCATGTAGTCACATCATTGAATCAAATGCTTATGTTCAGGTTACCTCCGTGAACTGCTTATTGCTTCAATGCATTATCCAGGTTGAGTAGTGTAACACCACCGTCTCGACGTGAAGCCTCCACATACAGTGGTGGGACTTTGTACTCGTCAAATCGATTGATGTCATACAGAAAAAGTGCAGCCTTGTGCATTCACCATCATCATCATCATCATCATCATCATCATCATCATCATCATCATCACCATCACCATCATCATCATCATCATCATCATCACCATCATCATCATCATCATCATCATCAAAACCTGCAAATACTAAGAGCAGCTATTCTCAGCCACTGGTGGGCATCAGATGGTTGGATTACATTAGGAAAATGTATTTATTTTTAGTAATTATTTGGGAAGGTGGTCCTCTGGACTTTTGTAACAATCAGGAATGGTTCTTACAGTTCACTGTATTGTAAACGACGACACCTTCACAATGACGGGTTCTGTTTGTCTTGTTCTGAGAAATGCACCGACTGTGATCCTTCACTTTGTTCTTGGTGGACTCTCAGAGAGGAGGGTGAGGGAGGTGAGACAAGCTGTCTGCTGTCTGAGCTGCAGTGCGTCTCCCGGCCACCAGGGGGCAGACTGGCTCCGTGACTGGCGGCACATGTCTGGGACCGTCTCGGTATCTGGGATCGGCTTGGTGTGCTGAATGTTGAATCCAGTGTATGAGGCTGCATGGATTATGAGATGTGACACAACACATGCTGATTGTCATGGAGTCAGTCTATTAGTCCAGCGGTTCTCAACCTCGTGGAACTTAAGACCCACTTCTAATCTTTACATTGTTTTTAAATTAAGCCTTTTAATTTGACGGTTTTTATTCTTTCTTGAGAACATTTTGATTTGTGTGAATATAATCCATTTAATCTTATTTCCATACATGTATATTATATGAACCTTTTAACACCTTATTTTAACAACCAGACGTAGTCACACATGTATCCTTCTATAACCTCATCAAGTCCATCAGTCAGCTCCATCTGGGCCGTTCAAGTACAGTTACAGGATGATTTCACCCAAACATGTTAGGGAATAAGAGGAAACAACCTTTTGTTTTCTCGAGATAACGATATCTAAAGAATTTGTGTTTGTGTTGTTCTATATTTTTCTTTCTGTCAACACATCCCATAAAAAGACTTCCTACTCTATCTGTGGTTCTTATCGCCAAGCCCAATTAAAGCAGCTGGACACTGTGTCATGTGTCCCACATGAGGAGTGGGTGAACAGAGAAACCCTCTTCTATGAGGGCGTCCAGGTGAAGTTGTACCTGTGCGAAGCCCAGCAGTTTCTTGTTGGAGACCTCCAGATGTTTCCTGCTCAGCTCGGACTTCTTCAGCTGGCAGTCGATAGTCGTCAGCCTCCTGTTCAGGTCCAGCACGTCCCCCTGATGAACACAATCAATAAACACTGTAACAGCAGCTTCCACTTCGTCTGGAGGGAGCTCATTATTCTCTCACCAGACATCCTGTAAAAAACATGTATCTCCAAAATGTCTCAGAAAAACTGCCCTGTTCACAGATCTGTGACCTTAATCTTTAAGAATCTAAAAAAAATTTAAAATGTCAAATATTTTATGGGCAGCAACAATATAACTTAACTTGTGTAATAAATCAACCCAATTCAGTTCTGTGAGTACAATATTCAAACCCTTTGGAAGTTTCCTTCAGTCAAGTTGTACAGTAGTCGTACTTCTGCATGAACTATGTGGAGGTTTGGTTGAGATGAGACCAATTTAATTTGACCGATGCAGGCATCACTTTTTGAAATTGATATAAATCAACCGATGTGTGTTTCTTTACATTTGCAACACCATTAGTCCAGTTTCCATCCAAATGTCGCATCATTTTCACTGAAACTACAAAGAAATGTGATTTAAAGGGGACATATCGGGCTGCTTTTCAAGTTCATAATTGTATTTGGGGTTCCTACTAGAACATGTTTACATGCCTGAATGTTCAAAAAACAAATCACTTTTCTCACACTGTCTGCCTGAATAAACATGTGTTCCCCCTCTGTCTGAAACGCTCTGTTTAAGCGCCTGTCTCTTTAAGACCCCATCCTGAAAAAGCCCAGTCAGTTCTGATTGGTCAGTATTTCCAGTCTTTCGCAGCAGCGCTGTATTCACAGTGTCAATGCAGCCGGGTCTCACTTAGGGGTGGGGAAAACATCGATACAGCATAGTATCGCGATGTTTTGCGCGGCGATATTGTATCGATACACGGAAGCCAAGTATCGATCTTTTATTATATAAACTATAATCTTTTTCGTATTAGAAAAATAAAATCAATTGCTTTTTCAGTCCACTAGATGGTGCTGAGTTGTTCTCTGGTGAGGTCAGCAGAGGTCCCGGGTCAGCGTGATTGGTAGGAAGTTCGGAGAAACAAATCAGAAATGCGCCGTCCGCGTCGGACGTTTCCGCGTTTAAATCAAATGCGGACGTTTGCCACCGTGCTTCTGTTGAAAGAGCCAGTTATGCGCTGCACTCTCCCCATGAGCCTGGCTGCTGTTGGCAGATTTAACCCCCGTTGTGAGGACAGATTGAGTGTGTGAGTGAAACACTTCACATGCAGGAATCCCGCTAACTGACCGGCAACGCCCACGTTAGAAGCGCTGTCGGTTACAACCACCAGGTTTTTGTCGGCAATCCCCCATTCTTGTGCTGCATTTTTTGTACAAGTTGCATTGTTAATACCTGTAATAGTACAGCTGTCCTCACATATTTGCATTCACTTAAGTTGGACTATGTAGACTGTAATACAAACAGTTTGTCAGGTGCATGCAACATTTATGACAGTGTTGGTCAGTCTGCTTGACAATCCCATTTTGCGTCAATAAAAATGATTCAAGTGAGATGAACAGACTGAAAACTTTATCTTATTAGATAAAACATAATTTGCAGTTGAAAAAAGGTAATAAATTGCAATATATCATAATATAATAATAACATAATATCATATTGTTATCGCAATACTCAGCACATCGCAATATCGTGATAATATCGTATCGTGACCTAAGTATCGTGATAATATCGTATCGTGACCTAAGTATCGTGATAATATCGTATCGTGACCTAAGTATCGTGATAATATCGTATCGTGACCTAAGTATCGTGATAACATCGTATCGTGATAATATCGTATCGTGATAACATCGTATCGTGACCTAAGTATCGTGATAATATCGTATCGTGATAATATCGTATCGTGACCTAAGTATCGTGATAATATCGTATCGTGACCTAAGTATCGTGATAATAGCGTATCGTGACCTAAGTATCGTGATAATATCGTATCGTGACCTAAGTATCGTGATAATATCGTATCGTGACCTAAATATCGTGATAATATCGTATCGCGACCTAAGTATCGTGATAATAGCGTATCGTGACCTAAGTATCGTGATAATATCGTATCGTGACCTAAGTATCGTGATAATATCGTATCGTGACCTAAGTATCGTGATAATATCGTATCGTGACCTAAATATCGTGATAATATCGTATCGTGACCTAAATATCGTGATAATATCGTATCGTGATAATATCGTATCGTGACCTAAGTATCGTGATAATATCGTATCCCACCCCGAGTCTCACTGTGTGTGTGTCAACTACAGAGTTTAGAGTCACTTCTACTTCAGACCGTATAGTTGTGACATCACAACCTTTATGGAGGTCCTGACCAAATAAACTAATAAACTAATCAAATAAGACATGAAAATGTCACGTTCTACAAAATGGGACCTTTAAGGCAAGTTTTTAGGGAATATTGGGAGTTGGTTCGTGGAGATGGACAGTTAGTGGAGAAGAGAACAAAATTATATCACATTAAAGTCAAAGCTCAAAAGATGGAAAAACATGTGGAACATGATGGAAATGTGACATTTGTGTTAGCGTCATGTATTAATGTGAGGAAGGTGACAGTCAGATCAGACCTGTGTGTTACTCAGTCTGGCTCTGTTGTACTATGTCACATTACATTTGTTCCACCTCAGCTAAGTGTAAAACTACTTATATTTTAAAGCACAAATATGCACTTATTGTCTTCTACACAAATGCAAATATATAACGGCAACTTTTAATGTGCTTTTTAGCAAAGGCTTGTTTAGAAACAGTGAAGTAGAGAAGAAAGGAATGAAAGATGGAAAGAAGAAAAGGGAGGCGGAAGGTTCTGGTAGTTTAAACTCATTAACTATGTGACTCAGCAGCCGACACACTTGTTTTGGTGCTCGGAGGAGAAAGGTGAGGAGGTTTCAAACACTCGCTGTCCTCGTTGTTACTGGATGCAGGCTGTGTGTGCAGCTGAGATGAAAGGCCACAGGTAGTGAGGCAGTAATCCTGAGAGCCAGAGGAAATGCATATACAGCCTTTCTTTTCATCAACGCTGCTGGTGAAAACAGAGCTAGAGGCAGCCGGTGATACAGGTGCTCAAAGTGATGCCATCCTACAGAAACAAGCCTCAGACAGATTTACACATGACTGTAGAATGAATTATGAAGTGACCTAAAGTTGTGCATTAAAGGGTTATGACACTGAGCTGTGATTGGTCAGCTGTCTGATGCTGCAGATGAATGAAGTGAAGACAACATGAAGGAAGTTAAAGAGAGACCAATCTGCTGCTTTAACACACAGCTATGACAAAGACCATGGCTTATTTTATTTATTGGATTATAAGAGCAGCAGTGGGACTTGATTTGATCAAAAAGCAAACGAGAATGTTTCCTCGTATCAGGTGTCATCATGCAGATACAGATGCAGGTTAATATCAGATGGAAATTGTGTGTTTTTGCAATCATTGGACTTACATCTTGAGTAAAAGTAGTAATACCACATGGTAAAAAGTCCAGTGTCATTTTACTTAAAGGATAGCTTTGGTATTTTAACCTGAACGTTATATTAGCACGTTTGTACGTCTGTGACTAGAGGACAGCAAATCCTGAAGTTGGTCCAGTATTGATGGAGAACACTACAGACGGCTGCATTGTCATCGCTGGAGGTAACTCCTAACCGTCAATGTGCGTCCACTAAAAGTGCTTTGCCACTAACAGATTGTTATTACAAGTGTCTGACATCATTATGATGATGAGTCGGATGATAAATGTTGGAAACCTGAGTGCTGGCCGGGAGAGTTTGTTGTGATGGAGTACAGAAAGCGTAGCTTCGTGTTATCTAAACGATTGACAATCTGGTGGCTGAATATTTAGATGAATTAAACAATGTGGATGAGCTCCGCCCCGATCTACAAAGTAACGAGTGACTGAAGCACAAATAAATGTTGTGGAGTAAAAACAACAATATTTCCTGCTGAAATAAGTAAAAAGTAATATGAAGATGAAATATTAGTGAAATGCTTGGGACTGACCTTTGTGGACTCCAGTCCTCTTGCCTGCCTCTTGCTGGCCAGTTGGTTCTTCAGGTCTTGGATCTCCGCCTCCAGCAGCTGGATGACCTCCTCGTAGTCCTGCTCCGCACTGCTGGCCTGCCGGTGGCCTGCCTCGGTCTCTGCTGCCTGCAGACGAGTCTTCAGACGGGTGTTCTCCTCCACAGTCAAACAGGCTTTCTATGAAGGACAACAGAATGTTTTCTGCTAAATATATTCATATGTGGCTACGTGTTGTATGTAACATAATTCAATTATTTGTATTATTTGCTGACTTTTACTTGTTCTTTGTGAACAAACATCTAAACTGATGTAGAGTAACCTCTCACCTCGGAGGTCTTCTGCAGCTCCTCCTCCAGGTTTTTCTTGCTGTGCTCCATGTCCTTCAGCATCAACTGCCAAGAGAGGCAGCAGATGAAGCCCAGGAGGTTTTTAAAGCTGTACTCATCACCTCAGTGAAACCACACCACATAACACAGGAAACAATCTGCCCTCATGCATGTCCTTTCATTTGGTTGTGAAGGATTTGTTTTGATTTTGCAGGGAGTGATGGACTGAAATAAATGAGTGTTAATGTTGGAACATGCAGCTCATTTTAAAGCTGTTTGCTGGTTGTGCAGAGACTGAAGTCAGACTCTGCATGCTCCTGGGTAAGTGGTGTAACTGCAAAGATCCTCCAACGTGCAGCGCTCTTTACAGTCTTTTTCTTTGTAAAAAATGCACCAAGAGAATCTTTGACGACTCGTTGAGTAAATTACAACTGTTTAGGGTTAGGGTTAGGGTTAGGGTTAGGGTCACAGAAGAGTTATCCATCCACCAACACTGTGTGAGTGTGTGTGTGTGTGTTCACCTTCAGCTGCTTCATCTGGGTTTGCAGCTGCTTCACCTCTGTCTGAAACTGCTCCATCTCCTCACTGCTGTAGCTGCATTCTGATTCATATGTCTGCACACACACACACACACACACACACACACACACACACACACACACACACACACACACACACACACACACACACACACACACACACACACACACACACACACACACACACACACACACACACACACACACACACACACACACACACACACACACACACACACACACACACACACACACACACACAACACACACACACACACACACACACACACACACACACACACACACACACACACACAGTGTTTTACAGGTTGTGCTGTTGGTTATCTTTGCAATACATTCTGTGTAAGAGTGCTGGCATGCGAGGACTGCTTACAGGGGAGTGGAAGGCAGACGTGTCCATCAAACTAGCTGCTTCGTGATAGGAAAACATAAAGGGACCCGCCCCTAAACCCAGCTCCTCCAGGCTCTCCTGGAAAACGTTCCGGGTGGCCTCCACGAAGTCTGAGAGTTGACAGACAAGCACAGACAGAAAATGCTACTGACTCACAGAAAGAAGTGTGCTTGTGCCTCTATGTTTCTTAACTTAAAGGTTCTCTATCCGACGTTCAGAGCATTAATGTCTCATCACCATGTTGAGAGGCAATACAAATGCTCCCCATCTCATTGTTGGCACCTTTGAACTAGATTACCGTTACTTCCGGGTTCAGACATTACAGGACTATGACAGGATGAACATGCACATTTCAATATATTCACCAAAAAAACATTGAAGCTCAGTAGGCTGGGACGTGTATTGAAGCAGGTGACTTTCCTAAAATGCCCTGTTTCCCTGTCGGTACATGAATCTGTATTAATGCAAAAGGAATGATATTGGATGCAGCACCACAGGTTAACAAATGTTAGCTTGTTAATCAAGTGAGGCAGCAGAGGCACTGTGAATGAGCGGTACCTTCTATAACATAGCTGATGGTTATGCTATGGGGGCTTTACACAGTACATGACATACCTGCATAGACAGCTGGTATGGAAACAACAACAGCTGATAAGTGATTGCAGCCCTACAGAAATACAACCCTAACCCAGGTTTCTTCTACCTATATGTGTTTATGATCATGTGCCACTGCAACATATATGATAACACACATTTGAAGATGTATTTTATGACCCTTTAATTAGCAAATAGAATAGTAATTAGTATTAGTAATAAACAAATATCATTGCATTATATCATACTATAGAAATGTGTGCTTGGCTACCGACACACACCGAGCTGCTTCATGGTTTCATCACAGATATTTCACCTGGCTGTTGACTAAACTGTAAGTGTGTGTGTGTGTGTGTGTGTGTGTGTGTGTACTTCACCTCCATAGGCCACAGTGCCCTGTGGGTCTGTGGTCAGACTCTGTCTCAACTTCTTCCTCTTCTCTTCTGTGACATCCAACCCGAGGAAGGACAAAGCCTGAGAGACAGAGATGAACAGAGATAGAGATCATTTTAGCAGGCTGTCATTGCAACATCACTTAGGAAGAAGAACTATGCAGATCTCTGAGCTGAATATACCCATAATCCACCTCACTCACTCGCTAGGAGCCCACAGACCAAGAGAGAACTGTGCCTGCATTCAACAATTAAACTACATTAGGACCAATCTACAGCTGAGCTAAGTGAAAATCAAAGCAGAATAAAGGTGAGAAAGGTGTACAGAGAGCAGAGAGAGAGGGAGATGGAAGGGTTAGGGGTGAGAGGGGGAGCAATGAGAGAATGTGCTGAGAGGGTAAAAACGTTGTAGAGATGAAGAGCGATGATATGAGTGTGATAAAGCATGCGGAGAGAGACATCTATAATTGGATGAAGAGAAAGCTTGGGGGTGAGAAAGTTGCAAATCAGAATGAGAGGAACACTCAGTGTCAATGTGCTTCATCTTTAGAAACCTAAAGGAGTGAGTGTAGAAACATACTGAATGTATTTCATATAGCTCGAGGGTTCTTTGAATGTTGCATGGATGAGTGAGTATGATAATGACGTGGATCATATCTGTCCTTCACAGTCACCAGATATCCACCCGACTGACAGCGCTGCCCATCGCCACCATCATCTAAACACTAATAAGGGAATATTACACACTGTATGTTGGGATTAACAAGTACTGCCCAGACTCATGACATGTTGGTATGGATATCCATTGAATCCTTTTGGTGACCCTATGACCTTTCCTTTTCTACAGACTTCGGGGCAAACGGCACGTTGCCATTTCAATTTCTGCTCCCCGGACGATGAAATGTTAGATTTATTTAAGGGACCACAGCTAGGGTCAGCAATTAGGGTTTCATGATTTGCCAAGTTTTCCCACACTTTGCTTTAAAACATGTCTTGATATACCGAGTAGTATGGGAGAGGAATGGGTTAACTAATTGCTTGTGCCCATCTAGCATGTCTCCAAGGTCCTGCTCCTGGCCCACTCCCACCAGAGACAGAGACAACCATGGAAAAGGTTGTGGCAAGATTCTACTGGACCTGCAGCACAAGAACTGTCCAAGAGTATTGTCGCAAGTGCAAGGACTGTCACTTCACTGCCCCCAAGCCAAGGTACCAGAGTCCACTCATTCCACTGCCCATCATCAAAACGTCCTTCCAACGACTCGCCATGGACATAGTTGGGCCCCTACCAGTAACCAGTCGAGGACATTCATTCGTCCTGGTCATCGGTGACAAGGCCACGGCTTACTCGCAAGCCACACCATTACGCAGAGCTAGTGCCCGAGCAATGGCGTGAGAAGCACTGCTCCTGTTCTCCAGAGCGGCCCAAATCCTGACTGACCAAGGTACTGGTTTGATGTTGGAAATAATGCAGCAACACCTGCAAGAGGTTGAGAGTAAAACAGATACGCATCTCCGAGTACCATACCAACACAGATGGCCTTGTCGAGAGATTCAACAAGATGTTGCGCAAGGTCACGGAAAAGGGCATAAGAACTGGGACAAGCTCCAATTTTCTGCAATTAGTTAACCCATTCCTCTACCCCATGTACTCTTGAGGTGCCACAGAGCCCGTTCAAACTCCTCTATGGCAGCCACCCTTGGGGAACGCAGCACCCGAGGACCCAAGTGATGGCAAGTAGTGAAAAGACAGCTTGAAGAAGCCCAAGGAGCGGGGTGAAGCAGCTGTAGCCCGTCTCCAATCAGCCAAGCACAGGCTGAAAGGCTCCTGGTAGCAGAATTGCCATAAACTGAAGACACACTGTAAAAATCACAAGGTAGCCACTCCTTTAGGCATACCCTGTTTTATAGTTAATTTGACTTTAAATGGGACCATAGTTCACTAAATGACATCATGCAGTGTTGAAGAAGTCTTAGTCTTAAAACTAGTGATTGAGAACATAAACTCATGTTTACAATGTTTACTGACTTCACTTTTCAGAACCAGAGGTTGCTGCCTGCTTAAAGCTTGTAATTGTATGTCTTGTGTTGTTATGAGACTAGAGATATGATTGATAGATTACAGTATCCAGTAATCAGCCATCATGAACCTCATGGTATCACAGTTTAACAGAAGTTTACCAGGTTACCACTGAGCTCCATCCGCCTCCAGACAAACTAATATCTACCTCCAAATACTCAGCATCTCATGTCATTAAGTGGATCAGTCATCCAGTGATTATACAAATGAAAGTAGATACAGTATTCTTCCAGTCAGTTATATATTTCTGTTAGAAGTATTATATTCCATGCCTTTGCACACATGTCATAGTTCTTTCTGTTTTAGCCATTTAACAGTATATTTGTATTTTCTCATATGATATCAGTTTAATATTATAGTGACGGAGTAATCTGTCTCCAGATTCTTTAAGAGGACAGTTGTCTGGGACAGCCTGTGATGCACTATAACGCTGATCAGAGTAGACCACCCAGTTTACTGTTGACCAGTAGAAATAGTGTTAATCCTGCCCTCAACCTATATTCAACATCACTTTTTAAAAAGTAATAATATATTATAGTGAACGCTAACAACAATGTTTTCTTATTTGGCAAGTCTCCGAGAGCACTTAAACTAAAATGACCTACTCGTGCATGAACGTGTCATCAGTGACAAAGAGACAAGTGAATGAGCAGAGAAGGCAAATAAAGCTAGAACATGCCTGAATAAAGCTAGAACATGCCCCACGGCCTGAATAAAGCTAGAACATGCCCCACAGCCTGAATAAAGCTAGAACATGCCTGAATAAAGCTAGAACATGCCCCACAGTCTGAATAAAGCTAGAACATGCCCCACGGCCTGAATAAAGCTAGAACATGCCCCACAGCCTGAATAAAGCTAGAACATGCCCCACAGCCTGAATAAAGCTAGAACATGCCCCACAGCCTAAATAAAGCTAGAACATGCCCCACAGCCTGAATAAAGCTAGAACATGCCTGAATAAAGCTAGAACATGCCCCACAGCCTAAATAAAGCTAGAACATGCCTGAATAAAGCTAGAACATGCCTGAATAAAGCTAGAACATGCCTGAATAAAGCTAGAACATGCCCCACATCCTGAATAAAGCTAGAACATGCCCCACAGTCTGAATAAAGCTAGAACATGCCCCACAGTCTGAATAAAGCTAGAACATGCCCCACAGCCTGAATAAAGCTAGAACATGCCTGAATAAAGCTAGAACATGCCCCACAGCCTGAATAAAGCTAGAACATGCCTGAATAAAGCTAGAACATGCCCCACAGCCTGAATAAAGCTAGAACATGCCCCACAGCCTGAATATAGCTAGAACATGCCTGAATAAAGCTAGAACATGCCCCACAGCCTAAATAAAGCTAGAACATGCCTGAATAAAGCTAGAACATGCCTGAATAAAGCTAGAACATGCCTGAATAAAGCTAGAACATGCCCCACATCCTGAATAAAGCTAGAACATGCCCCACAGCCTAAATAAAGCTAGAACATGCCTGAATAAAGCTAGAACATGCCCCACAGCCTAAATAAAGCTAGAACATGCCTGAATAAAGCTAGAACATGCCTGAATAAAGCTAGAACATGCCTGAATAAAGCTAGAACATGCCTGAATAAAGCTAGAACATGCCCCACATCCTGAATAAAGCTAGAACATGCCCCACAGTCTGAATAAAGCTAGAACATGCCCCACAGTCTGAATAAAGCTAGAACATGCCCCACAGTCTGAATAAAGCTAGAACATGCCCCACAGCCTAAATAAAGCTAGAACATGCCTGAATAAAGCTAGAACATGCCCCACAGCCTGAATAAAGCTAGAACATGCCTGAATAAAGCTAGAACATGCCCCACAGCCTGAATAAAGCTAGAACATGCCTGAATAAAGCTAGAACATGCCCCACAGCCTGAATAAAGCTAGAACATGCCTGAATAAAGCTAGAACATGCCCCACAGCCTGAATAAAGCTAGAACATGCCCCACAGCCTGAATATAGCTAGAACATGCCCCACAGCCTGAATAAAGCTAGAACATGCCCCACAGTCTGAATAAAGCTAGAACATGCCCCACAGCCTGAATAAAGCTAGAACATGCCCCACAGCCTGAATATAGCTAGAACATGCCCCACAGCCTGAATAAAGCTAGAACATGCCCCACAGCCTGAATAAAGCTAGAACATGCCCCACAGCCTGAATAAAGCTAGAACATGCCCCACAGCCTGAATAAAGCTAGAACATGCCCCACAGCCTGAATAAAGCTAGAACATGCCCCACGGCCTGAATAAAGCTAGAACATGCCCCACAGCCTGAATATAGCAGCATGGCTCTAAAAGAAGGACAGGACTCACCACATCCAATTTGTCTGATTTGAGGCGTATGCAGGGGTCCAGTGTTATCTTAGGTTTGGCCCCCGTTGGTGACCTCTGGCTGGTTGAACCTAAAGAAAAGGGAAAAGAAAAAGGAGGTGGGAAAAAGAGGAGGAGGAAGAAGAAGATGACACAAAGGGGGAAAGCAGTGACCAAGATGTAGAAGTTGTATGAAAAACATTGTGATGTAGAAAACACAGTATCTGTATGAGATATCTAACCTTTTACTGGCCTTTAAACAGGGCGAGGAGAGAGTATGTTAGGCCACAGAACACTTAGTGAACAACAGGAGGAGAAATATCATTGCATAATCTGTAATATCAGAGTGGATGGACAGATATTCTCTGTGGATTTGGTGGTTGTGGTGATAGGGGAGGTGTGTGTGTGTGTGTGTGTGTGTGTGTGTGATTGCGTTAGGATGGGGGGGAAAGCAGATGATTAAAAAGAGAGGAGTGGAGGAAAGGTGGAGTGGATGATTATATAGATGGGAGAGGGAGGGCAGGCAGCCAATGCCTAATATTAATTTGATGGGTTTGTCTGTCCCAGATTTGCATTGGGAACCTTTCCTCTGAGTACGAGTGTCTGTGTCTGCACACCCCCTGTTGCTAGGGCTATGAACTAATTTCACTGACTACCCTCGTCCTCGTCCCAGCCAAAGGATTTGCACCACCCTTAACCCCAGACTGGTCATGATGATTGACAGATCATCATGCTATAAACCCTGGTCCAGATACCTTTCAATGTGTTGTCATTCTAGTACAAACTAAAAACACAACCCAAATTAGCCAGAAGTCAATCTGAAGTAAGGAAACTAAACAGGAAGTGTCACACCCAACTGCTACAAATATGGTATCTCTGTATGAATTTGCCATCCCTGTGGTGTTTTCTTTGTTTTTGAGTGGATAGGCTCAACATGGGGCCTATGGTAAGTGGACTGTACTTGTTTCTCTCTTTTCTAGTCTTCCGACCACTCAAAGCTCTTTAACACTACATGACATCATTCAGCCATTCTCTAACTAACTAACTAATATTCATACTCATCCATACACCGAGGAAACCGCCTACGGGAGCAATTTGGTTATTATTATATTGGTTATAGTACAACAAAAATGAAGAAGATTCAGGTGCTATTTAATGATGCATTCAGAATCTTGCTCAAGCTCCCAAGATGGACAAGTGCAAGTCATATGTTTGTGAGTAGTAATGTTCCCACCTTTCATGCCATGTTGTAGTATTTTATGTTAAAATTGTATGTGTGGTTTAATTGATTAAAAATAATGAATCACAATGACCTTAACTGAGCCAACACAAAGGGATAAAAGGGATTCTTCTTGTTGTGTAGAACATGTAACTAAAGTGTGTTGGTGCATCTGTGTGCATGTGCAAACACAGCTCTTTGCTTTCCTGGCAATTGATATTGCATATTTTCAAAACATCTTTCACATTTTAGTTAGATATAGAAACTTTTTTTTTCCTCAACTACAAATCTTTTGCACATATAAAGAAATAAACCATTTCATGAGTTTACAAAAGGTTGTATACAACCAGGCACTGAAATTATTGTTATTATAAATTGACAAGCGTATCGACCCTCAAGGTTAAAAGTGTTAACTCACAGAGGCTCCACCTTCTACTGGACTCTTTGTGTGTACTGTCCTCCAATTACAAGCATGTATTCGGCCACTAAAAATCAGCTGCACTGGTGTTGCCGACCATCCAGACGGAAAGAGCGGGATCCATCATTGCCTGTTACAAGGTAAAGTGGTCTTTATGTTTCACTTTCTTTTATCAAACTATAGCTAGCTACTAGCGTTAGCCAGCACAACAGTAAACTTGATGGACTGTAAGCTAACGGTGTGAATGGATTTGGACTTGGGGGCGTGGCAGCAGCAGGACGCATCCGTGAAGAGATTGGAGGACTCTGCTCTGCTGGCACAGCTTTGGGACTCGCTGCCTCAGATGTACCATAGAGTCCAGTAGAGGGGGCGGAGTCTGTGTTAGAACGAAGGTTACGATGTTGTAACCCAAGTTCTATAGGCACAGGCAGAGCCCTCTACCATGGGGTTGTAGGATGGAAGATAGCGGTGTGTGCTGCCTTATATTCTGTGGGTGCTGCACGTTCTTCATTGGGGGAATGTTGCTTGTGATTGGAGGAGAGTATTAGCCATAGAGTCCAGTAGAGGGCGGTCTGAGTGAGTCGGCACTTTATACCTTGAGGGTCAATATGAGAAGTATCACGCTTAGAAAAATGATAAATGGCCTGTGCTTATAGAACTAGGGTTACAATATTGTAACCTTTGTTCATTGTCGAACTGTTTGATTTTACAATATACAGACACGTCGGATTCACACTTGACCTCTGCAATCATTACATATATAGTAGGACCCCAGATTATAATAGTTGCGTGCAAAAAGGGTTTTATACAGTTATATAGAGTTTATCTCCCTAACAGGATTATACGTCTTTGATGACCTGTGGCCTTAACACTGCATGAGAGATAAGAGAGGAGATGTCAGAGAGGTCAGCTGACTCAAGGAGACGAGTGTGCATATGTTTAAGTATACGAGTGTATGACCCAGTGGTATCAGTGGGGTGAGGAGGCTTAAGTTGAAGCAGCCCACCACCTTCAACCCTGCTTCCCATAATTCAACAGGAATGGTACCATACAGAAATTCATTATTGGCAGGAGTCAATTTCACTCTTTAATAAAAGAAATAAGATATCCAGCCAGTATTTGTATCTGCTCACCTCCCCACAGACTGCTGACATTTCATGGCTAGCAACTGGCTTAACCAATAGGAGCCTGGAGGGAAGCTCAGTGGTCACAGCACCTTGGAAATAACCTTGACTGGGGTAATCCAGGCCAATAGGATTGGGCCAGGCTATCAAGTGGCTTTGCGCTGGGACCTATGGGCTACCCTCAAACCCCAGAGCTGCTGGTCTGTTTGAGATCTCTCAATTTCATCATCAAGCACTTTCTCTTCGACTAGAAACTGACTCTTATTTTCAGTATTTAGAAAATATGTTCCATGTGTGCTGGTTGGACCCCAGTAAAATTAAATTGATCTAACAAAAGCTTAACTGAGGTTATGGTATTATTAGATTAAATGAGGTTCCAGTAGGCAGATGTCAGCAGAATTGTACGTCTCTAACAATCATTCTATAGGCCGATACTGTATTAGCATGGACTCATGATCTTATAAACACGATACCAAAACACCTGTTACACATGCATACAACAGTGAACGGGAGCATCTGAAAGAGATTCTGATTAATCATCATCCATGAGCTGCGAGGGCTTGAAGTAGATTTTCATTTGTGTTTGAAACAGCAGCTGCTATGGATATGAGGATAAGAGGGAGGATGGAACAATAAGGACATACACTCACTTTTATCAAGAGGGTACTTTTTCATGATCCCTCACATTCCTGTGTGATTGGAGGTCCCCTGCTGTGCTGTGGTTTCTATTAAATCTCATCCTCTCCTCTCCACTTAATCCACAATCTCTGTGAGGGAGTAAATGTTCCCCGTTTTTTCACTCTCGGATCAGATGGGTTTATCTAATATGTTTCAGATTTAATGGACTTCCAGGACAAACCACTGAAAGTCTCAACTCTGATTTGGCAGGCGTTTAATAGTCCTTTAAAGGTTATTTGATGGCATAGCTGCTTTGTTAAACTATATAATACAAGTAAAGAAGATAGTGAGAGTGATGATGATGATGGTGATGGGTGTTATGGTTAAAACCAAGAGCAGTGATCATCGGGACAAAGATGCCAGATAATCGGAGCTCTCTGCCTACCGATCGTCTGGGGATTTCTAAATGCAAAGTTGTTGCCTGGACGACTGCTAATAGACCCTCATATGTCCTAGATTCAGACAGGCCAATCACAAGCGTTGATCTACATATGTGGGAATAACGTGTTGTTATTGGTCAACGTCGTCTTATTGGAAATGTTGCTCTCCCCCTGTTCTCCAAGACAGTGTTTGTTTTTAACCAATGAATATGTTTTACTGCACATGTGACAAACATCAACTAACTGCAGCTGAGATATCCCATAATGCACGGGGCTGAGGGGTGGAGCTTACAGACAGAAATAAAATCTGAGCCTGCGAGTCACATTCTGGAGCTCTATACTAGTGGGAGGAGAGCTCTGACATCATTTTCATTCTTTAAACTTTGAACAGCAGACGCAGTGAGTGAACTGTGTGTTTTGTCTGTTAGCATGTTAGCAGAGCAGCTTCAGCAACAACAACAGGTCTGTGCATCTGTTTCCTCTACAGTGTTTCTAAGCACAAGACTTCAGCATGTCACCACCTCAATATGAAGGGCCGCCCTAAAGGCTTTGGATTGGTGCTGCTATGCAGGTTTTTTAAAACTATATTGATATAAATGTTTCCACCCAGTTTTAGTAAACAAGTATCACTGTGTATTTCTTAAGAGCAGAATGCTGGCATATTCTATATTTCTCTTATTGTCATCAAACCCTATAAAAACAAAATCACAGCCAACAATGTGTTAGTCTGCCTCTTAATACTTTCTGACCTCCTTAGCCTGTCTGTGGCTCTCTGCCCCATGCCCAATGGTTCCTCCTGAATACATACAAACAGCTCACACATAGATAGCTGACCACCAAGAAGAAATAGTGCATTTGTTGGGGATTTGTTTCAGTGGTGGATTAATCCACATTTGGTTCTCTGGTGAGTATTTGTGGCAGCAGGATGGTATGTGAGATTGAGTCAAAATATACTTCAATAAAGTGTGTGTGTTGATGGTATTAGTGAGACTTATTCATGTTTTTATTAATGGAGCTCTATTATTACGATTAAGACATATCAGGCTTGGATACACACAATACTTGTAAGTAGATGAAAAGCTTTGCATGGAGGAGTAGCGTGTAAAACTGTTGATGTGTAATTGTTTTAAATAGTCAGGTTTTAGTGAAGATGTATGTGTTTGTGAAGTAGTGAGCATATGAGAGTTGGATTGTACTGCACCAGTTGTGTGAGGGTTTGTAAACTGATGTTTTCATATAGTTTGGCTGTTGTTAATAACCCTCATTTACTTTAATTCATCAATACTTTTTTCAGTATAAAATATGAAGAAGATATGAGAGAAAAACAACGTTTTCTCCAAGAAGTCAAGGTAACACACGGTTCATAACTATTATACTAATGATCATTTTGGAGGTGACATATTCCTTTAACCCCAAAAGAGTCTGTAATGTGAAATGGTTCTTAGAACTTTCAATCACGCTGTGAACTAACAGCCCACTCTGCTCAGCAGCAGAGGAGCAGTTGAGATTATATCTAAGAAAAAACTGAAGGGAAAGTAAGAGGGAGTGAGCTTTACCTGAAATATGAATATCTGGTGGGCAGATGTCAGGAGAAGGTGAGGACACTGGGACTGGCTCCTCTGTACAGGTCTACAAAGGAAAACGGATGACACAAAAGATGAGTTCATGAACACTGACGTTAGGTCCTCAAAGGTAGGACAGGTCTAATGCAGGAGGTCTCAAAGAACCTAATCACTGCACAGAATGGAGATCAGTCTGTGCCACAGAATCACTTCAGACTTTAACTTTGTAAAATCAGAAGTGATTCCTAAATTACAAAATTCAATAAACCTCCTATGAATAGATTCATTACATTTGCATTTAAAATATGTGTTAATAAACTTCAAGTACAATTTCTAATATGCAAGTATATTTCCTTTAAATTGTGAATTATAAATTAGATTGCAAAATTAAAAGCCATTTCAAAATTTGCTTTGAAATTCAAATTTTTAAATGAAATGATCATTTCAACATGCAAGTTAAAAAAAAATCATGTTTTTACAATAAGATTGTTAAATCATTTTAATGCAAAATGCATTAGTCATTTAATTATCTGTTTTTTAAAGCTGGTCAATATATTGATAGACCATCATAAACATGAACTCTTTATAAGTGTTTTCTTATTTCAAAGGCACACTCTGAGTTCCACATAGAACATGGCCTCAAAACCCTCTCATCAACGTATATCTTCCATTTCACTGTGAGTCAGCCGATAGAGGAGTGAAGACGTGTTTTATAAACAAAAGCCGTGTCATTTTTGGTTCACTGTGAAATATTGCTTATGCGGTTTCATAATTGTTTCTGTTGTAATTAGAATAACTGCCTTGCAGTCATGTTGCAGTTCAAACCATGTCTGTCCAAAATGTCATCATTTTATCATTTGATCTATTTAGACATTTATGTGAAATTGTCCTAATTAGCATATGAACTGTGGAGCTATTGCCCAAAATGTGTCCTGTGAGGTCACAATGACTTTTGACCTTTGTCCAATAAATTCTAATTAGTTCATCATTGAGTCAAAGTGGCCGTTTGTGCCAAGTTTGAAGAAATTCCTCCCAAACGTTCCTGAGATACCGCGTTCACAAGAATGGGACGGACAGACGAACAACCCGAAAACATAATGCCTTCGGCCATGGCTGCCGAACTCAGAAATCCAATGATAGAATGTCCAAAACCTTGACATGTTCTGGTATGTCTGGTATGTTTCTGATGCCTGAAACAAAGCGTAGCTGACCTCAGGTGATCTGATGTGGACTTTTAGGCGTCCAGAGTTGTAGCTGTTGCCTGCGGCTCGCTGGACCCCGTTGTGGAGAGATGTGCTGCTGGGAAAAAGTCCTTTCCCTGGGATAAAGGCTATCTCCACAGCACCGTCTTGGCTGGAGAACCAATCCAAAAAAATACAAAGACTTAATCATGTACACAGTGACGTACATAAAAGCAGAGGAAAGAGGGACGACTGTGGCAATGTGTACAGCTGACTAATCCCTACTGAGATCACAGACGTTAATCACTTTGAGTTCTACAAGAACCACTCACCTTAATTTGACTTTGTTCAGCATGCTTTTGGCCTCTTCGTGGGTCACACCTATCAAGGACTCCTTATTAACGGCAATGAGCTGATCTCCAGGCCTCAGACGTCCGTCCTGCACAACAGAGCCTTTAGTCATGCTGAGCTGAAGAACCACACAGGTAACCTATATTCCTTTGACGGCTCATTCTGTTAACAGATTGCTAAATCTTCTTGACTTGAGAGTTTGGGCCAAGTATCACTGCACTGCATAAGCTAACAGCTAGACAGCTATTGACAGCTGTGTAGGTAATGGTTACTAGCTATAGACCTCAAAGACAAGACCAGTGTTGGTCGATGTGGTAAACCATGATCTGAAAGGTCCACCTTCCCCAAAAAACACCCAGAAAAAACAATTTAATCATCATTTACACACACACACACACACACACACACACACACACACACACACACACACACACACACACACACACACACACACACACACACACACACACACACACACACACACACACACACACACACACACACACACATTATATCATGAAAAAGTAATTGCAGAGGTAAATACATTTCTTTCTATGACCAATCACAGTAATGATGATAACAAATAATTCAGGCAGTGGCAGTTTAGTGATATCCCCACAGGTCTTGTCCTGTCCTGTAATAATCGTGACTGAGACTGAGACAAGACCACGTTAAAATGCGGTCGGTTTTGAGACGAGAACATTTGGTCTTGACACTGGTCTCGATACCAAGACCGATCTCGAGGACTACAACACTGATAGTGTGATAGTAATAAAATAATATCTAAAGAGACAATTCAACCTGTAACTCTGATTGTGGGACACGGATCAGAAACACAAGTGTTTAGACAATTACAACATACTGCATTCCAGGTGCTATGTTCTGTGGCATAAAAGAGAAGATTCCTTAAATGATAAACAAACACTCCAAAATGAAAAAGTAGTCCATATGTGGGTACCAATGACGTTTGCAAAGTGATTATTAGTGGACCAAATGTCATCAGAGGGATCACCAGGTTCAGCGAACTCTTATCACTGAATACCTTTAGTCTGAAAAGGATCAACTACGTTGGTAACTTCGATCTGTTCTGGGTTCACCTATCTCAGGGAAGGTATAGGGTCTGTTAGCGTCCACTTAGAACCAATTCAATTAGCATGACAAGGTTTGATCCCATCAACCATATAACCTTGGAGGAAATTGTGCAACATCTGAAATTTAACTCCAGCTTTAATATACTCCCAAATGGCTTTTTCATAGATGTTTTTAACTGCATGGCATCAGAACTGAAAATAGTCAACACTTCTCTACTCTGTTTGCCAAACACATGAAATTTCAGTTATTAAGCCACTCTTAAAAAATAATAATCAGGATACCTCACTAATGACCAATTACAGGCCTCCCTTTTTTTTAAATTAAATAATTGAAAAGACTGTTTTTCAGCAATTTATAAGCTCTAACAAAATGTTTTCATCTTTTCCAGTCAGATTTCTGACCCTCTGTGTTATTGTGTGAATGAACACAGACAATGGAGTCTTGGCATCTGACACATTCAACCACAACATATTACTAGACAGACTGGAAAACTGAGTGGGACTTTCTGCCACAGTGACTACTTTGTGTTGATCAGTAATTACATACTGTATCTGAGCGTACAAAAGTGATATGTGGAGTACCCCAAGGCTCCAGTCTGGGGCCTCTTCCATTCAACATCTACACGTTCCACTAGTGCAAATGTCTTACAATAATTATGTGGACAACACACAGATTTACAACAATATTCCTTGGTGACTATGGACAAGCACTGAGTATACTGAGAACAATTCATATAAAATGTGGGTGGGTGTGCCAGAAGTTTCTTCAGTTAAACAAAAATTGAAATCATTTGTCTTTGGACCCAATCAACGACAAGAAGGTCAATTACAAAATCAGCCTACTATGACAGTAATGTATAAAGAAGGACTAATGTCTCAGTAGGATGTTGTTCTCCAGGAGGCTCGACTACTGTAACAGTGTTTTTACAGCTCTCTCTCTAAAAAGTCGATCAGACAGCTGCAGCAGTCAGAATGCTACCGAGTCCTCACTAAGACGAGGAGAGTGGATCAAGTGGATCACATGAGTCCTGTTCTCTGATCTTTACAATAGCTTCCTGTTTGACAAAGAACTGACTTAAAAACTCTTCTGTTGGTTTAGAAAGTACTGAATGTTAAAGGGTCAAAATAAATGTCTGATCTCCTGCTTGTTCTGTGTACTCACTTGTCACCAGTAAGCAGGGTTTTGCCACCTTAGGTACTAGTCAAGTCAAGCCAATTTTATTTATATAGTGCCAAATCACAACTAAAGTTACCTCATGACACTTCATATAGCAGGTCTAGACCGTACTCTTTCATTTTCCGGGATCCAACATTCCACCATGAGCAAGCATTTGCATTCCCTTTAACAGGAAGAAACCTAGAGCAGAACCGGGCTCTAGGTGGGCGGACATTTGCCTGGACCGGTTGGGTTAGACACGGAGATGCACAGCAACAACTACAGCTCTGATAAATGCATAGCTGCATAAATCCCCAGCTGACTCATCCCACACAGTAAATCACTGTGCATGCAATGCTAGCTTGCTTCCTATATGACACAGGGGATTAAGAGTTGGGATTTAGAGGAAATGGACAACTTGCTTCCATAAGCACAAGACTGAGAATCTGAGAGAGTGAGTGTCAGTAGCTATTGTAAAAGAGCCAGGCATTGGTGTACAGTGTGGAGAGAGTTAAAGAGACTTAATGACAGTGTTGCTTTACTGTGCCCTGTCTCTAACACAGTTGCATGTAGTTCTACTACTCTGTATCATTCACCATGTGGTAGTGGAGATACTGTGTGAGTCAATAGGTCAGTGAAAAACAAATGGACTATAGCCTTATCCCTGAGGAACTCTGGATTAATGCACTTAGTGTGGAGAGATGGCTGTAAAGTTTCGAATGATTCGTTTTTTAGTTAGGACCTTATAAATGCACGTGTACATTGTGTGCCAGTTAGTTAGTTTATTGATTTATAACTGATTTTTTTGCATCTCTGGGGCAGTGGAATAAGCTGAGTCACAACATCTGACAATGACCTAAAAAGCTCCAAAGAGAAGTGCAGAGACTATGAACCCTAAAAGTGTTGATTACTCCAGCATTAAATATGCCAGTACTGAACGTTAAAATAAAGTTAATGAAGACATTGAGCCCACACAATATTCCACATACATGAAATAAATAAAACTGTCATCATCCAACATTTTTAGGCAAGTATGCAACATAGGTAATGCTGAGATCAGACTTTATGCAATGTCTGTCTTTTGAGATAGTGACTGTTAGATTAGGCAATCATAGAGACAAGTCAGTGCCACACTAGTACATACAACGTTCAGGTGGCACATGACTCCATCTTCCTAGTTCCTATAGTCCTATTCATTCTCAAAGGATCTGGAGTATAGACTCTAATGTTTGTACAGAGAGGATATACAATTACTTCAGGGTTTATATCACAGTATGTCCTGAATATTCCTTGTTCTTTTGCCTGCACCTTTAAATACTGATATAATCCCCTCCATCACTTGAAACAGGTGCAAGTTCATGAAATGATTCTATAATACTAATTGTATTAATAATGCACAGTGTGTACAATGAATGCAGCTCAAAGTGCTTTAAATGAAAATAAAAAGTTTAAATAAGACAAACGTCAGTGAAATAATTTGTATGGGAAATAATAGTAAAATAACAATGAATGAGGAAAATGATTACTTGCTTTGAAACTCAGTATTTTACTCTAAATCGTAATCAGTTAAGCTATAGTTTATTTGATTGTTTAAATCTAAACTGGGGAGACCCACGATTTTAGGCTTCTGGCCTTTATTGTATATTTTGTCAGTATTTATAATGTTTTGGTAAATGTTCCTTATTATGTGCTATTAAATAAAAAGAAAAGAAAGAAAGTAAATTGACATGCATATCAAGTTCATCTTGTCAGAGATTAGACTGCATAACTGGATGCTGATGCGACTTAAAGAGAGAGAGGAAATCCAAACAAATACCACAACCGTTTTTGCAGCAAAATGTCACAATACTGATAGAAACCCATTTTGCAAATCTTGTACAAAAAGATACAAACCAGTGCTCAAACAACTTTCCACAGGGATCATGAGGCACTCTCTGTGATCACTGTCACTCACTGGCTTCTAGAATAAAAATGATGTAAATTCTGGCAGGACATATGCAACAAGAAACATCCGCTTAGTAACAGCTCTCTAAGCGTATTCCTGTACACTCGGTCTCTCCCATCCATTCTCCTCCTTTTCCCTCCTTGTCATTTTGCCCACAGTTGGCAGTGAGTGGGCAGACAGAGAGGCGAGGAGGATAGGATTGGGGAGAAAGAAGCAGGGGAAACTGGAGAAAAGGAAGAAGGCAGCAATATGTGTAAACAGAGGGGTGTGTAGGTGTATTTCAGTGCACCTGCCTATCGGGAGGAGAAATCGTGTGCTATGTATTTTCTAGAGAGATTCGCCCAGCGGTTTATCCGAAAATCGCGAAAAACAGAGCAAAATTTCTCCATTCACTTGAATGGGGTTTCGGCGTGAAGAGAGATAAAAAAAACACTTAACTTTGGGCCCATATTGACTAGCCATACATTAACGTAGAAACATGATTCAAAGTTTAAAACGTAGACAAAACGCTGCACTTTATTGAGCCAAATGGACATTTTGATAGCTAGCACAGTTTTCATTAAGTCACAGATTAAGTTTCAGGAACAATTTGGGTCCATTTCAGATTTTATAATGGGTGTGTATTGCACAGAATGTTCAGCGCTAGAGTGATGACATAACTGTCAAGAGTGGAGCGGAGCAGGAAAATTATTTCTGTGATTTTTCCAAACAAATTGCTCCAGCTCGCATCATTTTTACTCTTTATACACCATTTTTGTTCAAAATGATAGGAAATGTTGTGCTGGTCGCACACAGATGTCTATGGAATCCCACAGACTTACACATTTGGCTCAAAGAGCCGCAGAGCGACATGAACTCCAACCAACTGCTCCATTAGACTCCATGTTAAATCTGACCACTCATTTCTCAAAGAAAGCAGACGGTACCAGTTTTGTATATTGCTCTGGAGCTCACATTTTTAACACCACAAACATAAAAACCACATCACCGCGTTCGGCAGAGTCTTATCTTTCTCATGATACCCATATTTTCAGACTCAGACTCAGATTTTTGTTAAAAGGAGGCAGGAGTTTTGTTCAAAATCACTGTTTACTGTAACGTTTCTTAATCAGTCTGCCTCTCCAACCAGGTGCGTCCTCACCATGGCAACAAGTTACACACACGCACGGATGCTCTCTCTCTCTGTCTGTCTGTCTGTCTCTCTCTACACACACACACACACACACACACACACACACACACACACACACACACACACACACACACACACACACACACACACACACACACACACACACACACACACACACACACACACACACAAATGACTTAGAGGTATTCAGTCAAAGGCATTGTTAGACCTCCTGTCTGTCTGTCTGTCTGTCTGTCTGTCTGCCTCTCTCTCTCTCTCTCTCTCCTCAATGTGTGTGTCAAACATTACGATTATCTCTCCTCTCCCCCTCTCTCGCCCACCCAGTCCCAACCTTTCAAAATAAAAGCCCCACAGAGTGAATTCTAACTGGAATGCTTGTAATGAAACCTGTCATTTAATAACCTCTGTGTATGTGTGTCAAACATTATGATTATGTCTCCTCTCCCCCTCTCTCGCCCACCCAGTCCCACCCTTTCAAAATAAAAGCCCCACAGAGTAACTGTATCTTAACATTAAGCTCAGAATGAGGTTCATGTTAAGAAATGTTAAGTTCAAGTCTTTCCATCTCCAATACAGAAATGACGGGAGCCATTTGTGGACTGTCCATCACGAATACAAGATTCAATCCAAGAGTATGAATTTAAAATGCAGAAAAGAGAGAAGCGCTATCTCAATTGAACCTCAACGATACTACTAATAATATAAACTAATATTGACGTGTATATATATTGCGACGTCTTCGGGCAGTAGCAGCCACACTGTCAAAATTTCTTGCGGAATTTTCTAGTTCCCCCTGAAATTCATCGTCGTGACAGAAAATGTCTTCATGACGGCCTAATGATTGTAGTTTATTAAAACATGTCTTATTTTTTACTTTCTGCATTGGCACTTATCATGGACATTGAATGGGAATTGTAAAGTGCAGAGATGTCCAATATGGACATGAATTCCAAGATACTGGGCTGAATGAGCACTGAGTGTTATTATAACTAATAGGTCAGTGAGGAAAAAACATGTCAAGGAGTTGACCATTCACAGCTAATCTCATTATATAAGGTTTGGTGGAAAAGGCACTGCTCTTTGAGGGAGCTCTTCAAATGAACAAATTCTCCTTAAAGGAGCTCACCCTAAGGTGGCCTTCAGGTAACGTAAATAAGCCGAAGTCTCTCTCTAGAGTCAGTGTTCAGTTTGTCCGTTCTGGGCTACTGTAGAAACATGGTGGTCCAACATGGTGGATTCTGTGAAGAGGACCTGCTCCCTATGTAGATATAACCGGTTCATTATAAGCAAACAAAAACACAAGAATTCTTAGATTCAGGTGATTCTACACTAATGAAAACATAGTTATGAATATTATATTCAATTTCTGACAACAAATCCCTTTAAATCCTACAAACTGTTCCTTTAAACACATTAGGTGTGAGGTTATAAAGGCACCTGTTTACACCCACATGAATACATCTGGACATTACTAGTCTACTAGTAAGCCAGCAACTAATGGAGACATCCAGCATATGTTGTTGCCTGTTTAGGCTAAGTGGAAAGCAAATATGAATGAGTCATTGATGGTGAAGCATGAATGTTGCTGAACAGCTGATGATGATCAGATAATGCAAAAGCGACTTCATTGCTCTGACAGAATTAGCACTATGCTCCATGATTGATAGTCAAAACAACACGTTGCAATAAAATATAATGATCCTTTAACAGCAGGACAGTTAACCGAGTCCCACTCTTAACTGATGGTTGATGCATGGCAGAGCCAGCATTCCACAGTGTTATGGCAACCTGATAAACTGGAGCAATCTGTACGGAGGAAGCCTTCATGTTAACCATATAGCCATGTGCTGCTCTCTCTCCTCCAGCAGACAAAGTGATCGTAGAGGCCTCGTGGTTGCAGAATCCAGCACTTGTTGCCTTGGTTTTGTCAAGCGCAGATGACTGTGTGAACTGAGTGTTCCCTACATTCCCTTAGAGACTGGCCAGGGTGCAGAGCTCATGCATCATGTTTAACAGCAACTTCCCCTCAGGATAAATGGAACATTTACTTTTTCTCTCACTCACCTCAACTGTTAAGTGCTTCCACCAATGCACTCCTGTGCAAGATCCTTCAGCCCCTGGCTAGTAGCCCGTCTTAGGACAAAAACAAATAGCCAGCTGCTCTCAATAAAAGATGTAATGATCCAGGGATTAAAGTATAAATCTGATGATCTTCTAGACTTTTCTTTTTGTCAACAAATCCAATGAAAAGAACAAAATCAACAATAACTTAATCTTGCTGTGTGTACACCTTAAAGAGCCACATCGAACACACAGTGTAGTTTATTTTGACTCCCACATACACCCTGCTAGTGGCCACCCTCACTAGAGCACCAAATGTGGATCAATCCAATGCTGAAAAGTAATGTTGTGTGTGTGTGTGTGAGTGTGTGAGATTGGGGAGCAGCAGCAGGGTGATGCCCTAAGCTGAGTCCTAGCTTAATGGCTGACCTTCACACTTGGAGGTTCTGCAGGTCTGTTCTGGGACTCCTCTAACAGAGCAGCACTGACACTGAAACAACACAATCGCCAAGAAATATTCATGTTGTGTATGTTTAACATTCTTTAATCCAGCATGAATTCCTAAATATTCAATTGGATTTAATGAACCGACAGGACTGTTATGTTTGTCACCTTTTGGTCATTTCCTTCATGGAGTCATGGTGACACTACAGATAACTGAGAAAAAACTAGGAAGAGAGTCCAGAGAAAATGTAAAGCAACACAATCACCTCAGCCCTGTTATGGCCTCTTTTCACCAGTTAGAATTGGAGTTAGTTTGATTGAATTGCACAAAAGAACATCATGGCCTGGCTACAAGCTACTTTGCTAAATTACAGCAACTCTCCAAACCAGAATACATCCTCATATTCTCTGGCAAGGAACTTGCATTTCAATTATGAGCCGGTAAAAAAAATGAAATATCTTCATTTATATAGTAAAGAAGTTGCTCCACATGAAAAATAAATTTAAAAAACACAGCAATAATTAAAATAGCAAAAACCACAACACATAATAACATCTAGAATCAGGTGAAATCAGGGAGGCAGGAGTAAGACCATTTAGTGCCTTAAGTAATTATAAGAACCTTGAACCTTCTAATTGCATCAGTCAAAGGACTTGCGTTCGACACCGTTGATCATTACATCCTGTTACAGAGACTAGAACATTTAATTGGCATTAAAGGAACCGCACTAAGCTGGTTTAAGTCCTATTTATCAGATCGATCTCAGTTTGTAAACGATGAAACCTCGATGAACACCAACGTTAGTCATGATGTTCCACAAGGTTCTGTGCTTGGACCAGAAATCAGTTATCTAATGATATAGTTTCTCTAGATGGCATTGCTCTGGCATCCAGCAGCACCGTAAAGAATCTCAGTTACCTTTGATCAGGATTTGTCCTTTGACTCCCAGATAAAACACATTTCTAGGACTGCCTTTTTTCACCTCTGTAACATTTAAAAAATCAGGCACATCCTGTCTCAAAGCGATGCAGAGAAAGGAGTTCATGCATTTGTTACCTCTAGACTAGATTACTGTGATTCCTTATTATCAGGCTGCTCTAATAAGTCTCTTAAATCTCTCCAGTTGATCCAGAATGCTGCACCACGTGTACTAACAAGAACTAAGAAAAGAGATCATATTACTCCTTTATTAGCTTCTCTGCACTGGCTCCCTGTAAAATCAAGAATATCATTTAAAATCCTCCTCACCTACAAAGCCCTAATTGGTCAGGCACCCTCATATCTTAAGGAGCTTATAGTACCATATTACCCTACTAGAGCAGTGGTTCTCAACTGGTCTGGCTGCGGGACCCACCATCACCCCTTAATGACAAGCCGCGACCCAAATCAAGGAAAATGTTCAACTTCTCAAATGTCTTTAATGTAAAGATGGTGCAGTTTGAACCTGAGCTGAACATGTCCTCTGCAGTCGTAGTATAGGAGCTCTCTTGTGTAGAGAAATTGTTCCTGTAAGTCCCCGTCCCACACATGTTTCACGTTAACGAGTAAAACTGCTTTGTTTGTTATGTCTGTAGATTCGTCCATTGGTAATGCAGAATGACCACTTGCCTAAATTCGAGCTGTGGTCTGTTGTTTGATGTCATCCGACATGTCTTCAATTTGTCTACTTATAGTGTCATTTGACAGATGTATAGTTTTCAGTTTATCCCCTGCTGATATTAGCATTACAAGGCATTAAGGCCAAATATTGTTAAGGAGTGTGAATAGAAGGCACTCCGCTGCATAAAAAATCACCTTCAAAATAAAAGCACAGGATTTTTTTTTTTCTTCAGGCAAAGGCAAAGGCTGAAAACGGAGTTGAGAATCACTGTACTAGAGAGCTGTGCTCCCTAAACTCAGGGTTACTTGTGGTTCAGTCTTAAAAAGTAGGATGGGAGCCAGAGCCTTCAGTTATCAAGCACCTCTCCTGTGGAACCAGCTTCCAGTTGCAGTCCGGGGGGCAGACACACTCACCACATTTATGAGTCGGATTAGTAATTTTGTGCTATACAAAATAAATTGAATTGAATTGAAATGTAGCCTAAAACGTACTGAAAGCCAGCTGGTAGTAATGGATAAATGGACTTGCAATTGTAGAGCGCCTTTCTCGTTTAAAAAGGCTAAAACGGGGTAATGGTTTTGAAAATGTTACTTTCAGTTCATGTTACTTTTATTAATGTTACTTTCAGTTAATGTTATTTTCAGTTATCGTTACTTTCAGTTAATTCGGTTGGTGGATTCATTTCTTACCCGGTGACAGTCTCCTCCAGACAGCACCTCCTGAATGAAGACAGCGGGGCCGTCGGCCCTGTTGGAGCCTCCTCCGATGGTGATGCCCAAACTGCTGGATCGTGCAACTGAAATGAGCTGAATCACTCCTTCACCTGGATGACTGAGAACAGGAAGACACGTGAACACGTCAATCTTTGAAGTTAAGAAAATGAGCTCTGTTTGCTCTATTTTCGTGAATCAGTCAGGTGCACCATAAGGGGGTGCAAACACGCTTCTGGTATTTTTGCAACCAGGGGTGTGTCTAAGGCCTGTGGTAAACAATAACCTTCATTAGGCCTCCATGGCATTACTGTCGTAATTCTGCAAAGTCACAGGCAGAGTGAAAGTAATATTATCACTATTATCACTGATATATCTGTATTGGTACATATGTCGGCCACAAAGTAAGAAGAGATTGGGGTATAGACATTCCAAAGATATGTTTGAGGTCATTACATAGTTGTTCTACCAGAGAGCACTGGCAAGTACATTAGTACACAGTATCTTGGTCACTTAAAAAAAGATAGTGATCCTTATCAGAAGTGTTTCTGTCAGAAGAATATCAGTCAAGATATTGGTTCAGTACTTCACAGTTTTTTTTAAACTCTCAAATATACATCCGCCAAAAGAATTCAGTCACCAAACTACCAAACTCGGGAAAATGCCACATGACCAGCGCAGCGCTTTGCACTCCACCTCAGAACAAAAGATAGAGATGAACTGACATATATCAAATATAAACTAAAATATATAAACGTTTAATATTGGCATGATTGATAGTTTAATTTCGGGCTGCTTGTTTACGACAAAAATCATAATCACATTTTGTTTTGGTCAATACTGACAACAATTAATCATTAACTTCGGAAACATGCATTTAGAAATATTTTGTAGCCTACATTTAAATGGAATGCATCCATCTAGTGTCCATCTTTGTGCTCTAGTAAACAATTAAATCTAGACACTTTGGTTGTTATAGATATGAATGGTGATGACACACAAAACGTTCACACCCACAAAACATGGTGAACTTTCTTTAAAACAGGGAATACAGTACCTAGGTGATTTACTGAGTGATGGACAGATAGCTTCATTTGTTGCTAAAGTAACCGCTAACTGCTGCTAACTGTAGCTGCTAACTGTAGCTGCTAACTGTAGCTGCTAACTGTAGCTGCTAACTGTAGCTGCTAACCGTAGCTGCTAACCGTAGCTGCTAACCGTAGCTGCTAACCGTAGCTGCTAACCGTAGCTGCTAACCGTAGCTGCTAACCGTAGCTGCTAACCGTAGCTGCTAACTGTAGCTGCTAACTGTAGCTGCTAACTGTAGCTGCTAACTGTAGCTGCTAACTGTAGCTGCTAACCGTAGCTGCTAACCGTAGCTGCTAACTGTAGCTGCTAACTGTAGCTGCTAACTGTAGCTGCTAACTGTAGCTGCTAACTGTAGCTGCTAACTGTAGCTGCCTTTAGTCCGTTATCACGGTTAGCTGTTTTATTGGCTGACTGAGCAGGTGCCAGCAAAACCACCTCGGTACTAAATTCCCTGCCATCAAACTGGCCTCCTTCACTGGGAGCTCCATTTCATGGGAACTTCCCATGACATGACTAGCCGAGTACTAGTCTAGAAAATTGTTAATGGGGGAGAAGGTTTGCACATTTAAATAACGTGTAAAAAGTAAAACGGTATTAGTGACAGTAATAATAAAGTCTGCATTTTCAATACCGAAATAGTTTGAATTACATTTGTAGAAGCAGATATCTTATGGTAGATGCAATGCAACGAAGTAAAGCATTGTCAGAATGAGGTTTTCCATCGTATACAGTTCTTAGGATGGAACGACTTCACTGACAACTCTTGAGCCCAGTGAGACGCTGAAGTAGATTGTTTATTCCTCATTTCTACAGCTAAACTAGCAGCCACATTGTTTTCCCAACATGATATTAACAGTTTTAAACATTCAAATATGGAACACTACTACTTAAAGGTACCATGTAGAAATGATACGATAGGTAGCACTCAGATTTGAACACATAGCAGAGGCAAGAAAGTGCAGTTAACCTTAAAGAACAAGTCTCATGTCAGTCTCATGCACACCCCTACAAATAGAGTGTATCTGTACCATGTAGTGTCAACTGCCCAGACTAGTAATGACACACATAAATAAAAATACTTTGTAAATCTGGGTTTAGTATTTAGTATTTGCTAGCCACAACTTCCCAACTCGGTGTCTTTACAACAGGAGAGGCGTGTCGTAGTCGATACAAACAAATCCTACCTGAGGGAGCGCAGCATGGGCCCACTGTTGTTGTACATGTTCTGAGAGCCTGCTGGGCTCAACAACAAAGGACTCTGGGAGCGAGACGAGGAACCAGATGATGTACTATCCAGGTAGCGGCCTCCTTTGGAATGTCAAGAAAGAACAAAAACACACAACAGAGTGAGTACAGGCATCTAACTGTGCTGTGCTAGGAGGTGACAAACCAACAACTGTCAAAATGAAAAAAGAGATTTAAATAATTACTAACACTGGAAAGTCATTATTTAGATGAGGGGTAGTAAGCAAGCATGATGGTCTAGTCTTCTGACCACTCAAAGCTCTTTTACACTACATTCACCCATTCACACCCTCTCACACCCACTCACACCCACTCACACCCACTCACACCCTCTCACACCCATTCACACCCATTCACACTCTCTCACACCCACTCACACCCTCTCACACTCTCTCACACCCACTCACACCCACTCACACCCTCTCACACCCATTCACACCCATTCACACTCTCTCACACCCACTCACACCCACTCACACCCACTCACACCCTCTCACACCCATTCACACCCTCTCACACCCATTCACACCCACTCACACCCACTCACACCCATTCACACCCTCTCACACCCACTCACACCCATTCACACCCATTCACACCCACTCACACCCTCTCACACCCACTCACACCCTCTCACACCCATTCACACCCTCTCACACCCATTCACACCCACTCACACCCTCTCACACCCACTCACACCCACTCACACCCTCTCACACCCACTCACACCCTCTCACACCCTCTCACACCCACTCACACCCACTCACACCCACTCACACCCACTCACACACACCCTCTCACACCCACTCACACCCTCTCACACCCTCTCACACCCACTCACACCCACTCACACCCACTCACACCCACTCACACCCACTCACACCCACTCACACCCACTCACACCCTCTCACACCCACTCACACCCTCTCACACCCTCTCACACCCACTCACACCCACTCACACCCACTCACACACACCCTCTCACACCCACTCACACCCTCTCACACCCTCTCACACCCTCTCACACCCTCTCACACCCACTCACACACACCCTCTCACACCCACTCACACCCTCTCACACCCTCTCACACCCACTCACACCCACTCACACCCACTCACACCCATTCACACCCACTCACACCCACTCACACCCACTCACACCCATTCACACCCACTCACACCCTGATGACAGGAGCTACCATGAGACCTGCTCATCAGGACTATCTACCATTCATACACCGACGGCACAGCTATTTGGGGTTAAGTGTCTTGCCCAAGAACACATGGACATGTACTAGCGGAGCCGGGGATCGAACCGCCGATCCTCTGATAGAAGGACGACCCTGCTCTACCCCCGATTCACTCCTTCCACATTTCAGATGTACTGTACTGAAATAGAATTCTTCAACAATTTGCTGCTGCTACAGATGGCTCAACTGAAAACGTGTGTATGTTCCTGTTAAAACATGTCTTAAGCCTGAGTGACTCTGAGCACTGAATAATACCCAATATGCTGACCAAACCAACTGCAGAGCAGCCCAAATATGCCCCAGAATGTCTTTTCTTGTATCCACTGCCTGGGGTGAACATCTGCTTCTTTCCTGTCCTCACATTCAAAGGTAAATCTCACATTGGGAGTCATTCACGCTGAATTCCAGCAGTATACATGGATGAATATAGTTTGGTCGTCATATTTGAGTGTATGGAGAGACAACCACAGTTGTTTGCATAAAATGAGTATCATTCCATAAACAGTGGAAGTGTTTTAAACTCCATCATCTGTGTTGCGAATCCTAAAGGCTTCAAATTGTAGCATTGTGTTGCTCTTCTTTTGGTGGAGGAATGTTTTACTTCTCCATGTGTCCTAAAGGTGTGTTCAGAGGTGGTACCAAGTCTATTTTGCAAGCCACAAGTCAAGACCTACCAGTCCTCGGTCCAGACTCAAGTCAAGACCACCAATGCCAAGGTTTGGACTCCACAGACTGTGGTTAGAGTCTGTAAATCATACTGATGCAAAAATACACTGATTATCTTAACTGCATATTACTCCAGTAATGAAATCAGTGCATGTCATTTTACATTGAGTCAAGTGTAGAAGTAACAATACTGATTCTCATGACATGCAGTGACACAGCAATCCTCTTCTATACGAGGTCCAGTATTCTCTTGACAAATAGGCCTCTTGTTGCATTTGTTTGTTTTTAAGTGAGGACTGAATAAGATATTGACATATTATTCAGACGAGTTTTAATATTTATGTATTTATTGGGTACATTTATGTTTATATTATCAGGAGTTTAAAAAATAATCTTTACAATAATCAATACATTTTAGATTAATCTGAGAAATAATCGTTAGTTTAATCAAAAAAAGTAATACTACTCGTTAACTATGTGCTGTTATCACCATATCTAAATGATTATTGCTTCTCCTTCATCTCTAGAACGTGACTCTTCAGAACCACGGCAAACTCTTTTGATTTCCGACATGTTCTGACAACACGTTGCACATGTAGCATCGCCCTTACAGTTCATCATCTCAACCCGTCATCTTTGAGTGTAAACTATCTGTGTGTCACCATACTGAATAGATCAACAGGATACATCTCTGGAATCTCTCCACACTAATAGTTTTCAATGCACACACAAATAGTTATGGTCATTTACATATAAATCACACATTGTATTTGTGAATTCTTCAGTGTATATTTGATCATATGCATAGGGATCTGACCCCATGTACCCTGATCCCCTGCACAGAGCACACAAACCTGCTCACGTGCTGATGCCGTGTTTTAACACATCTGTACCAGCCGGCTGCCTCCCCCCCACTGAAACAGATGTTGGCAATTGTGTAATGGACAAGTGCACATGTCATAAGCTATTTTTAAAGGCAGACTTACTCCATCTACCTCCAGGCTTAGTACTCAAATACAGAACCTTTTACTCTTTACATAGAACTGAATGATAATGCCATTGATGCATTTCTGACATCAAACAGGACTTTGTCCAGGAGTGTAAACACACCAGAATGTGTAATATCATTGTGATTTGCCTACCTTGCTGTATGGGAGAGTTGCGTGTTGATCCTGTGCTGCTATTAGATCCATACTTCTCCAGCAACTCGGCAAATTCTCTCCTATTCAGGGAAACCAAAAGAGAAACATTAACGGGATAAGAGACAGACAGATGCACACGTAGGCAGTTGTATTGACTGACCTTGAGTTGATGCCTACAAATCAAATATAACAGTTACGGAGGAATACAACATTTTAAATCACTATAGTGGTTTCATTTCAGATAGGGTCAGCTATTTAGCAGCACGGTCTGTGTGTATAGCGGCCAGGAGACCACCCCGCCGGCAGGAGAGCGGCCAGCACTCAGCAGCTCCGTGAGACTGAAGCCCAGTCAGCAACTACAGCAACTCTCATTCAGACAGCACAAACCCAGGAGCCGGGAGTCACAGGGGCTGGTGGAGGGCTGGGTCTAAACTGTGTAACGGCAGCAACAGAGATTTTGTCCCCTGGGATCAGACCCCCGGTGTCGAGGTTTGCTCGGGCTGAATTCGAGCTAACTGCTAACAGAAGGTGCGTCTCCTGGAGCTGCCTCACACTCTACTCTCGGTGAAGTAGCCTCCTGGGTCCTGGTGGAGGGGAGCATGAGGTGAGGGGGCATTTCATTGTGTCGTCTCTGCCGCTGTGGATTTAATCCAATAATCAAACTCAAATGTACTAACATGTACACGGGCCATGGATGTAGCCTCTCATTTACAAGCGTTCTACGTCCTCTCATGTTGGACGGAGGACAGACTGGACGCTACAGTGACTCACTATCTCCTCTCCAGGAGCCAGTGGTATTAGAAGACTAGCTGGTTAGCAGGTATCTCTGCAGCACAAACATTGACCTATTTGACACGACAACACTGCTACTTCTTCACATTCCTTTGATAATCTTAGTTCTTTTTGTTCATGTTTTCACTCAAATTCTGGTCAGATCTTACAGGTTGCACCTTCAGGTATAAATTAAACTGGCCTTGGTATAATCCTAGACTAAGTCTAAGACTAAGTCTAATTCATAGCTATGGTTCATTTAGATCTAAATCCTTTCACCAACATTTAGATCAGTTGACCAGATTATGTCAGATACTCTCAATCTGTTAGAAAGGATTGTGGCTCCAGGAGAAATAGGGACACTAATTGTTCTTGGACAGCATAAAAAGATAACCTCAGGCTGCACCTCTGACGCAGGGCCAGCTCTTTACTGCACACTGAGTGACTGGACATAGTCACAACGATGAAGCAGTCTTTATAGTCCGACACATTGTCACACTAATTCTTTTGATCTTTCTCCACCTGTGATACTTACAATCATTTAATCTTACTCATTTTGCACTTGGTGGTGTTTACATGATTCTATCCAATCATGTGGCTAACCCCGCCCATCACAAACTGCTCTTGACGTTGTTAGCTAGTGTGTTGTTGTGTGTAAACCAACTGATTTGTGGTTTAGGTATGATAACGATGTGGATGAGGTTGCCTTTGGTGGAGGCCAACAGTCCTCTACAACTGTCCTGCTGTGGTTCACACCCACATTTCAGAAATCACTCTACCACTCTACCAAAGTAAAGCCAAAATATATAGCTGCCATCTTTATTTCGAGTCAGAGTCTGCATGGTAGTGATCAGGGGGGTGGAGCTGCAACATCAAGGTAGCCCCCATACTCCTGCATTAGCCAAGCACAAGCCAAGCACAGCCACCTAGCTCCTACATCAACAACTAACCATACTATCTGCATTAATACATTTGTGTTCAAATTTACCCTTGGCTAAGCCCCGCCCCCCAAAGCCATTCCTTCAAGATGTCAGAGCTACCATGGAGCCCACACTGTCACTGCTGCTCTGAAGAAATATGAACTCATTTCTGTAAAAACAAAGACAGAAGGCTCTACAATATGTGTTTGAAGGATATATCCAGGATGAAAACTGGTTAAAAAGATAAAGATAAAGCTAAAGCTACAGATCACAGTGTGAAAGTGAACCACCACATCACCTGACGATCAAGACAGAAAACAATTCAATTAAGAAACAACACTGTTCCTGTGGTACTAGGTAGGTCTATGTTCAATGTCACGATCATTGAAATACATTAAGTATACCTTCAGTAGCTAGCATAGCATAGAAGTGCTAATGCAAATTATGATGTGCTAATGTACTCTGCTAATGTTAGCTCCTCAGGCTTTTAGGTAGAAACCAGTGGCGGCTGGTCAATAGAGGGCCATGGGGCCTGGCCCCACCTTCAGCCACACACAAAAAAGGAACATTTATAATAATAATAAATTATACAAATTGTCAATATTTGTGTTTTTGAACTCTGGAATGTACCCAGTAATATGTGTAAAATTTAAACGGATTACGTGTGTTCAGTCTGGAGTCTTAAGTTTACTCAGAAACATTAAGGGTTAAAGATGGAACAAAAAATAAACATGAAATCAGAAGATATTTATTTATTTATTCATCAAATATTTGATTTTGTCATTGAAGCTGTTTTGACAAAAACGAGTAAATAGATTATATGAAATTACTTCTCATCTTATGAGGAAAGAGCCTGAAGACTTTAAAATCAGGGAGTATAAAGTATAAAAAAAATACACACAATTATACATCTTATTTTTTGATCATATTTTTTGTCGTTGTCATGGTAACGTGATATGTTGCAGTAAAGTGTTGTCCCATTCCTATTTACACCATCTCAAGCCCTCACAGTCTCTCACACTCAACCACTTATCAGGTGACGTCAGTAAGTCCTTGAGGGTTCAGGGCTTAGGGTTTAGGGGGGACATTGGGATTTGGCCGAGAACTTTGGCGGAGATTCTTCAGACCAAAGAGCTGATCCCAGATCAGCCTGACCTCACAATCAGACAGCAGACTAGCGGGAAAGGGAAGCAGTACATGAAGCTTCTCTACTAGCTGTACACCAGACAGGTTTGACTCGCTGGATGACGTCATGATAATAACTTATTTAGCTTTTTAAATCAACGGGGACAGAACCAGCATGGACAGTTAGGGAGTGAGGGATGAGGAGGTAAGGAGACATGAGAACACCAGGGCACACATGGAGAACTCTGTCAGCTACATATTAGGCAAAGTGAACATCTGTTCTTCTACATAGTTGTCCTCAGTCTCATCTGATGAACTTGGTCATGGAGGCATCAACATTTAATAGAGATGGTACATTAACAGAGAAAACTCATCATAGCTTATATCTATATATGTATGTGTGTGTTTTATATTATACTGAATATTATTATATGATATATATTATACTGTATATATATATTATACTGAATATTATTATACGATATATAAACATCGAACAAAAAGTTGTCACACTCTAGCATGAACAGCACACCCAAGCTGATCCCACAAGTGGGTTGAGGTCAGGACTGTTGGCAGGACATTCCATTCTCTGCCAACAGTCCTGACCTCAACCCCATTGAACACTTGTGGGATCAGCTGTTCATGAGGAGGAGGAGCCAGGCTGGTGACCAGCATGAGGAGGAGGAGCCAGGCTGGTGACCAGCATGAGGAGGAGGAGCCAGGCTGGTGACCAGCATGAGGAGGAGGAGCCAGGCTGGTGACCAGCATGAGGAGGAGGAGCCAGGCTGGTGACCAGCATGAGGAGGAGGAGCCAGGCTGGTGACCAGCATGAGGAGGAGGAGCCAGGCTGGTGACCAGCATGAGGAGGAGGAGCCAGGCTGGTGACCAGCATGAGGAGGAGGAGCCAGGCTGTTGTGGCTGTGTACGGTTCTTCCACACGCTACTGAGGCTCCTGACCGTTTGTTAAATGAATAAATTGTAAAATTGCCAATATGTGTTGTTTCTTCCTTGTTACTGATAGACTTCAATCATCCAATCCACCAAACAACACCGAACAAGAGTCAATAGCAACAGCAGAATAAGCTGTTTGGCATTGACAGAGAAGATTTGGCACATTTTTCATGGGCGCAACCCACAAACTCAGCTGTGCTGCTCATCCCACAAATGCATGTTCCTTACAAATGGGGCACCGTTGAAAAGGGAACTAAACAGGCTTTCCAACGGTATAAGATTTATTGCCAAGAAGCATTGTTACAACAGAGAAATAATCTACCAAACACAAATTTCCGAACCTTTTGTTCGATGTTTATTATACTGTATGTATATATATATATATATATATGTTATACTGAATTCCCTGTGAGGGTGACTAAACTAAGATGTCCTGACGTGTTTATCAAAGTGTTATTTACTGCTTTTTTTCGTGTTGGAATAAATGTTAAATATTTAACTGTAAAGTAGTAATGCGTGTTTGATACCGTAATGTTTTGCATTAAATCATTCTGGGATGTTTGCTGAAATTGATTGGATGGCCCTACCTAGAACATGTTCCACCAGCCGCCACTGGTAGAAACGTAACCTCTCTAACGAGTATCTCGTCTACACGTTTAACCATGACGAGCTCCAAAACCAGCCTGAACACGAGGAACATCTGAAACCATCGATGAGAGTCTGTGAAGCCGAGCTGGGTAGACCCTGGTCAGAGCTGGACCACGCTACGACATGTGAAGGGTTGACACATCTTCTACTACACAGACTCGTGATTCGTTTGTGATCTTCTCTTTACGTTCCTACTCGATTTACATTCCCGAGCCTCATGCTCCGTGTCGACTCCACTCACACAGCAGCTGTCATTAAGCTTGCATTCTCTCCAATGGCCATCAGGAGGCGACTCCTCTGGTTGTGTCTGAATACTTAATTCTAACCTCTCTCAGTCACTTTAAAGTCCCTGCTCTGTGTTCACTCTGTGTTCACTCTGTGTTCACTCTGTGTTCACACTGTTCACTCTGTGTTCACACTGTTCACTCTGTGTTCACACTGTTCACTCTGTGTTCACTCTGTGTTCACACTGTTCACTCTGTGTTCACACTGTTCACTCTGTGTTCACACTGTTCACTCTGTGTTCACACTGTTCACTCTGTGTTCACACTGTGTTCACTCTGTGTTCACACTGTTCACTCTGTGTTCACACTGTGTTCACTCTGTGTTCACACTGTTCACTCTGTGTTCACACTGTTCACTCTGTGTTCACACTGTTCACTCTGTGTTCACACTGTTCACTCTGTGTTCACACTGTTCACTCTGTGTTCACACTGTTCACTCTGTGTTCACTGTGTTCACTCTGTGTTCACTGTGTTCACACTGTGTTCACTCTGTGTTCACTGTGTTCACACTGTGTTCACACTGTGTTCACACTGTTCACTCTGTGTTCACATTGTTCACTCTGTGTTCACTCTGTGTTCACACTGTGTTCACTCTGTGTTCACACTGTTCACTCTGTGTTCACACTGTTCACTCTGTGTTCACATTGTTCACTCTGTGTTCACACTGTGTTCACTCTGTGTTCACACTGTGTTCACTCTGTGTTCACACTGTTCACTCTGTGTTCACTCTGTGTTCACACTGTTCACTCTGTGTTCACTCTGTGTTCACACTGTGTTCACTCTGTGTTCACACTGTTCACTCTGTGTTCACATTGTTCACTCTGTGTTCACACTGTTCACTCTGTGTTCACATTGTTCACTCTGTGTTCACACTGTGTTCACTCTGTGTTCACACTGTTCACACTGTGTTCACTCTGTGTTCACACTGTTCACTCTGTGTTCACTCTGTGTTCACACTGTTCACTCTGTGTTCACATTGTTCACTCTGTGTTCACATTGTTCACTCTGTGTTGACTCTGTGTTCACATTGTTCACTCTGTGTTCACTCTGTGTTCACTCTGTGTTCACTCTGTGTTCACATTGTTCACTCTGTGTTCACTCTGTGTTCACTCTGTGTTCACATTGTTCACTCTGTGTTCACACTGTTCACTCTGTGTTCACTCTGTGTTCACTCTGTGTTCACACTGTGTTCACTCTGTGTTCACTCTGTGTTCACACTGTGTTCACACTGTTCACTCTGTGTTCACTGTGTTCACACTGTTCACTCTGTGTTCACTGTGTTCACACTGTGTTCACACTGTTCACTCTGTGTTCACTGTGTTCACACTGTGTTCACACTGTTCACTCTGTGTTCACTGTGTTCACACTGTTCACTCTGTGTTCACTGTGTTCACACTGTGTTCACACTGTTCACTCTGTGTTCACTGTGTTCACACTGTGTTCACACTGTTCACTCTGTGTTCACATTGTTCACTCTGTGTTCACAGTGTTCACTCTGTGTTCACTCTGTGTTCACACTGTTCACTCTGTGTTCACTCTGTGTTCTGTTTACTCTGTGTTCACTCTGTGTTCACTCTGTGTTCACTCTGTGTTCACTCTGTGTTTCTGTTGCTCTGTCAACATCAGCCATCTGTCATGATTACATGTTATGATAACAGCAACGTCATTTGATTTTCATGTTTAAACGCTGGCGCAGCTGCTAAGCATGCAGCTATCGCTAAGCTAGTTCTGACTTGTTTTTAAGAGAAGAAGAGGAAGTCTGTTGAGGGGGAGACAGACAGACAGACGGCATAATCTCCCCCCCCCCCCCCCCCCCCCGTCCTCTGCTCTGGGAGGGTAGTTAAAGCACAGAACACGGATTATCTCGTCAGGAGCACAGCCCTAGGTTAAGCTCTCTCCCCTCCTCAGTCTGCTGTCATTCCACCACAAAGACGGGAAGGGGGGGGGGGGGGGGGGGGGGGGGGGGGGAGGTTCATCACAACATCAGAGTGCTAATCAGCTCGAAATAACACTACACGAGACATTCACGATTCAACCTGCATGAGTCTTAAGATGCCACTTGTCAGCACTCACATTCATGCAGTTCTACATCTAGATATTAGGATCTGCACAATGAACCGTGTGCTCCTGGTGCCACAGTGCTGTTACCACTATTAACGGCTCATTTCCTGCACGTATCCTCTGCTGAGGTCCACATCATGTCTGTGTCAGAATGTCTTCACTATGCATTACACCTACTTACATATTTTTCAGAAAATAAGGGCTGACGTGCTCACGTTCACGTGCAACTGTCCTACAACCTGTCAATGTACAATCAAGGACCATGTTGTCTGAAGGGGATTTGAGGGGAAGACTAATTTTCAGTATAGCTTTTATGGCAGCAGTTCAGCTTTAATAACTACAGTGTGAGAATAAGCACTTTGAATATTCATAGGAAAGTAAGATTTACAGTACTGTAGGTTAGAAGGTTAAGAATCTAACTCTCAGTTGATTCATTGAACAGAAGGAAAATAATCACATAGTGATGGATCCCAGTACAGGCACTGTGAGAACCAGTGTGGCCCCATATCTCAGTACTGGTTCTTATACATGGACACTTTGCTTACTTTGCTTCCTCATCTCTGGCTATGAGAAGGCGCATGAGATTAGTTGCAGAGGCTCCTCTCAAGATGTCCACAGCTCTGAAAAACAAACACACAGTCACATTATTGTTACAGCATCAGTCAATGCGGTTAAATGAATGACAGGAGCAGTCATTATTTACTGGACTACCTTTCACTTGTGACTCCTACTAGACTGTCCCCGTTCACCTCCAAGATCTGGTCCCCTGGCATCAGGGTTCCTGTCAGAGGTCAGAGTAAGGTCTTTAGTCCTTTGGTACACATTGGAGGCATCAGCTACATGAAGAACATGAAGTTAGGCTATAAAGAAACTACAGCATGGTCATGAGCGGGAGTACACACACAAGGCTGTGAAGGTCAACTCGTCGGCGTGATGGCGTTTAGTCGTCTCATTTAGCCACTTGTTAGACTCCTAAAATCTCCTAAAATCTGTATATATTTTATACCCAAGAACAAAACGTTAAAATATTTTAAACTCCAAAGACATTATTTGAGGCATCTAACCATAAACCCATTTAAAAAAAGAGTGTAGGGAATTACATAAAATACATAAAATGTATTTTATTTGTAGGGAATTAAGTGAGAATCTGTTATTGAACAGTGGTGATGTGAGCTACTTTGTGATGCTCTGCTGTTATAACAGCTTCATAATTATTGTTTTTTGAATGTCAAGCTGTAATGATTTGAGTACAAACAGTTAATATGTGCCCTATATCCATCATTCATGGCAGAGAGGAAGTAGGCCATGCCAGTGTTGTGGTGTAATGTATTCATGTTGTTCTGTCGCTCCAGGTCCACTGTGTCATCCACACTGTTCTAGACACTGAGGGGATATGTGCTGCCCTCTTTTAGGCACTAAACTGTCCTTGTGTACTAAAGGAATGATCCAAGGTTTTGTGCTGAGGACATCAGGCTATCATCCAACGTTTCTCACATACACCTTTTTAACAGAAGAAGAAGAAGAAGAAGAAGAAGAAGAAGAAAAGGAGGAGGAAGAACAAGAAGAAGAAGAAAAGGAGGAGGAAGAACAAGAAGAAGAACAACAAGAACAACAAGAAAATGAGGAGGAAGAAGAAGAACAAGAAGAAGAAAAGGAGGAGGAGGAACACGAAGAAGAGGAGGAAGAAGAACAAGAAGAAGAAAAGGAGGAGGAAGAAGAAGAAGAAGAACAAGAAGAAGAAAAGGAGGAGGAGGAACACGAAGAAGAGGAGGAAGAAGAACAAGAAGAAAATGAGGAGGAAGAAGAAGAACAAGAAGAAGAACAAGAAAAGGAGGAGGAAGAACAAGGAGAAGAACAAGAAGAAAATGAGGAGGAAGAAGAAGAACAAGAAGAAGAAAAGGAGGAGGAAGAAGAGGAAGAAATGGAGGAAGAAGAAGAAGAAGAAGAGGAAGAACAAGAAGAAAAGGAGGAGGAAGAAGAAGAAAAGGAGGAAGAAGAAGAAAAAGAAGAGGAAGAACAAGAAGAAAAGGAGGAGGAAGAAGAAGAAAAGGAGGAAGAAGAAGAAGAAGAAGAAGAGGAAGAACAAGAAGAAAAGGAGGAGGAAGAAGAAGAAAAGGAGGAAGAAGAAGAAGAGGAAGAACAAGAAGAAAAGGAGGAGGAAGAAGGAGAAGAAGAATCCAGGCTTCAAAACCTTCTTGCAATAAAGTGTATTTTTGCCATTAAACACACGATGGCCGTGTGTTTAACAGTCTACACTCGTATTCTCCAACAAGAGGAGTGAGAAAGAAATCATGCTAGTTACTCGTCAGCACACATAAACATCAGGTTCTGCATATCCATTGACCAACTTGTTCAATAATGGCTCCACATGTTTAATAAGAGGTGCTTCAAACATACGTGATCAACTATAAACAGTAGAATACGAAGCACAGTGAAGTTGTGCTTTCTCTTTTGTTTTATACACTTTGTACACTGGCTAAGAAGACGTCCAGATCATACATATATCTAAAGTAAACATCATGTATCTGGAGTGCCTTCCACCCAATAGCTGCACATTCAATAAGACAACCGCCTGGATCATGTGGCTCATTACAATAAATCACCCACGTCTTGAGAACTACCTTTACAAAGTTGCACCATATTTTCCTGCAAGCCAATCAGAGCAGACTGGGCTTTTTTAGGAGGGGGGGGGGGGGGGGGGGGATACAGGTATATTCAGACAGACAGTATGAGAAAAATCAATAGCTTTTTGAACATTGAAGCAATAAACACGTTTCTAGTAGAAATCTCAAACACAAGTATGAACCTGAACATGAGCATGATATTTAAATATATGACTGATGATGAAAACAACAAGTAGTGACAGCAGAGGCGGTCTGTGATGTAGGAGGTACAGGTGGATGTTAGGGGAGCCATCCATCTATAGGTCTGCCTCAAAGGAGGGAAGACAACAAATACAAATGGATAACTTTTGTTATTTTTTGCTTTTACTATTTAAATACTATTATTTCAAAATATTGTTTGAAAAAAACGCCCACAACAACATAACTTTGTAGCCTATTAAAAAAGTCCTGTTTTCTGTGTTGTGCAGTGCATCACCCTAAAAGCTAATAAATAGCTCGAGTGAACCTCCGATAATCCCACTTTAGCTTCATGAGGGAAAGTTGGAAAGACTATTCAGTTGTTTGAGGAATAACCTAAATCTGAATTTTAAAAACTACAGCTTTTCTTTTAATAGTGATCTGCATAGCTTAATGTCAAAGACATGAAGCTAAACAGTCCCTGTGTGAGTGAACACAATGCTTGCTGGTGGAATTGGCTGCGATGAATGGGGCACAGCTATAATCTGGCCTAGGGCACCAAATTGGTCAGAGCCGGCTCTGAGTGTCAGTGTTTGATTTGAATTACGGCAGTTAGGGAGAGAGCTCATGTAGGACACAGCACCCTGAGCTGATCCACCAGCATTTCACTGCCTCTGTGTATTTTCTGTACTGATGTCTTCTTTGTATAATACATACCTGCAAACTCATAAGAGGTGAAAGAGGTGACAAGCCCGAAACCCTGTCGGGGGGGGGGGGGGGGGGGGGGGGGGCATGCTCCCCGGGATCATTTTATTTTAAACATGAGCTTTTAAAATGTAGCATTCTGGTGTACTCTGAGAAGAAAATTAAGTGATAACACAATTACTTTAAGCAAAAAACTAATTTATTATTCAGTCATTAATCAGTATTTCAGCTCTATTATTATTAACCTTTATTTAGACAAAATCCATGGAGACCGAGGTCTCAATTTCAAAGGTTTTAGTCAAATAAAAACAAAGTCAGGGCCAGCAAAGCCTTCTCTGCTGGCCTAAACAGAATCACAAAGTTACAGCTATTTTATAATTTAATAATCTTTCATAAATACACTACATGTATTATAATTTATAAAAATATTTATTTATTATCTTATTTTCTCATTGCACAGCTCCTGTCTTCCTCAGTTGCTCTGCTTCCAGTGCAGCTTGTTTTAAGTAGAGCTTTTATCCAATCAGATTTCACCTCTGTGTCTCTAGGTAAGAAGAGAGGCCCGAGGCCTGCAGACTCACAAGTGAATCCCTTTGCAGTTTAAGTGAATGGGGACGATATTGTTGATTGTCATAGTCTTCAACCAATCAGATCTTTAGTTTGACATGTTGGGCGTATTCTTTGACGTGTCAGAGCCTTCTAGCTGGCCTAGCCATACGTGATTGGTCAGTGGGCTAGCCTGACATGTTGGGCGGTGACAATCCCAATATCTGCTGCCTCTGTCGAGCGGACATTTTCAGCCTCAAACGCATTAAAACGTATTCAAGAAATACAACTGGGGAGGCTCGACTGTCTTCACTGGCGTCCATGAATCAAGAAGGACTTCTTACTGGAACTAAAACGCACGGATGTACTGAACAACCGTGAGATTAAACTCTTTATTAACAAAGAAAGGAGGATGGACTTTGTCTTTAAATAGTGAACGGCAGCTCTGGTAAGTTAAATGCGTTTGTTTTTACATCTGCAGTAGCTTTAATATGCTTGTTTATATATTATTATTTGTACAACTTGTTTTTATGAAGATGGATTTTTGTTTGGTTTTATATGTGATAGGAACCATTGTTACGTCCTATGTTGCTCTGGGGACATATTTAGCCGGTGCCAGTGTATGAAGGAAAATCACTGTCAAAATCCGAGAGCGCAAATGAGATCCATGTGCGCGCGCAAATCAAACAGTATTTTACAAACAAAGTATTTTACTTTGGCGAGCACTTTTACATCACTCCGCGAGCAAAATTCCCTCTCGCGCGAGCAACAGTCGCTCGTGAAACTTTAACCTGCTCGCTCGACAGTAAGTAAGTAAGTGGGCGGACCCAGTCTCGATTGTATCTCTACATCTAATTGGTTATAATCCTGGTCTTTGGATAGACCTGATATCACTCTGACACAGATGCTAGGTCTGTTAGAGGTAGTTTTCAATCCGCCACTAAACACTACTGTACTCCACTACATCTCAGCATGTTATACATTTGTCTGACAGGTTTTGTAAACTTGTCAGACTGTAGAGGCTGATGAAATACAAATTATGTTAATAGCGTTGTTAAATACAATAATTAAAAATGTGTTTCTCTTGTGAATGGAGTCAAGTTGCTCAGATTGGTTTACATTCACTCCATCATTCTATTACAGACAATGTGTGTTTGATAGTCAAACCTCTTGTGACAAACAGCTCAAAGAAACTCTTTGATCTTAATTGATTAAAACATGATGTGATCATATTTAATCATACTGTTGTGTTTACAGAGGAGATATAATGTAGTTGTATAATATGAGCAACAATTTGGACCCGCTCAAAGATCTAGAGCCAAGATTAGGGACCACTGTTTGTATATCCACTCGCATGGATTTCATTTGCGCTCTCGGATTTTGACAGTGATTTGCCTTCATACCAGTGTTGGCAACTTGGCGACTTTCTCTCTAAATCTGGCGACTTTCCAAACCTTCATGGAGACTTTTTTTGTCAAAAGCTACTAGTGACAAATCTAGCGACTTGTTCTGGTGTTATTAGAGACTTTTCTGGTGTTTTGACTCGATAACGTTAAAACACGTACGTTCTACAGTTACTGTTGTGAACGAGCAGCGGGTGCTGCCGTGAGCCCCTCCGCCGCCCCAAAGCACTCACAGGCGGGTACTCTCACAGAAGAGGAGACGCTGCAGTCAGAACAGAGAGGAGACGCAGTCTCGGCGTATTCTCTGCAGTTAATGTATTTACAAGTGTTGGCTTCATTTTTACACAAAACAAATAATAACCGTAGCTGTGTTTCAGCTGCAGGACAGCAGTGAAGGCCCAGGTATACAATGCACGGCCCGCCACTGATGGACTTCCACTGTTACTGTACAGCTGTTAGAATAGTGGCCTATCTTCTATTTGCAATTAATATGCATTCAATCCAGTTCAATTATTTAAATTAAAATGATAATCTACTCTGGCTGAGGTAGTTTATCAAGAGTAAAATAATAGCTGTGATTTAACTGCACGTGTTAGTCCTCTGGCTGTGTTCATCACACTGTACACAGTGAACAGTGTACAGTGTGATGAGAGGGCATGTGAGCCCTTGTTGCTGTACTTTATCTCCTTGGAGCAGAGGCTGCATTTAGCATACCTGCCGTATCACAGTAAAACACTGTGACAGCGGGAAGCTGTACTCACGTCTGATCCGCCGGTGTTCTGGTTTAACGTTAATGAGTGACCGCGTGAAACTGAACCAGAACACGGGGGGGGGGGGGGGCTTCATGTTTCATCACGTTACGTTTTTTCCTCATAAATCGCGATAATGACGAACGTTAACAGTCCACAGAGTTCCGCATGCAGTGGACGTTAACTTAACCAGCAAGTCTGAACGGTAACGGAACATAACGGAACTTAAACTGTGACGGAGGGAAGTGAAGACGCTGTAGACATCTTAACGCTGATTGGACAAGACTCGACACGTCACATCAAAGATGTTCTATTGCGAAGATCACCACATCACCTTTTCTCCTCGTCTCACTCCAATCGGAGAACCCCCCCCCCCCAAAGTGATAAAAGTAATCCGGGCAAGTCATGACAAGAACAAGAACACGTCCTCGGACCATACGGTACTCACCGTCACTTGATGCAAGGCCACCTGGTAAAATCCGTTTGACGTAGACTCCAAACTCCTCTCCTGTTAGCTCCTTAACTCCACCGATCACTTTAATCCCTGATGAGAGCACAAGAAACATCACTTTGTCATTTTCTTTTCCTTCTGTGCTTTTGCTAACGATCCAACATATTAATGACGGCGATAGAGAGACTAATGATTTTCTTCTTGCTTAATTTCATATGACAAATACAAAGCATACAAACTATGAAGTAACTATGAAGTAACCACAAACTAACCTCCACAATGCCAAGGAGGGATTTTAATGATCTGTAAAGTCATATCTCATATTCACGGATTACTGTATGTCCTTTAAAGAAACAAGGCAAGTATGAAATGCATTCTGAAGAAACAAAGGTAAACGATTTGATTTGGTTGCAAAATATAAACTCAAACGTGGATTTTTAAGACTTCTAAAAACATGTAAATGGTGCTTTTATCAGTGATTGTGACAGTCACACAGTGACAGACAGTGGGATCGTGTGATAACGTCCTTTTCTTCACTAAGGCGAGGATATACTACGCTTAAGTCACCACTACATTACTAAATATCACTATGAAAAGCTGATGAACTCCAGATGGAACAAATGCTAATTACAGTACATAAATGAATAATAATAACTTGGTACAGATGGGAATTTGAATATTGGGAACTCAGGGGAGTGAGGGGAAGGTCATCTGTCGGCAGCTGCCATTGTATTGGCATATTCCTTCAGGTTCATAGAAGTAAACTTAAGCCTACCTAAACCTAACTTTCTGTGAGTCATTGGTCAGCTCTCTTGTTAAACCTAACCAAGCGGTTTTGTTGCCTAAACCTGACTTTCTGTGAAGAGAGGCTGTGCATGTAAAGAGCGTATATTGACCGGCCAACCTGATGCTAGAGTGGTACGAGGAGCAAGGACCAAGCTGCTTCATTAGATGCATTGATGTATGTACGTGTTGTCTGAACAGACACATTACAAACTAGAAAGTTGAACTCAGTAGAGTGTAGATCTCCTCCAGGTGAGTCTGCAAAGACCACCGCTGTAATGTTTGATTGAATGAATACAAGCAGAGCTGTGGAGCCTCGTCAAACACACTTCATTCAAACTAAGAAACAAACGTTATACAAGCATCGGGCTCAAAGTGGTCGTACACGACACTTCATACACAAAGGTAAACTCACCAAGCTGATGTGCAGCAGTGTGTGTACAAGTAGTTCTGTTAGCGGTTAGCCAAACAGTGTGCAAAGTGTTTCTCTGGTCTCAGCTGTGTAACACTAGCTGATACACAGCTGAGACCACGAGGAGGCCTGTTAGGAGTCACTAGCTGAGTAGTGAGGGACGAGTCAGCAGGCAGTCAGTGGCAGAATAAAACAGGAAGTCACCAACTATGAGAGCTCCTTGAGCATGCAGCTCTAAAGGGACATCTAATATATTCTGTGTGCTGCAGCAGAATGAGAGATTAGAGGCTCACACACACGACCAAACACGCAACCTCTCTCTGGCGGAGAGAACACCGAATACGTTGAATCCTAGAACTGTGGAGTCCATTCTTGTTCTACACACGAGGCTAAAGACGACAGTATAGACCTGTAAACATCAGGCTATCACTTAGTTAAGATCCACTGTCTATCTAGCCTATATCCTGCCACTACTGAGGGACAGCTTCTATCTGCTCCCAGCAGCAGGATCAACCATATCAGTCATCTTTTTTGTGCCATTCCCACCAATCCCCCAGTCCCCGTTATCCAAACATTTATATTGATTTAGACAAATAACGACAATATTATAGTGTCATTCAACTTCACCCAACTTCTGCTTTGTGTAATGTCATCATAAACGCTAGTTATTCCACTATATCTACAGAGATAATAGTTGTTTTTGAATATTGTATAGAACCTTTAACAAACAACGGAATGTGATGACAAAAGATATGTGAACTGAATGAAGCTATGTGAGTAGGTGTTTATGAGTAAAGGAGAGAATATGACCTACACGTGTACAATACATCCATCTGATGTTACTATAGTGCTGTCAACAGTGGAATCTGACACTGAACTGCTGAATCTACAGAATGGTGGGACTTCTGTTAACCCTTTGTGTCAAGAGTAAACGACGACCTGAATCAGAATATGTGAATGTGTGGAGATCCATATTGTGGATCGCCACGAGATGAAAACGCCAATTCTGTTCGCAACATATTTCACTAAATAGTTATTTAGTTCTGAGGAAGAGAGTCTCTTGTTCTTTTGTTCTGCCTCAAAGCAGTGTCCTCCCCGAGCCTATCTTCAGAGAAGAAAAACATCATACGGATGCATAATATCAAATACATGCCTCTCTCCCTCCTCAGCTGCACGTTTTGTTTTCCAAATCATTATATCCTGCTCAAGATGTATCAAGGTTGTTTGCCTCGGAAGGATTAAAAGTTCCAACACTCTAAGACCTTGTAAAGATCACAAAATTAAATTAGATGAAAAAGGCATAGTTGCTTCTAAAAATGGTTTATAATAACCCAGATGATACATGGGAAATGGATTGTATTTATATACTTCTAGTCTTAGCAACCACTCAAAGCACTTTACAACACAAGCCAGCATTCACCTGTTCACACACACACACATTCATGCTGACAGGAGCATACACGTTCACAGATAAGGGCACTAAGGGCCGGAGATGGCTGCCTCGGTACTGCGCTCTCTCGTACTTTTTCTGTTTTTGTTAGTTTGTCTCGTTTCCAGCTCTCCCTCTCTGATCACATTCAGCAGAGAGGACCTTTTAAACATCCGGCAATCCACTGAGACCACCCCACCCCCCCCCACTGAGGACAATCCCCACCTGGCTGACGACCTGAATGTCTTCTACTGCAGGTTTGATAAGCCTACTCTCACACCCCCCATCATCAAACAACCATCTACTCCCCCTGCCTCCTCCTCACCCCTCCCAACCGACCCCCCACCGGCACTGAGGATCTGTGAAGTGGATGTGAGTCGGCTCTTCCACAGACAGAAGATCAGGAAGGCACCAGGCCCAGACAGTGTCCCCCCCTCCTGCCTGAAAGTCTGTGCTGACCAGCTGGCCCCCATCTTCACTCAGATCTTCAACCGATCACTGGAGCTGTGTGAAGTCCCCTCTTGCTTCAAACGCTCCACGATCATCCCGGTGCCCAAGAACTCCTCCATCACAGGATTAAATGACTACAGGCCCGTCGCCCTGACATCTGTGGTCATGAAGTCCTTTGAAAGACTGGTGTTGACCCATCTGAAGGACATCACAGGACCCCTGCTGGACCCCCTGCAGTTTGTCTACCGTGCAAACAGGTCGGTGGATGATGCAGTCATCATGGGACTGCACTGCATGCTGCAACACCTCGACTCCCCAGGGTCATATGCAAGGGTTCTGTTCGTGGACTTCAGCTCTGCGTTCAACACCATCATCCCAGCAATACTCCAACCCAAACTCTCCCAGCTCACTGTGCCAGCAGCCACCTGTGGATCAGTGGATCACAAACTTCCTGACTGACAGGACGCAGCAGGTGAGGCTGGGAAAAATCACATCCAGTACCCGGACTATCAGCACTGGACCCCCCAGGGATGTGTGCTCTCCCCACTGCTCTTCTCCCTCTACACCAACGACTGCACCTCAGAGGACCCGTCTGTTAAACTCCTGAAGTTCTCAGACGACACAACGGTCATCGGCCTCATCAGTGACGGTGATGAGTCTGCGTACAGACGGGAGGTTGAACAGCTGGTCCTCTGGTGTGGTCAGAACAACCTGGAGCTAAACAGGCTCAACACTGTGGAGATGACAGTGGACTTCAGGAGGAGCCCCCCAACACTGACCCCCCTCACCATACTTAACAACACTGTGTCTGCTGTGGAGACCTTCAGGTTTCTGGGATCCACAATCTCCCAGGACCTGAAGCTGGCCCCCAACATCAACACCATCAGGAAAAAGGCCCAGCAGAGGTTGTACTTCCTGCTCCAGCTCAGGAAGTTCAACCTGTCTCAGCAGCTGCTGATCCTGTTCTACTCAGCCATCATCCAGTCTGTTCTCTGTTCTTCCATCACTGTGTGGTTTGGATCGGCCACCAAACAGGACAGAAACAGACTGCAACGGATTGTCAGGTCTGCAGAGAGGATCATTGGTTCCAGCCTGCCCTCCATCCTGGACTTGTTCACCTCCAGAGTCAGGAAACGGGCTGGAAAGATCACTGCAGACCCTTCACACCCTGGACACAAGCTGTTCAACTCCTCCCCTCTGGTAGGAGCTACAAGGCTCTGTACGCCAAAACCACCAGACACAGGAACAGCTTCTTTCCACTGGCCGTCACTCTCATGAACAATTAATAAGTCATACTGCACTATTACCACTACTTGCACTATTACCTCATTCATTGCCATTGTTGCGCTCTACCTCCTGAGCCACAGTAACCAAGAACATGTTCACAGATTCAAGGGTTTCAGGGATTCAAGGATCATTTATTGTCATTATGCAACACAGGGATGTACAACGAAATTCAATTGTTGCCCATTTGTAACACAATAAACACACGACAAACTAAACTAAAACAGTCTTACATTCCTGTGCTGCATTTCTGAATTAGCATCATAAGGAATGTAAACAGCAGCAACAAAAATAATTCTCTGGTTCAGATAATTTGGCCGACATCTTCCCATTAAATATCAACATGAGGAAAACATTGTCCATCAACTCTGACTTCAACACAGTGTCCTTTGTGGACATCAGCAGACTGAAAAGTGCTTCTTTGAGCCCAATCTGACGGAGATGATGTTCACTATGAACCATGCTGAGGTGATGCAGCTTTCAGCTGCATTAACTAAGGGATTAGCATGTGCAGTCCTCAGCGTAGGACAGCAGGACTGTAGGCTACAGTGTGGACAACACACACTCTCCTGCTGTGGAGGCTTCAGGAGTTCAGGGTGGGGGTCTTTAGGGTTTATGTATTGGAACAGCATGTACATTTGCACATGCTCACGTTGGACGACTATAAGCTGCTTTACTTCTCACCTGTGTGCTGCTTAAACACTGCGGGTATACACACACACACACCTTCAGCATTTGTTACACTTCTCTCCTCACATGTTATGCCTTTCACTTCTATCTTTACCTCCAGACATCAGGTTTATGCGGCTGAAACATAAGCATACACGTGTAATGAGCATTCCTCCTTCAATGCGTGTTTTAATGCTCTCAGACTAAACTGTGACGGTGTAATTGTTATTGATGGTGAGTTCATTTGACTGTCTGATGCATTAAAGTACAGTATAGATAGAGAGACACAACGAGTCCCACCGTCCCAACTCGGCATCTCATTTAAATTTGCTTAATATTGCGGATCAACTGCACATAGGCTCATTATGATAACATGCACCGTATATGAATTACATAATGCATGAATTACTGAGGGCTGTAGTTTTGACTTGTTGTTTTAAGTCTATGGAGGCCCATCAGATCCCATTATATTTATAACTCAGTACCGGTACAGAATTCATTCTTCAAAGTCTTACTCAGCTGATACATTAAAGGCAGTGGTGGGCCATCAGGGCCACCACTGCCTTCTCTGCTGGCCTAAACAGAATCACAAAATTATAGCTATTTTATAATTTTTCATAAATACACTACATGTATTCAAATTTTCCCATTATCTTATTTTCTCATTGCACAGCTCCTGTCTTCCTCAGTTGCTCTGCTTCCAGTGCAGCTTGTTTTAAGTAGAGCTTTTATCCAATCAGATTTCACCTCTGTGTCTCTAGGTAAGAAGAGAGGCCCGAGGCCTGCTAGGTAGACTTTGCAGTTTAAGTAAATGGGGACGATATTGTTGATTGTCATAGTGTTCAACCAATTAGATCTTTAGTTTGACATGTTGGGCATATTCTTTGACGTGCTCAGAGCTGTCTAGGTGGCCTACAAGTACGTCAGCATTAACGTGCGCCGTGATTGGTCAGTGGGCTAGCGTCACTGTTGTGAAGGTGAAGCTAGCTAGCAGAACTTAGTACTAGTAGTAAGAGTTCAAGTGGAAAGATATGTAAGAAGTTATGACATTGACATGACATTTTTAGCATTTTGCTTGGTGTAGATTTGTTTTTTTAACACTCAATGGCTGAAGGAGGAGAAACGGATTTCTCAAGAAGGACATTTCAGGAAAAAATGGACATCGTAAGAAAGGGTCGGCCAACCCCACAGCTGGCAGCCCTGACCCAGCCAGGAAGAGGATTTGTATAAACGGTATTTCTGGCTGACAGCGTCGGAGAAGCGTTGCAGATTTTATGGCTGGGAATGTGTTTTATTTGCAACTGAGCGTCTTGGTGTTTGGAGCTACGCTACGCTAACCTGAGTTGGCTAACAAAGGCAACAACACAACACTATAGCACGACAGGACACTTACAAGCTACGGTGCTTTTGAAAACTTTTGGAGAGACCCGAGTGGATCTACAACTCAACGAACACGTTTGCAGGAGGACCTCTGGCTGGAACTGAACCGCACCGATGTTCTGTACAACCGCGGTATTAAACTCTTCATTAGCAAAGAAAGGAGGATGGACTTTGTCTTGAAGTGAACAGCAGCTTTGGTAAGTGAAGGGCTTTGTTTTTACATCTGCAGTAGCGTTACTACTGTGTTCATTTGTCTATGGTGTCGTTGTTATGATATGGTTAATATTGTTCCCTCTGATGTGAATAATATTTTAATGGCTCGTGCTCTTGAGTGTGCGGTGGAATTCGTGTTTTAGTGCCGCAGTGTTGCTGGATTGATTCGTCATGCTTTGTTGTCATATAAATACATGTGATTTTGCTCTGGTTTATGCTCTTAGATGCTTGTTTAAAAAAGGAGATGCACTTATGACTTCTGGTGACTAGTAGTTCTCTTGAATACCTATGTTGAATACACTTATTGTAAGTCGCTTTGGATAAAAGCGTCTGCTAAATGACTGTAATGTAATGTAATGTGATTGTTACTTGTGAGTTTGTTCTTGTCATTGTGTTAATTACATTGATTTTGACTATATGTATTGTCCGTTAATGATGAAGCATCCAGTCATGTGTGTATTCATCTATCTGTTTTCTTTTACAAAGCAAGAATGATGGTCTGGAGAAATGGGGATTGTGTGGCGATTGCTTTAGCCCTGTTTGAATCAGTAGGGAACAGATAAACGCTGCGGGGAGAGTTTTCAACGTGTGTGCTGCTGTTGGTTTTCCTGCTAAGCTAGTTTAGCATAGTGTGCGTCCCAGAACACGCGTGCATCACCAGAGTACAATGTTGTTCTTCCGTGGTGGGCGTGTCAGACAGCACGTTGTCTGTTACGTTGGGTGGGTTGCCAGTTTGAGCACAGTGGCTCCACAGAGAGAACATTATATTTCCCACAATTTAAGCTTCTGCATTTTCCAAATGCACTAGTATTATTCCGTTCGTAAGCCTCGTACCGAACGGTTTAATACGAATACGTGTATTGTTACACCCCTAGAAACAAATAATAACCATAGCTGTGGCGTCATAATGAGGTTATTAGGAGGTGGTTCAACTGTAGAAGGACAGCACTGAAGGCCCAGGTATAAAATGCACAGCCCACCACTGATTAAAGGTGCTTTATTCAGAATCCAGAGCATAGCTACTGCGTCCACATGGCACTGTTGTAGAACTCAAGAGCGGTTCCTGTTATAGTGGAATGTGGATACATCAGAAAGCTATGCATGCAGTATTAGGTTTGCAAATGCCTTAGCTAACTACAGTAACTTACTAAAACATAGCTATCATTAGCTTACTAACAGCAAACTTGTATCATCATTTTAGCATCAACTGCACCCCTGGTAGACATAGGGTGCTAAGCAATCCCTTGGCATGCAACGTTTTTAACTTCTACAGGCATTTTGTCATATTGTGTTGCCGATGTGGTGATTGGTTTTCACTTGCGTAGGCACAAGCTCCACCAGTGTGATGGTGTACGGATAAAAACAACAGCAGCTCCCTGCATGCTTAACCCAGCTGAGTTAAGTGGGTTAGGGCTTTGCCACATGACCTACTTCTTCTGCTAGACTACTGTTCTGATACTTAACAAGGATACCTACACTGCAGAGAAAATCCCTTTAAAAGTAGGACTTCAATTATTTCAGCTATTCAAAATCAGACTCCATTGCCAGATAGCGGAGGATGATTGAGCAGGGCTACATATATTATGTTGTCAGTTTAAGCTCAGCATGTGATTTGGACTTTACAGAAATAAATGTATTTTTGCTAGTGATGAACGATCTAACATAGTAGACTTTTACCTAGAGGATCACATTTTAATGCCACACCCTTTATACCCAACAAACAGGAAAAAAAGAAGAAAAAAAGTGAATATGGCCGCCAGAATCATAACTAATGGATCATGTGACTATTTGTAATGTGTGTCACTCAGAGAACTGATGCCAGCCTTTCAGCTCATTGTTTTTGTTTTATCACGCACAACTTTAGTGTTTTGGTTCAGTCTCATTACCTTGTTTCCAGCAGCAGGCAGCTGTTTTCAGTGAAACCGCTCTAATAAACCCACTGTACTCTACCTGCTCAGCAGCAAACAGCAGAGAGACACAGTTAGAGACGAGCTGGTGGACATAGTGGAGCATTTAGCAGCTAAAGAAACAGATATTTTTCACAGGAGTTGGTGGAGACCAAAAACAAAACACAAGGTCTACAGAGACCCTGCCCTCTGCCTGTATTGTCTTCTTATTTTGCTGTGTTTGGGACTCTTCTGGGACTCTGCTGAACCTCAGTACACCGAGGGCTGTGTCACAGCAAAGAGCATTTGGACATTACGCGGCTGTATAACCCCAAGCCAATGAACAGGGTGTACAGCCCGTTCTCATTCCCAGGTCAAAAAACGCCACTTTGTCGCGCCCTTCAGTGTCCTGTGGCACAGAGAGAGCAGACAGGCCACTGCAGGAAGAAGCTGCCTTGGGCTGCATTCACTCAAAATCCGGCACCTTCCCTCAGGTTTCTGAGGAGATGTGGTTGGGTGTATTTGTGCTTTAGAACGTATCCTCCATGAAACAATCAGAAAATAAGTTTTATTCCATGAATTGACAGCTTTAATCTCATCTTCAGTGTGGGTTAAGTGTTTTATTTTCTGTGAGGTTACATGTTGTCTCTGCATCAGTGTGGGTTTCCTCTAAGTTTTTCCCACAGTTCAAACACAATTGGAGTAAGTTACGTCTACTGTAAGTGTTAGCCGTGTGATAGACTGGCAACCTGTTTGTAACCCAGTGAATGCTTCATATAGAGTGAATTACAGAGATGAAGAGGACATTAGTACCTGCAGGAAACACATTAGTACCTACAGATTTCCTTCTATCCATGTTTGCTGAAGAGAAAAAAAGACTTACCCAGACCGTTCTCACAATCACTGAACTCCATGGAATGAACAGCTCTGTCTACTCCGTATGGACCCATTAGTGTCCTGTTAGAGAGGGAGGGATGAGGAGGATGGAGAAAACAGGAAGAAAGAAACAGAAGAGAGGAGAAAATGAGTAGATCACAAACTACTTCTGTACTTGGTTTCCCTTCACAGATCAGACCCTTGAGTTGCAGAGCGTCACAGTCAGACTGTGACTACTCATGAATACAGAGCCTTATGTCTGTCTCAGGCAGTTTGTCCTCAATCCTTACAGCTTGTGTCCACCAAAGCCTGTTCTCCAGCTGAAAACACCCAGCTGGAGAACTTAAGAGAGTTTTGGAGACACAGTGTTGATCATGGGAGAAGCTTTGGTTGCTTCTGGTTGCTATGATGTGGAATATCTGCAGAAGTAAAAATGTTGGCGGAAGGTAGACTACTTGATCGGGCCCTTGTTCTGGATGAGAAGAAGGCTGAAGCACGTAGGAAGTGATACATTGGTCATGCAGTAATTCTGGATACATACAGTAAGTCTTTTCCGGTGACACTACAGTTTTGTTGACACTATCTATCATCACTTGCTGAGAGTTGCAGAAATACACCTCTGGATGGACGGACTCAGAGGTGTATGTATAGCATGTGACTCCATGTACATTTTCAACATAAGAGCAACTCAGAATTTCTAGTTTTATTCTTGGAACAATATGAATGATATGCAGTTAGTCTGTACCAGTATTGATCTAGAATGTACCTCCTAGTAATATAGAATATATCATATTATAGAATATGTGTGAAATATGTTCAACGTGTCATGTTACAGGTTTTGTTCAAACTGTTGGCTTTGCTGTTGTATTCACTGACGTATCGTATGCAGACAGATCAATAGGACAACAGTTGTACCTATACAAGGTGTCCAAATGACTCGTTCTTTTTTCCGTATGAGGTTCCTTATCCTGAGTGATCTCGTCTTAGCCTTTGACAAGTAGCTAAAGTTGCTACAGGGCGAGTATCGGAACGCGACTAAAATAACCCAGTACCAAGTAGTATCCAAACTTCTCCACTCAAACAATACCTGCAATCAATGCTGTTTGTGTTCAGATCTATTTGTACACTGATAAAAACACAATGCTTGATCTACTCTTTTTGCATCATCATGTTTGGTATCCTCCGTCACAGCGTGTTGCTAACAGCTTTGTCCGGTAAAGGTCTGCTCTAACAGTGTGTTTGGTTTGGTGCTGAGCAGATGGAGCACAATGGCTTCACCAGAGCTGATGCTGATGCTATACAGTGTTTTCATCGTGCTGATCATTCTTTATGTCTTGAAGGTTTTAGGTTGTCCCTATTTACTTATTGTTACATCATTAAGAAGCATTGCAATAGTTGTCACAGATGTGGCCCTGCACAACCAGCTCATTTTAAAGATAAACATTGATTTATAGTTTGATATGAGGACTTTGAATTGTAGAAGTTAATTATCACAGGAGTGACCTTTCCTTTGAATTCTGCTTTTGTTGGACACACTCTGGTTTAGCCGACTTTGCCTTATTCCTAATCCATCTAACATTGACTCAACTAAAGAACATCAATTTGCTCAGGCTGAACACTAAAAAGATGGTGCATAAGATAGCATTGAATAGCATAGATAAACCAGTGCACACTTATATCCATGTCTACCTGTAAAGACTACTAGCAACACGTTGTTAGTCAATTTTAGAGATTATCGTGTTCATAGGTTTGGAAATCTGGAACAAGGTATTCTCAGCAATGGAATTCACACTTCTCCGTCTGGTTGCCACCCGAACGACACGGAGGATTATCAATATTTCAGATGCAGAGGGTTCCTCAGTAGTGGAACTCTGGGGCTAATTGAGGACACGCTGAACTTCAAATGACAACACTGTGCTTCTGAAGGAAAGCAGCAGCAGAATGTACCATTCATAGTCTGAAGACAGGGAGGAGTGTGTGAACATAGTCTCACGTCATAGACCTGTCATAGATGAAAAGCACAGGTGTATCTAATTACATTAACGATGGCTGCATTCCATTCCAGGGAGGCTCCGGCACTGTGCATGCTGGCTCACTGGAACACTTTCCTGGGACACTTCTTGGAACTGAGCCAATGTGAATTTCACCTTTTCCTGCTACAAGTCAAAATGTCTGCTGTGGAAAAGGTCTCAGATGAATTTAAGCCTTTTCACACTGGGAACGAAAACCTAGAAAACCAAATGGGTCAGTGGATCATTATCCATATCGCTGTGTGACGGTATGAACAGAAGTATCACACTGACCTCATGATCTATTAATCACACCAGCAAAAGTCTTCATTTTATTGGTTGGCTTATTTCTATCGGCATCTGAAATTCGCAGAAATTGAAACAGCTGAGGAAAGAAAAGCCGTGTGGACAGGCTGACAGAGATAGAGGGGTTCAAGTGCTTTAATTAACGTGCAATCTATTCACACAAATATGTTTGCGTTTGGTCTGAAGAAAGGCATATGAAAGCAAAAACAGTTATAACAAGATATGTTAAATCTATTTGGCACCAGAGAAATGCTTTTTAAAAACGACATTGTTTCCATCATCTTATAGATATCTTGTTCTCTTTTTACGGGATAGAAGATACTGTACACATCACTCCGGTGGTAAAGCACCAGATAAAAGAACGTCATCGTCAGGTCCTCTCTACAGCACCGCGGTACAGTTTGAGTTTCCTTGTCAAAGACGAAATGAAGTTTAGTACATTTTGAAGAAGCATGAAGCCATACCCAGTACAACTGTGTAACTATCTTCGACTGTAGACAACATGAGTCTCACTGTTTACATCTGGTCATTCTTCTCAGATCAACACTATATAAACCATTATAACCATTTTCTTCTTCTTTTAACCAAATGAGATGCCTCGGTGCTTCTCTGGGATCTTCCACTACATTCGTTCCATTTAATCAGGAGGATTGGCACCAGAGTAAACACAAAGAAGAGCCAAGAGTTCCTCCTTAACTCCTGTTCTTACGTGTGTGGTCTGGTTAGGCCTAAAGCCTGATTAACTGAAGTTCCAGTTACAACTTGTTTATGATTCCAAGTGTTGACCATGAAGTTATCATACCATGTGAGCTGCTGCTTGTTGTGTTGGCCCTGGAGGACCAGCATTAGCAACAACTAATCAGTCAATCAACAGACTATGTATCTGCAACTGTTTTGATAATCCATTAATCATTGAATCAATGAAGTCAATTTCCAAGCAACACTGTCAAACATTCAATGTTTCAGCTTCTCAAATGTGAATTAGCTGCTTTTCTTTGTCTTACATTTCTCAAGAAAATAAACGGCGGGATTAATTGATCATAAAACAAACCATTAGTTGCAGCCCCGATAATATGAAGCCTGAACATAATATAAAACAAGTATATTGTGCTGATGTTTACAGAGTTTCAACTCATTTTCTGGTGCTTGAAAGGACTCAAATAACACATTTAAAGGCACAATCAACGACCTGAAATGAACTTTATAGGTTCACCATCAAAATATCGAAATGAAAACTGCTAAAAGATGATTGACATAACAGCAGGAGAGGAGTCAGCTGCACTTGGTCAATAGGAGATCATTAATAATCAATAGGAAGTTATCCAGACGGATCCACGTGTCCACATTACAACCCTTCATCTGGAAAAGTACATCACTACACGAACGTTTTTAAAGAACATAATAAATGTAAAGTAGCATCTGAAGCCACAGAACGGACTTCATCGTGAAGGCGAACCGAATACAGCGCGAGGCGCACGAGCGGCACAACGACGGATGGAGAGAAGTGTCCAGAAAAACAACCCGCTCGCGAGCTTTAAGCAGGTCAACGTGTTGCTGTAGAACGTGTTGCTCTCTATAGAACACCCAGAGGGAAACATTCGACACCAAGCAGCATGTTCACACTCAAACAACACACGTTTACTGTTTCAGTGAGCAACAGAGTGAGCGCGCGGGCGCCGCACGAGCCCCATTCAATGGAATGCTTCTCACGCGTTCTCCCACAGACATCTCTCCATCTGTCCGCTAACACGCACTCCACAGAGGGACACAGCAGCGCGTTACCTGCTAATGATGACGGCTCCTTTGTACATGACTGAGAAGGTTGGCATCGTGACACCGGAGACAGCTTCTCCGGTAGGACGGTCGGTCGGAGCTTCCCAGCCTTCAACCTTGCGCGAGCAGCCACATGATGTGTGTCTGTGCACGGGCAGCCTCTAACACCAGCTAACCAGCCTGTGTGCTCCAAACATCTCCACCTTCACTCGCACATTTAATCTCTTACATAACCAAAGTCCCCGAAAAATGGAAAGCACCGGGGCGGGATCCTCGTGCAGGACTACCGCTCACTGTCCTCTGATGACTATCAAGGCTGTTGGTATATAATATATATATATATATATATTTAAAACAATGACAAAGATACATTACATTATGATTGCACTATGAAGATATAGAATAAAGTGTTTCCTCTGACAGTCCACTCCACGAACAGCTGCTCAGCCAAGCAGAATTCAAGCAGAGTCAATGGTTCTCATTTACAAACAGTATTTTAATCCTCCATTGACATCCATAACTTTGCATTGTCATTAGTCATTCAAGCCTCTGAGCAGTGTCTTTTGTTTCTTTCGCTCTCAGACCAGGCTGCAAATAACAATCCTATTTCATCAATCAATCAATTCATTATTTGATCAATGGATTATTATTCTATAAATAAATAAAACATGATGATGATTATGTTTATTGTGCTAAATTTGGCTCAGTCATTCAATTATGTTCCTCTACTGAGTTTATAAATTGCTGGAGTTGGGGTTATGCTATTATTAAAGGGGCCATGTCCATATTTAAAATGCATACATGTTATTCCTATGGTCTATATTAGTGAACACTCTCTTCCAAATCCAAAAGCTACAGCACTAAACTCAGATGCAGGGCTGATTGTTTGTCCCAGTCCACTCCTGTGGGTTGATATCAGTCTGAGACTTACTTCTCTGCTTCCTGGCTATGAGAGAGAGCAGCTCACCTTCACAGATATTGATCTTTGTTTGACAAAGGAAATAACATATTGGAATTCATACAGGTGCGAAATTCTGGCCATTTCTATTGCCTCCACATGGCGACGGCTGAGCTCGCGGCTGGCAGCTAACAGTGCTAACAGTGCTAACAGTGCTAACCTGAGGGGGAACCAGTGGGTGGGTGCAACGTTTCCAGGACGACCAGCTGTAACCGCAGTATTAGAACCGTTCGGAGCTAACCAGTGGGGCACGCTCACATGCACTAGCATGCACTAACGCTGGGAGAAGCTAACAGCACACACTGAGGGAGAGAGACTCTCAGGTAGACATTACTCTTCTTTACATTGTTCTACCAAGCTCAGTACATGTGAACATGTGGTAGAATACCACAGCAGCTCAGCGTAGCCTCATAACCCTGTTCTGCTAACAGACTGAAACAGAAGAAGACATACCTGGCAAAACCTAGAGGCACTTTCAACCTTTGGAACATGTCTCTGGATATCTGACTCTTGCTGTTAACATTGGCTCTGTATATTCCCTCTCGTGATGCACCACAGCTGCCAAGCAGATATGAAGAGTACCATTTGATGAAGAGATGATAAGCTCATTGCAAAAGGATAATACACACAAATCCATTTGGCACAACAATGTGCTAAATATAGGCCGTTATAAGACGCCGGCTCAATTACCCGGTAACAGTAAGTACCGCATCTCTCTGAACTACACACATCACACCATATTTAGAAACAGCTGTTAAAGCTCCCCCTGTTTTTGAAACTCTACATTTTTAATGTATGCATTTGAAGCTGCTTTAATTGATTGATTTGATCTTTTATTGTTTTGCTTTCTTTGGCCACTTGGAGGCAGCAGAACAACCTCTAAAGTCATAATTGAAACCCCATTATAAAGTTGTTAAGCATTAGAACAATAGAACATTACATTTGTTGTCTGGAAACAAAGGATAGTAAAAAGCTCTCCATCACGGGGATTAACAGAGTATCTATCAGCTATTCATCCAGAGAGCTGAGAGGAAGTGCAGCGCTGGGGATAATTCTCTGAGTGACAGCGTTCACACTCATTGGATCCATTTCTAATATGAAATATGAATTATGAAGATGTATGAAACAATCTGAATCTAGAGAGCACAGCTGGTGATCATAGCGGAGCGGTGAGTTCCAATACAGTGGTAAACTGTTTGACTTATTGTAATCAATCGTCACAGTTTCCACCTACACACCAATGACTCCTCTGAAGCCGGGCCAAGGTCCTGATGTTTACCCAGCTGTTGAGATTAGAAGAAGCTGGAGGCGGTCCAGCCTCTTACCTAACCCAGCCGTTTTGTACGCACTCCACAAAGCCTTTGGAGCCTTTGGAGCCTGGGTGTAAGCTTGGCTGAATGTAACACTTGACTGCTGTGGTAGACAACTTGTTGTCACTGCTGTCATGTCGTTTGGTAATACTGGCCTGTTGAGGCACAGACTGTACATGATAGAAGTGTCCCTGCATGAACCCAAAGAGGAAGTCACACTCTGGGGTTCCACCGATGCTGTCGGTACTGCTGGCTACGTTTCATCATTTAGACTGGACAAAAACAGTTTCCAGCCTTGCAAACTTCTGATGTAACATTTAGAAAACACAACATAATATAGTCACAAGTGGACAGAAGTATGTTGTTCATACTACACAGGGTGTCGGACGTATTCACACATTTGCAATCAGTGTATAATTGGCAGAAATGTAGGACGACGTGTGACTCAAGGGTGCTGAATGTGAGGCTGTTCTGGGATCCACCCCCACAGGACTGGTGGGGTCTGATACTGTGACCGATCACTACAGTCCAACCAGTCCGCCTCGTTAAGAGAGACAGGAATGACTTCTATGTTTATGCCTGTGTAAACCATTGGTGATATCAAATATCAATATCATTGGAAAAGACAATACAAAGTACTTCACAACCTTATTTTTTTACAAAATAAGAAGTTTATAAATGTGCCTTTGACACTGAACACATCTCTAGAACACTGTGTGTGTCCTGGTCTGAAGAACATGAGGTGTACATTCTTCTTTTATATAAATATCAGTTTGTGTGGAAAATGCATCAAATATTCATCTGAACTCTTGATGAAATGATTAAATGATGTAACTAATTGTTTTCCCTGCAGCTGTGATCAGAGGAACACTTGTATCATAGAAAAATGCATTTATGGCTTCTGGTCTAAAGCTGAACGAACTCTCTCAATAGAAAAACAAAATATTCAATATTTGGAAGTTGCGTTTGCAGTTGTATTCCGGCCTCTCAGAGGGTGACCTCTGACCTTAAGCCGTACAGTCATCAGCAGCTTCTCTGCTGTCGCAATGGTTCGCTGTGGTTTGTTTTTCAGTGTTTGGGGTAAGCCACCTACATTCTCTCAATGAGCATTTGATTTGGTTGACTTGTGTTTACTTTGATCAGCCGCTGGATTACGTAACATATGAAATCCCACATTTTAAAATCTAATACGTAGAGCAGCTTAGCAGTTCTTCAAAGCATCTTTGTGGGGCTTTAAAGAACTGAAGGGTGCTATAAACCTGAACCAGAAGGCTGAAGGCTGCACTGACTTCACTGTTGAGGTTGTGAGTTCTGTTGATCTTTGGGGTTCTGGGGTCTGAAGACATTCCTTTTTATTTTGATGCAGGTGTACACAATAAGTGATTATTCTTTGATGTTGTTGTCGATAAAGCGTCACCTTAGCTTCGTGTCACAATCCAATAATAGTAATTGTTCAAAGCTGCATTAACTGGTTTTATTTTCCCACTTGAAGGAAGTACAGCAAGACAAACACAACATTCATATTCATCCCCCTGTTATGGTGTTATGGCGGATGGCTGCCTCATTAAACTTCCAGTAGCATTACATTCATTAGAAGCCATGTTTGTGAGTCAATATTCACTCTCCTTTTAGCTCTGGTTTGGTCTCCACCAACTCCTGAGAAAAAGCATCTTACTGTTTAGCAAGTAAATGCTACACTACTGTACGTCTACACTACTGTACGTCTACACTACTGTACGTCTACACTACTGTACGTCTACACTACTGTACGTCTACACTACTGTAGACGTACAGTAGTGTACGTCTACAGTACTGTACGTCTACAGTACTGTACGTCTACACTACTGTACGTCTACACTACTGTACGTCTACAGTACTGTACGTCTACAGTACTGTACGTCTACACTACTGTACGTCTACAGTACTGTACGTCTACACTACTGTACGTCTACACTACTGTACGTCTACACTACTGTAGACGTACAGTACTGTACGTCAACAGTACTGTACGTCTACACTACTGTACGTCTACACTACTGTAGACGTACAGTACTGTACGTCAACAGTACTGTACGTCTACACTACTGTACGTCTACACTACTGTACGTCTACAGTACGTCTACACTACTGTAGACGTACAGTACTGTACGTCTACACTACTGTACGTCTACACTACTGTACGTCTACACTACTGTACGTCTACAGTACGTCTACACTACTGTACGTCTACACTACTGTACGTCTACACTACTGTACGTCTACAGTACTGTACGTCTACACTACTGTACGTCTACAGTACGTCTACACTACTGTACGTCTACACTACTGTACGTCTACACTACTGTACATCTACACTACTGTACGTCTACAGTACGTCTACACTACTGTAGACGTACACACTACTGTACGTCTACAGTACTGTACGTCTACACTACTGTACGTCTACACTACTGTACGTCTACAGTACTGTACGTCTACAGTACTGTACGTCTACACTACTGTACGTCTACACTACTGTACGTCTACACTACTGTACGTCTACAGTACGTCTACACTACTGTACGTCTACACTACTGTACGTCTACACTACTGTACGTCTACACTACTGTACGTCTACACTACTGTACGTCTACACTACTGTACGTCTACAGTACTGTACGTCTACACTACTGTACGTCTACAGTACGTCTACACTACTGTACGTCTACACTACTGTACGTCTACACTACTGTACGTCTACAGTACGTCTACACTACTGTAGACGTACACACTACTGTACGTCTACAGTACTGTACGTCTACACTACTGTACGTCTACACTACTGTACGTCTACACTACTGTACGTCTACAGTACTGTACGTCTACACTACTGTACGTCTACACTACTGTACGTCTACACTACTGTACGTCTACAGTACTGTACGTCTACAGTACTGTACGTCTACACTACTGTACGTCTACACTACTGTACGTCTACACTACTGTACGTCCACCAGCTCGTCTCCAGCTGAGCATGTAGTGTACACCGATAGCACAGATTCTTTAACCTCGACAAAGGACCAGAATCACTCCTTCTGTTCTTACCTTTCACAATAAAAGCCCTACACATATAATATTTGTAGGCACATATTTTGCATTTCCGTGTTGTTTATTTGTCTCCTCCCTGGAAAACAGCGATGACTGGAGACGTTTCATGTTCAGAGAGAAGAGTCTGACTCCCTGTGGTGTCTCTGGCCTCTCCCTGAAACTATAAAACTCTATAAAGCTCTTGGCCATTCCACGCGATTCAATTAGCTTGCAAGGAGGCACAGAAACATAGCTCTGCTGCTTTGAAGAGAACCTAGGCCAGTCTTCAATTCGCTAGACCAATACCATTATTTTACTTTTATTTTCGCATCCTGAAAAAGGAGAAGTTGTTGTTAGTTTAGATATTAGTTGACTAGATCATTATTAGAACTTAATAAACTGTTATATTTTAAAGAGCAGCTGTCTGTGATTACTTTGTGCATGTATTGTGATAATATCTGATATGTGGTCTGTGCTCGAACTTAAACCTTCACTTTCACTCTGAATGTGTAATAGTACTCAGACTGTTGACATTGTGAGTGAACACTAATTATGAGACTTAGTTTATAGTTTGGTTATTGTTCCCTGTTCTCAGGCTGGTGCCCCGTTATTATTAATAATTGTTAATCATTTTACTGACATTAATAATTCTATTGATGTCAATAATTTAGTTTTTATATATGCTGATAACTCAAACACTCCTTTTCGTTCCCAACATTTGCTTGTCCATGCAGTTGGCATGAATGAAAGTTGAGGAAGACAGGTGATCTAATTATTACTGTGGCTGTGGTTATATATATTAGGGATTAAATATCTTTTAGACTGGTGTGCCATGAGAAAAAGCTCCTTAGCAATGTCAACTCAGCATTCCTGCAAACGAGAGCTCTCAACGAATCTCCCCTGAATAAATGAAGGATGAAAACACTATCTGTCCCATATCATCAAGCTCCTTAGATTACGTTAGACTCAGTCATCTTGGTTTCCTGTTTTATTTTGTTACTCACCTCTCCTCTCGTTTCAGAGTCTCCACTTCCTGCCCCTGTGTTTCCCAGAACAGAGCTGCCAGACGAGTAATTTACGGAGCCATCAAGCATTGAAATAGCTGCCTCCGTCACATATGTCAAGGCTACAGCCAATCGTCATTCCTTCATTTAAGACATTTAAGCAGCTGATAGTCCAGTGTTGGTCATGTATAACGACTTGTTCCTGTTCCCTGGTGATGGCCCTTGAGGCTAATTCATAGACTGATTAATTAGAGACGATGTAAGTGAATGCATATGGTTTCAATGTTGAGAACATTTGAACGACCGCTTATTAATACAACACAATTAGAGGGAACATGAGTTGAACATTGCAACACACATAGGTGATGATGTATAAAGTATGAATATGATGAATATGATGAATATGATGGATGGACTGGATTAGACCACACAAAGTCTAGCTGGAGCCATTGGCATTAGCTAATGGGGATAAATAGATATATTTAAATTTAAACAAATTTCCCCCTGGGGATAAATAAAGTTTATATCTATCTATCTATCTATCTATTTACACACAATGGGTACGAGGAATAAGCAACACGAAAAATGCTAAATACTTGCCTGTTAATATTATATGTCGAGGGCTTTTATTGTGAAAGATGAGAACAGAAGGAGTGGATCTGGTCTGAGCTGCCTTCGTCAGGTTGAATGGAGTAAAACCGTTTGCCGTCTTGGTTCGGGCTACGGAGCCTCTATGTTGTTGGTCCATATAGAGGCACAACTCAACACGCCTCACACAATGTGATGGGTTTATGCCTTTCATGAACAATCAAACTTGTTCTGAAAACAATGATGTACTCATGACAAAAACAACAGTGTGTAACGGCCATAAGACTGGAATAAAGATCATCACAATGAACATTACTTCGTTTGTTTTTATACCATTCTGAAGCTTCAGTTTCTTTTTGTGTTCAAATCCAAATATTCAAATTCAGGTTGAAGTACATATGTTTTAGAGTCAGAATGCTGTTTAACAAGCCCCTTCTAAAACCTCTCCCCACGTAACCGATGTAGGTGTCTGCATGATGGCGTGAACACAGATATGATCCTCATCCATAGTCAGTGTATTACCTACAAGTCCTCAGACTTGTCGCCGTGCTCCCGGCATTGAAGCTAAGCGATGTACGGCGGTGGATGATCCGTGTTAGTTTGTATCTGAAAGTGACAACTTCACAGCATTCATAACCTTGTTACGCTACGTCTGCTGGAGCATTGTTCATTTGAGAAAGAAACCCTGAGAAGAAGGCAGATGAAGTAGTAGTAGTAATAGTAGTAGTAGTAGTAGTAGTAGTAGTAGTAGTAGTAGTAGTAGTAGTAGTAGTAGTAGTAGTAGTAGTAGTAGCAGTAGTAGTAGTAGTAGTAGTAGCAGTAGTAGTAGCAGTAGTAGTAGTAGTAGTAGTAGTACTTTATTCAATAAATACGTCATTTTACCTGAAAAAGAAACACACATGCACATTTCAGCACGACTTCAGCATGCGTCTTCACCCCACTACACACACACACACACACGCACACACACACACACACACACACACACGCGCACACACACACGCACACACACACACACGCGCACACACGCACAGACACACACACACACGCACGCACACACACACACAGACACGCGCACACACACACACACACACACGCGCACACACACAGACACACACACACAGACACGCGCACACACGCACACACACAGACACACACACACACGCACACACACACGCACAGACACGCGCACACACGCACAGACACGCGCACACACGCACAGACACGCGCACACACGCACACACACAGACATACACACACACAGACACACGCACACACACAGACACGCGCACACACAGACACGCGCACACACAGACACACACACACACACGCGCACACACGCACACACACAGACACGCGCACACACAGACATACACACACACACACAGACACACGCACACACACACACACACGCACACGCAGATTTATTCTCTTCTTCTATTTGGCTGCCATGGCAACAACCATTTGCCTCAGAACTTTAATCACTAAATCTGCACAGTGGGTCGTTATCAGATTATAGGATTATCCAATCCTCCCTGAGAAATCAAACAAGCCCATACCCAATCACAGAGGAACACGTGCTGGCACACGCACACATGTGTAGCTCGTGTGTGAGCATGATTGTGTGTGTGTGTGTGTGTGTAATAAGAGAGCAATACAAAAAGGACAAAAACTAAAGACATGGTGATCACTGAGGAGTGTTTCCAGCTACAAGGCTGCCCTCTATAGAGGAGAACGAGAGGCTGCAGTCCAGTGGAGAGAAGGTGAACCCAGCAGTATAAGGATATGAAGGGAGTCGTCTGCTAAACAAACAGTTAACATTCAGTGGTTCGCACTAAACTGCATTGTATGTGTGTTTTGTAGCAGAGATGGGGATACTGGTGCTGAGCTAAGCGGTAAGCAAAACCGTTACTCACAGGTCAGCAAAATGGTTGCCATGTTGGCAGAGTGCAAGTGTTTTCCACGGCACAGCAAAGGAAAGGCGTTGGAAGGACGAAGGAGGAAGAGTTGGAGGTGTGCTGGCTTGCATTTCATCAACAGCGTACCGCTTCTCCTCGTCTCCAGCAGAATATATCCACATCTGGTTTCATTGAAGAACAGTACCGCTGACACATCATTTCTCAAGTCCTTCAGATTACAAGTATCAGCGGGAACACCGCTCTGATACGGCTGAAGCAGTACCTGTTAACACGAGGCTGATATGTGCGTAGAAGTCAGCTGAACACACTAAAAGAAGTGTTGATCCAGTCAATGTAGAGCAAGACACAGATTCAGTCTGACTGCCCCAGTGTGGCTGCGCTTGGCCCTGCTACTCAACAGGAACACAATGTGGGCTTCAGTATATTGTCAAAGGACACTTCCACAGGAGAAGACGGGGATCGGACCTCCGATCCTCGGATTAGTGGACGACATGCTCTCTCTGCTCTCTGTGGCTACAGGCTGCACGGCCATGCACAAGAGAAGCAGGTAAAGAAGAGGGAACGAGTCTGAATACTGTCTTCATCTGATCCATGATGCTACGAGCCGGGACAAGATGGTACAAGGTCATACGAGGTAGAACGCATGAGAGGAGAAAGAGATGATTCTCTGACAGGATCCTCATGAGCAGCTGGTGGCATATGGAATAATACTACACACATAACCATTCACAGTTAAATAGTGTGAATGGTTATGTTCCAGGCTGGAGTTTGAGTAACTAGTGCAGTGTCTGTTCAGAGATGTTCTGGAGAAGCGCTCATAACAACCACTTCACACTCAACTCTTCTTCATTAGTACACCTGCCATGACATCACACACCAAGTCACAGCTGCTCACCAGAGGAGTACACTGAGAGGACAGACTTCATGGGCCTCTACAGCTATGGATTGATTATGATTACATATGAAAACCATTCAAACTCATTGTACCTCGAAATGACTCACAAAAGGCCCCAAAGCTCTTAAACACAACTCATCTGTATACTACCAACTGTGCATTGTAGTACTACATGTACCTGACAGGGAAGTGTTGCAGAGTCAGATATGACTCATGATACCTTATTATTCATGTCACTATCCAGCATCATGTTGGTACATTGTGCTGATAATTCCTGCGTCACTCTTCACGTGAAGTAAACATTTGAATGCAGGATTTCTATTAGTGTTATTAATAGCTTTACTTTTAGTAGTTAATCATTTTAATCCACTACTGATGTCAACATGTCCAGTTAGAGATAAAGGGTGAACAGTAGTAACGTGACCTGTAGTCAATGAGCCGCTGAGACAACATGCAGGACGACTTGCAGCCCTCACAGCGAGTTGTAATAAACTAGCTGTTAACACTTACACACATACTACGGGTTCCTGTAGTCGTATTATAGGATATTAAGAGCTGCGGTTGTATAGTAATGATGATGACAACATAAAATAATAATTCTGTGATCTTGGGAAACAATAATTAAACCTGTGGTCTCTTTGGCCTTCTGTAGAGAAATATCAAAGGCTTATCCCTCCTCTGAAATATTAATAACTAAATATAAATAAGTCATTTTGCATTTGCATATTTCAAAGATAAAGATGTACCACAGCTGTGTGACTACACGGCTGATTATGAGAGGGTCACCTTGGATTAGTTCACGATGTTCTCTTCTGCCTCTTACATTTATTGTGCTTTAAGTTGTGGACATGTATTATGTATTTATTATGCATTTATTATGCATTTATTATGTATTTATTATGCATTTATTATGCATGCTCAAAGAGCTCTTGTGGTTGCAGTGTTTCACACTTTTTGAAGATATATTTTATTGACAAATATAACATGAACTGTTTCATTTATTCATTCTTAACCTGCTGACCCCTCACTCCTCTTAACCTGCTGACCCCTCACTCCTCTTAACCTGCTGACCCCTCACTCCTCTTAACCTGCTGACCCCTCACTCCTCTTAACCTGCTGACCCCTCACTCCTCTTAACCAGGTACTGGAATGTCCAGTTTGTCCAGAATGTTCTGGTGCAGCCAGTCTCACTCCCAGCTCATCCGATACCAGAGCCCGGTCAGTGCTCCTTGGCGTCTGACACCGTCGCACCGCACTTGTAAGTAACTCAAATGTAAACCCAGCTGTGTCTACTATTAGATACTCAAGACTGACGTATCATAAAGAGCGAGACAGTCCACACAAGGCGGGCAGGAGGGGAGGAGGACAGGTCAAACAAACACAGGACCTGTCCCGGAGACAAGAGGTTAGCAGCTACAAGTAAATGGTGACATTTTGTCATGAGTAGTTCGTGTCGCTAGTATTCTGACTCACGAGTCTCTAGTCACGTGACCTGTTGTGAGTCAGGTCATCCCTAACCGAGCTCTTTTCCTAAACCTGACAGAGTTTGTTGTGAAAAGACACCGTGCATGTAACAAGTAGAAACTGACCTGCCGTGACCTGGAGAGGCCCAGAGCCTCATGGTTTGAAGAGCCACTGACCTAGTGCACAAGTTTGACAAGTTGATAATGTGTTGGAGTCTCTTCTGTGTGACTGTGTTGAGCAGCCAGATGTTCAGGCACCAGAGTGCAGAGAACACTCTCTCTGACAAGGCCAAGGAGAAGTGGAGGCGAAGACACAGCTTGAGGAGATATTCCATGTCCTTGAAAAGTCCTCTTGGACAAGTTGGACATGTATACCCGAGTCCGTGAACAGTCCTCCTGCTGCGTGAGGTGAAGACTGGAGACACGAGGCAGCTGGAGAGAACACTGCCTCTGTGTCTACGACCCGTTAGGAGCAGCAAGCTTCATGTAATATAATGTCTACAGTCATTTTATAGTATTTACCTATGCTTTTATAAAAAAGCATAATAAAACTATATTATGATCATACATCTGCTTAAAATGAGGTATTACAGGTGGGTGGGTGCTAGTGGTGTAAGGGACCGTAGTTGATCCGGGGTCTATACTGAACCCCCCCCCATGGTTTGGCATGCTTGGGAACTGTGGATTCATTATACAACCTAACCATCATCGTGTGGCGTTTGACCCAAGTTTTACCGAGTCATTAGTGCCGATGTTCAGTAAAAACATGCGATCGGGGATCAACATTAATGCTTTCTAGTCGCCAATCCTGATTATGTTACATTGTGAACAGAGCTCAGCTAAGGAAGCAGCTTCTATTGAGTTACATTATGAGGCGTTCACACTGGATTCAGTCAAAATGAGTAGAAGGCAAAAGTACGTTTCGACGTAATCGTGATGTGTTCAAATGTAATCTTGTAGATTGTAGTTCTTGGTGAGAAACATGGAATCAATCCAGTTGTTTGAAGCAGATGTTTTCACAGCAATAATAGTTATTAGAGGGAATTATGACCTGTTCCTAACACTAGCACTAAGCAGCGTATAATCAGCGTCGGAAATACACGAGGGCAAAGGGCAAAACTAAATATAATGTTGCCCCTGATATCACTAGGAGAGGGCAACAAATGCCCCATAATTTCCTCTAATAATAATGATAATTTAATGAACTTATCAAAAAGATCGTAGCCTATATGACCCGGTCCAGTTGCCATAGAATGTTTTACCGAACGTTCTAAAACAATTAATAAATGGAGCGCTTCCTAATCAGACCTGTGACTGCGAGACTGTGGTCAACTCAGCAGACACTCACATGTTAGTCACCTATATGCTGAGATTCACGGTAAACTCATTCAAACGGCACAGATCGGGAGCGAGTGACTTTGAAAGTTAGCGGAAAGATTAACGTGAGACAACATCCGGTTTCTTCAGAAGAACATCCGGTTTTCAGAATAAGATGCCAACAAAGTATACATAATATAATGGAAATTAGATTAAATGAATTATATTCACATTAAGTATAAAACATGCTACCTGCATCTCGTGAGTTAAAGGGAAAATACACCTACATTGTGCGTAAAGTGTCTTTATTCTTTGATTTGAGGGTTGCTGGAAATTAATAATACCTGACTGACAGTCAAGATATTTTACTAAGCAAAAACTCTGAACTGAATGTGTACCTTCAAATGGCACATTTTTGAAATGTTTAAGGTGCTATATAAATGTTTTTCTCAAAAATTCCACACAATAACTGATGTAATCAAGGCATCGTTGACTTAATAGTTGTTTAAAAAAATGTAATAACAATAAATAACCACAAAGAAATAAGAATAAAATTGAATATGATTGTCTGATTTCTGTTTGTTTTTTGTTAAAAAAATCTAAGAAAACACTTTGAATCTGTAGACTACTGCCTAATAGTCTTATTATTGCCATTTGATGACAATTGCTCATATACTGTAAGCCTAATTAAGTATATTTATTATTTTGAACAAAGGTTAAATGTTATTTCACAAGTTTCAAAAAGTGCCCCCAATTCTTTTTTCAATGCTTCTGGATTTCAGTCAGTGGGGGCAAAAATATGTAAATGTCCTACCCTGCATATAATACATCATTCAACCTACTAATGTCTTATTTTTATCAATACAAATACAATCAATTGTTTTTCTAATAATTGGAATTGTGTGCAAATAACCACTATAGATGACTAAGACAAAGTAAAAGGACAACATACGGCCGATACGGCTCATCGACGATCAGCATTGGAAGACAGTGCTTCCTATATTACTTAATTAGCCTTCAGTTACATGAAAGGCATAGAGCTGGTCTCAGCTAATTACAACGGTTACACTCACATCCTCTCACTGGAAGAACAGGACAAGTGTCTGACACGTTCGACATCCCTAAATAGACCCAACAGACCACTCAGCTAAGTAAGGAAACATCAATAGGTGGAGAGGAACAAAATCAGCAACAAGCAAACTACCCTGAAGGCAAATCCAGTCAGCATCTTGAGCCAGGATCCACATCTTCTGTGGAGAGAAAATCAAACCCAAAGAAGTCATTCCCAGCCAATCGATCGTCACCAGAGGGAACGAGGACGAGAGGTGAATTGGAATCCCATTACTGTGAATTGATTTTACCTGACAAGGAAGAATGGAGCTGATTCTCAAAGTGTCTCTTAAGAGTCTGCAAAATGTAAGAAGGAGATGATAATGCAGCAGTTTAGAGGGGTACAGGGCAGTCCTGAAGAGCCCCATGAAACCCTTTAGTCCCGGGTGTAAATGAGAACCGTGTTCCAAAGAGTATTTGAGATCTTCCTAAATGTTCCCTTTTCAACATTAAAACACCAACATTAACAAACGACGGCGTAAATATGTACAAATAAAATAAAATGTACAAATAAATGCTCTCTTGCACTCTTTTTCTGCATTGTGTTTATTAAAAAACATTATTTGTTGGCCATGAATCGTACATCTAAAAACGTTACTTGTTTTGAATATTAGTATAGCCTACTTTTAAGAGAGTCACTTCACTAAATTCACAAACATACATTATATCACTAGTAGTATTTAGGTTCAGTTTGATCTGTTGTGGGATGGAGATGCATTAGAGCTCAATGTCATTTTTGTGGTGGTCACTGCCTTGAAAAGATGAAAAAGGAGGATCACAGGGTTAGCTTGTTAAAGAAATAAAGAAAATGTCCCGTTATCCACAATTCTTCTTGTGAGGAGTTTTTGTTGGAAATAGCACCTACTGCCAAATTAGCACCAAAACACTGTTGACATGAAGGTCTTTGGATTATCCAGAGAAAAGGTGTTCGCACACCGCCACACGACAGAAGTAAGATTCTCAGTTGGTGTGTTGTCGTAGTTTTATTTTCCAGCATCTGACATTTTCATACCAGCAGACATGGTTTACGAAGGCTTAAACAATAAAGTTTCTGAAGACACATTAATGTTGTATTTCAAATGTAATTTCAATGCTTTAAGTTGCACTTTAATTTTAAGAAAACTTGTAATACAAACCATAGTTGTCTTGAGTAATAAGTGATTCATGTTATCAATGTAAGTAATCAACTGGTTTTATGGTGGTATCCATTCCTTACATGTTTTACTCTATTCACCTTTAGGAACTCCCCTTAAAAAGTTGGACGCAGCTAAACAGACTGTTTTATGTAAGTCCGCTTACATTAACACCAACTCCTAAAACTGTATATATACTATATATATATATATATAAACACACATACCTACACACACATATATACATACAGTATATAAATGTATATTAAGGGTGTAACAATACACATATCCGTATTAAACCGTTGGGTACGAGGCTCACAGTTCAGTAGGCATTACGAACCGAACAATACTTTTGAATGATATTAGTGCATTTGGAAAATGCAGAAGCTTAAATTGTGGGAAATATGATGTTCTTTCGGTGGAGCCACTGCGCTCAACCTGGCAACCCATCCAACGTGCTGTCTGACACGCCCACCACGGAAGAAAAACATTGTACTCTGGTGATGCACGTGTGTTCTGGGAGAGGCACGCTACGCTAAACTAGCTTAGCAGGAAAACCAACAGCAGCACACACGCTACAAACTCTCCCCGCAGCGTTAAGGCAGGCCAGACGTCACGAACTACACAAAGCTAGCTGACTGTAAGGACACATTACCTCACTACTGAATGAGATGAAGAGCCATGTTCTTCAGACACAACGCTACCTGACTGTAACACACATTACCTCACCACTGAATGAGATGAAGAGTCATGTTCTTCAGACACAACGCTACCTGACTGTAACACACATTACCTCACCACTGAATGAGATGAAGAGCCATGTTCTTCAGACACAACGCTACCTGACTGTAACACACATTACCTCACCACTGAATGAGATGAAGAGCCATGTTCTTCAGACACAACGCTACCTGACTGTAACACACATTACCTCACTACTGAATGAGATGAAGAGCCATGTTCTTCAGACACAACGCTACCTGACTAACACACATTACCTCACTACTGAATGAGATGAAGAGTCATGTTCTTCAGACACAACGCTACCTGACTGTAACACACATTACCTCACTACTGAATGAGATGAAGAGCCATGTTCTTCAGACACAACGCTACCTGACTGTAACACACATTACCTCACCACTGAATGAGATGAAGAGTCATGTTCTTCAGACACAACACTACCTGACTGTAACACACATTACCTCACCACTGAATGAGATGAAGAGTCATGTTCTTCAGACACAAAGCTACCTGACTGTAACACACATTACCTCACTACTGAATGAGATGAAGAGTCATGTTCTTCAGACACAACGCTACCTGACTGTAACACACATTACCTCACCACTGAATGAGATGAAGAGTCACGTTCTTCAGACACAACGCTACCTGACTGTAACACACATTACCTCACTACTGAATGAGATGAAGAGTCATGTTCTTCAGACACAACGCTACCTGACTGTAACACACATTACCTCACCACTGAATGAGATGAAGAGTCATGTTCTTCAGACACAACGCTACCTGACTGTAACACACATTACCTCACTACTGAATGAGATGAAGAGTCATGTTCTTCAGACACAACGCTACCTGACTGTAACACACATTACCTCACCACTGAATGAGATGAAGAGTCATGTTCTTCAGACACAACGCTACCTGACTGTAACACACATTACCTCACCACTGAATGAGATGAAGAGCCATGTTCTTCAGACACAACGCTACCTGACTGTAACACACATTACCTCACCACTGAATGAGATGAAGAGTCATGTTCTTCAGACACAACGCTACCTGACTGTAACACACATTACCTCACCACTGAATGAGATGAAGAGTCATGTTCTTCAGACACAACGCTACCTGACTGTAACACACATTACCTCACCACTGAATGAGATGAAGAGCCATGTTCTTCAGACACAACGTTACCTGACTGTAACACACATTACCTCACTACTGAATGAGATGAAGAGCCATGTTCTTCAGACACAACGCTACCTGACTGTAACACACATTACCTCACCACTGAATGAGATGAAGAGTCATGTTCTTCAGACACAAAGCTACCTGACTGTAACACACATTACCTCACCACTGAATGAGATGAAGAGCCATGTTCTTCAGACACAACGCTACCTGACTGTAACACACATTACCTCACCACTGAATGAGATGAAGAGTCATGTTCTTCAGACACAACGCTACCTGACTGTAACACACATTACCTCATCACTGAATGAGATGAAGAGTCATGTTCTTCAGACACAACGCTACCTGACTGTAACACACATTACCTCACCACTGAATGAGATGAAGAGCCATGTTCTTCAGACACAACGCTACCTGACTGTAACACACATTACCTCACCACTGAATGAGATGAAGAGTCATGTTCTTCAGACACAACGCTACCTGACTGTAACACACATTACCTCACCACTGAATGAGATGAAGAGCCATGTTCTTCAGACACAACGCTACCTGACTGTAACACACATTACCTCACTACTGAATGAGATGAAGAGTCATGTTCTTCAGACACAACGCTACCTGACTGTAACACACATTACCTCACCACTGAATGAGATGAAGAGCCATGTTCTTCAGACACGCCCCCTTGAGAGTCTCACCAGTGAGGATTTGGCATTTCTGCTTTTTTGCTGTATTGAAAACGTACCGGACCGAACCGTGGCACCACTGTATCAATTGAACCGAAACGAGAATTAACCGAGAACAGCTACACCCCTAACACACACACACTCATTTATTTTCACATTGTCATCAAAGACTAGTCATAGGATGTGTATTATTCACTCTGCCACTGAAGGATCTGGTCAAATTATTTAAAAAGGTCCAGTTTGGGTTTTTTGTCACTTTAGCTAAATGGTTGTGCATTCATTGTCCCCAGAGGATGAATTGCCATAACTTTGGTGATCCCGTGACTTTTCATCCAATACTTCAATTAAATCAAATACAATGTATCTCTATAGCACATTTAAAACAACATGAGCCGACTAAGTAAGAATAAAGAAGGTCAACAGAGCAAACAACAAAAACATGCACACAGGCAGAGATTAACTGATTCATTATCGGTGAGTGATGCAAAAGATAAATCACAAATTAAGCTTATTCAACAACCAGAGAAAAGAGGTGAGTCTTGAGCTTTGAATGACTCGGTAGAGGGGGCAGCTCCTGGAAGAACTCTTTAGCTAAGAGAAGGGGTTGGGGTGACCCAGATGCTATGGATGACATCATGTTTCATGAGTGAACTACGACACAATATCCAGTGAATGGTGTCTGACAGGTGAGCAGTTTGTGTCAGTGAACGGAAAATGAAACATTTCAGGTGTAAGAAGAACAAATTAAAAACAATTCAGATAAATAGTTGGTGTGTAATTCTTCTTATAGCACCAGTTCTACAGGATAATCCTTTATTTATGCATTCATGGCAGTTCATGATGATTCAATTATCTTAAGGAACTGTCACATGGTTGAGGGACATTTTTCCGTTGTGTCCAAGCAGTTTGAGCGAATTGTTATCTCCAGTGCTATTTCTTTGATTTCTTGGCAATGTGATTGAATCAGCCTGCCTCGTCTACTTCTTCAATGAATGTCTTTCAACAGCCTGTTCACAGGTGGAGACAGAAGTGGGGTTTTCTAAATGAATAGTGTTGTACTCTACTGGACTGTCAGACTGTATTCTACACATACATCTATGTAATACTGATCTTGAGTTTACAGGAAAGAAACAAAGGACATATGTACATCATAACAATGTGTCCCAGAGACGGTGGTGAGAGATGCTGAGGCCAGGTGACTTAATGAGAGCATGTTGTTTTCCTCTGTCACAGCACAACCAAAGTGATGCTTGTTGCCACCAGAGGCCTGAATACTACAGACAGGAGTCGAGTAAATAACCTGTCAAAGTGCGTCCAGTCACACCTGCCACCACTGTCACAGCCTGTGGACACTTTCACCATGAAAATGTATTCAAGGACACCAAGTCAAACAAACAAAATCGTCTATATCTTAAATAAACTGTGCTATCTGTGAGGTTAGTTTCAAAGAAAGGTTCTCACTATCGTAGATCTACAGTGTAAAGTGCGTTCACACCAAACGCGGCGCAAATTATTCGCGCGAGCAGATTACAAACAAAGTCTATACAGACACAATGAGACTGGAGTGACGCAAATTTGCGATGGCGAGCTTGGCGTGGCACGATTGACGCAAATTTTCAACTCCGGCGAAAAAATCGCATGCCGCTGTGGCGCGATAGCCTATCAGCGTTGAGACCCTCCCCCCGTCATCACTGACTTCCTGCCATTGTTGAATCAGGAAACACATACTGTATCCGTCTGTGTTCACCCAGAGCTCTACGGTACCTCATATCAGTAGAGACCGGACTATGTGTATGAATGTGTGTGTAAACCAGATGGTACAAACAACGCCGAGATGATGTTATTGTGAGTGTTGATGGAGCTGCTACAATGTTAGCATAGCCTAGCACCGATCGATCCGAGCTCCATTGAGAAAACAAGTATTTTAAAAGTTATTTGTTTGTCGTCTTGCGGAGAGAACTAACTAAACATGAATTCAGACTTTTTACAAATCGGCATCATTACGTAGTTATTTCGGCAGCCCCTTTTTGTCCGTTTATTGCAGTTAATTCACAGCAAAATCAGTTTATTTTGTGTTCGTACAGCTGTAGTAAACAGCCGCCGTGTGGCTTGCTAGACACAGTGAATACAGCTCGATACAATCCACGGAGCTCCTCTGGACAATGTTATGAACCAGACATGACAGCGTTTAGTTTCCTGATATCTGGGACTTCCACAACACGTACTAAGCAGAAATAGAGGTTATTTTTTCCATGGTTGATGGCGGAAATAAATGGCGGACAGTCGAATGGCTTCCAGGGCGATAAGCCACGCCCCCTCTCCGGCGCGTTTGGCGTGAATGCCCACAAATGGTCCCCGGTGAGTTTTGAACACACCTATCTGGATTTAAAAAAATTGATTTTGGCATCAGAAGTGTTCTGGTTTCCGTTTGTAATCCGAGTAGTATTGACCAATCACGTTGGAGCAGGCTTTGGTTGACTGCAGGTAAAACGTCCGATGAAGAGCAAAAGAGGAAGAACACATTAGCTGAAATACAATCTGGGAAACCACCGGCTATCTTCACCGATAATTTAGCTTCTTATTGGTTTAATATTAACTTGTAAACTGTGAAACATTCCGATCGTTCACGTCTCAACTCCAACTCGTCATGCAATTGTCTTACTGAGGCGTGTAAATCACCAGGGGAACCATTTGTAATCTGTCAGAAAGCGGAGGCCAGACTGAAGCAGGTGTTAGTCACAGTGAGGAGTCAGCTGTCAGTAAAAATAAAATGTGCACGCACAAACACACGGCTAAAAACATAATCTACTGGCAAAGATAATAATAACACATTATCTTACAAAGAAAAAGGCTGAATTCATGAGCAATGAAACACTTGCAGAATTCATTACACTGCATGACCCATTTCTACTTGTGCTATTGTTGCTCTTTAACATTTTAGCAATTATCATTATCACAGTCGTTACATACACTTAAGTTACAGAGAGCCACTTCAAAACGTCCTAGATTCATGTAATCCATCACAGAGATGTAGAGAGCCAGATGTATGGTGTAGTGTGTTAATGCCGACACATTCTCACACCAATGCGTCAAATAATGCAGCTTGGTCAGTGGCTATAAGCTTCAAAGTGTGACGCTCTTTATACTCCTCTAGCGCCAGTTTTGAACGAGAAAAATTTAAAAAAATTTAAAAAAAATTAGGTTGAGGCAACAAACACACTTCAGGAAAAGATCGTGGGTGACGTAAACGTGGCTACTAACGCAAGTCACATGACTAAATGTCAGCATTTACTTTTACTCTCACGCGGGAAATGAACAGCGGCCTCCAGAAGGAAAGTCCTGTTTGTTTCATTTGGTCTGATTTTCTTAAGCAGGGTTGCAGAGGGTCGGAACATTTTTCGGATCTTCTTCAACTTTCAATTACAAAATCGTTATTTTCTAATTGTGAACTTAGACCATAGCCAGTATTCAGTCAACTTACACACAGCCCGCCCTGATGGCTTGACCAGTCTTTCATTCATTTGGCAAATGAATGGATTTCGTCTGCTTGATATTGGAAAAGGTTTGTTTATATTTGCATTTAACATAGTACACATCCTGAACATATCGCCCATGTGTTTACATTTGATTCATAGAAAGTTTCCACCTTGATAACAACTGTAGCGTTAACCCAAGCGGCCTCTGTTGATCTCGGGGAGTGAGTTTCCCAGCAGGCTTCCAATAAGCAGCCAGTGACCTGCTTCTAACCTCGTCTCTGGATTCCTGCCACACTTCTTATCCACCACCACGCCTCGCTTCAGCCAGAGGTCACTAGTCAACAGATTATCTGCAGTCTCCTTTAACAGCAGCTATACTACAGCTCTCCATCCTGTCTATCCACCCCGTCAGGTACCAATAAAGTTATCTTAAGAACTGTTCCAGACAACCTTTTTCAATCTGAGACAGGTAAGGTCAATTTCAGGTTTTAGTGACATCTGACAAAATCCTCCCACAACACAATAATACAAATGTGTCACAGCAGGAACCTCCGTCCATCGTTTCAGTGAAACCGACAGGCTGGAATTTGAAATTGAACAAAAGGCCAATATTGGCCGGATGCTTCTGCCAAGCATCTAGTGCCCAAAGCAAGATATGAAATTGAAGTGGAAGAGACAGAGAAAAAGAAAAGAACAGCATTTGCACTCAGCAGTGCACCATCTGTCTCAACATCCGGTTTGATGGGAGTTGGCAGCTGCAGTGTGTGATTCATGCTCCACGCTGGTCAAATGTTTCAGAACACGAGTTCAATTAAAGCATCTACATCAACAGGAATGACATGTATAATCTGCTATAATGTCCACAAGCACCTTTTCCTTTGACCTGCAGCCCTTATGTCATCATGCTATGGACAAAGAATTCAACACAGCACCAGCACGTTGTCCAATGACACAGTGGCAATAAAGTGAGCACACTCATATCTGTTTCATGCAATACTTCAGAAAACCACCAAAGTAAATCATTTTCCTCTTAAAACCATACAGTACCTTAATTCAGTGGCGCTTGGTGAGTTCTGTTCCAACTCAGCTTGTAGTGTCAAATCAAAGCAGACCAACCAGAGGACAGTGTAACAGCAGGTATGTGATTCTTAAAGGTACATTTTATTAAATGCATCTGCTGATCATCAACCTTCACAGATCTCCGAGGCGATCTATCAATCTAACGATGCTCGTCATTGTAGAACACAGCTGATGGTGATTTGAGCTTTTAACAGTTGCTCATGAAAAAGGGAGTCGAACCAGTTGAAATGTAGCGTTGAGTCCGAGGCCGTCCGCCTGAGAGCCTGGGTCCAGAGCAACTCCGGCAGTCCGGCCGCCCACCCGAGATCCTGTGTCCAGGGCCCTCCTTCCCGTCCGAGCGCCCTCCTGCCCGTCCCCCGGAGCCCTGTGGCGGGTTGGATCCTGCCGTCCCTCCTCCGGACCCCCTTTTTGTGTTGGACTTTGCACGTCTGGAATCCGTCCCTTGAGGGGGGGGGGGGGGTACTGTCACGGTTAGGCTTTGCCTCTCGTGTCTGTGTTTCTCCTGATTGCTCTCATTCTCTTCACCTGTGCCCAATCACCTGCCCCTGGCTTTTCCCTCTGCCAACCCCACACTGCACTTTCAACTCACCTGCCTGCAATCTACTCATCACCCCCCACACACACACACACACACACACACACACACACACACACACACACACACACACACACTCCCCTGCTTTCCCTGTTCTGGTTGTCAGATTGTATTTGTCCTTCCCCGAGTGTGCGTCATGTTCTGGTATTTTGTCCTGGTGTCCCTATGATTAGTGACTATATTAGTGATGTATTCCCTTCTCCTCAGCCTCTTGTAATGCTTCATACATGTCTTCATTTTACATAAAGTGAATGAAAGCTTCCCAGATTGAATCAAAGGTCTTTACCTTGAACAATTACAAAGGATGTTCTCCGTTGAGAGGCAGGAGGACACCTGGTCAAGATAAAGCTATGAGACGCTTAGCCTGGAGCCAGCACTGTTATCCTTTTAGATGATAGAATTAATTGGATAAATTCCTAGTATATACAACGTAAGGTGTAGAGGTAATTATATGCCAATCATCCTGCCTACTGCATGTGATACCTCGCACCCAAACTCTCCTCTGCCCACCATCCCAAAGGCAGTGACGCAGCGTGGTTCCTTTCTCTTGTCCACACTAAATACATGTGTCGTGAATGCTACTGTTAAAAAGTGCTCAATACCAAACTCGGAACATTTCTGTTGCCTCCACAACTCTCAACATGGCGGCAGCTGAGCAGGCAGCTAGAAGCTCGAAGCTATCGGTGCTAACAGCGCTAACAGTACAAGCAACGGCAGCCGTGCTGACAGAGAGAACTGTCGGCGCATTCAAGCACCAAAACTACCAGACTATTTAGTATGCCAACTAAATGTAATTTGGAGGTCCCAATATGACATATTGTCAAATACAGTATGTCAAAAATACCCGGATGTTCTACATATGTACATGTATGCAAGCAAACGTGCTTTTCTGGCTACTCTGCTGAGACCCTCAGCTCCTTTAAATCCAGACTGAAGACTTTTCTGTTTGCTTCCTTTAATTGAACCACATTCAAGGATATTAATCAATCTCCTGCATTTCACTACTGTATTTGATTTCTTACACTGCTTTTTAGTGTTTTACTGTTTGTAATGTTTCAATGAATGTTCTTAATTGTTTTTAATCTCCTTTTCTTTTGCCTTATGTTTTGATGCTTTTAATGGTTTTATGTGAAGCACTTTGAATTACCTTGTTGTTGAAATGTGCTGTACAAATAAACTTGCCTTACCTTACTCTGACCCACAACGCTCTGTGCAAGAGGGTCAAAGTTCACTCCACTCCTCTGAGGAGATATCTTCCTGTATATCCTCCTCCCAGGCATTCAGCCGGTCCATAGCAGAGTCACATCCTCCTGGTTTCTACCTATTCATCATTATGACAGACGAGGTCCAGCACTGATGATGCAGGATGACATCACCACTGTCCAATGAATGAGTAACCTCCATGTGAGCTCCTCTTGGTTCATAATAAGTCAGTGTGAAGGCAACAATAGACCAAACTACACGTGACAGCTTTTGCCATTGATTGATGCCGTCCCAAAATAAGAGCACTGTTCCACATTATCCATGGCTCCACAGGGTATGAAACCAACTCAAAATCAGTACTAGTCCCAAGGACTAGTAGGTTCATAAAACTACTAGTCCTGAGCAATCTTTACTAGTCCTTTACTAGTTAGCTTCTTTTTTTATTTTTTAAATCAATATTATTATTATTAACAACCTTTATTTAGACAAAATCCATTTAGAACGAGGTCTCATTTTCAAAAGTTTTAGTCAAATAAAAACAAAGATAGCAAGAGTAGTGAGAATATAAAATATATATAAATAAAGTGATTAGTCTTCATTGAACTTGTTACTGTATGTCTTCATATTAACTTATACTGTTACTGTATGTCTTCATATTAACTTCTACTGTTACTGTATGTCTTCATATTAACTTCTACTGTTACTGTATGTCTTCATATTAACTTCTACTGTTACTGTATGTCTTCATATTAACTTCTACTGTTACTGTACGTCTTCATATTAACTTCTACTGTTACTGTACGTCTTCATATTAACTTCTACTGTTACTGTATGTCTTCATATTAACTTCTACTGTTACTGTACGTCTTCATATTAACTTCTACTGTTACTGTACGTCTTCATATTAACTTCTACTGTTACTGTACGTCTTCATATTAACTTCTACTGTTACTGTACATCTTCATATTAACTTCTACTGTTACTGTATGTCTTCATATTAACTTCTACTGTTACTGTACGTCTTCATATTAACTTCTACTGTTACTGTACATCTTCATATTAACTTCTACTGTTACTGTATGTCTTCATATTAACTTCTACTGTTACTGTACGTCTTCATATTAACTTCTACTGTTACTGTACATCTTCATATTAACTTCTACTGTTACTGTACGTCTTCATATTAACTTCTACTGTTACTGTACATCTTCATATTAACTTCTACTGTTACTGTATGTCTTCATATTAACTTCTACTGTTACTGTATGTCTTCATATTAACTTCTACTGTTACTGTATGTCTTCATATTAACTTCTACTGTTACTGTACGTCTTCATATTAACTTCTACTGTTACTGTACGTCTTCATATTAACTTCTACTGTTACTGTACATCTTCATATTAACTTCTACTGTTACTGTATGTCTTCATATTAACTTCTACTGTTACTGTACGTCTTCATATTAACTTCTACTGTTACTGTATGTCTTCATATTAACTTCTACTGTTACTGTACATCTTCATATTAACTTCTACTGTTACTGTATGTCTTCATATTAACTTCTACTGTTACTGTACGTCTTCATATTAACTTCTACTGTTACTGTACATCTTCATATTAACTTCTACTGTTACTGTACGTCTTCATATTAACTTCTACTGTTACTGTACATCTTCATATTAACTTCTACTGTTACTGTATGTCTTCATATTAACTTCTACTGTTACTGTACGTCTTCATATTAACTTCTACTGTTACTGTACGTCTTCATATTAACTTCTACTGTTACTGTATGTCTTCATATTAACTTCTACTGTTACTGTACATCTTCATATTAACTTCTACTGTTACTGTATGTCTTCATATTAACTTCTACTGTTACTGTACGTCTTCATATTAACTTCTACTGTTACTGTATGTCTTCATATTAACTTCTACTGTTACTGTCTTCATATTAACTTCTACTGTTACTGTACGTCTTCATATTAACTTCTACTGTTACTGTATGTCTTCATATTAACTTCTACTGTTACTGTACGTCTTCATATTAACTTCTACTGTTACTGTATGTCTTCATATTAACTTCTACTGTTACTGTATGTCTTCATATTAACTTCTACTGTTACTGTACGTCTTCATATTAACTTCTACTGTTACTGTATGTCTTCATATTAACTTCTACTGTTACTGTACGTCTTCATATTAACTTCTACTGTTACTGTATGTCTTCATGTTAACTTCTACTGTTACTGTACATCTTCATATTAACTTCTACTGTTACTGTATGTCTTCATGTTAACTTCTACTGTTACTGTACGTCTTCATATTAACTTCTACTGTTACTGTATGTCTTCATATTAACTTATACTGTTACTGTATGTCTTCATATTAACTTCTACTGTTACTGTATGTCTTCATGTTAACTTCTACTGTTACTGTACATCTTCATATTAACTTCTACTGTTACTGTATGTCTTCATATTAACTTCTACTGTTACTGTATGTCTTCATATTAACTTCTACTGTTACTGTACGTCTTCATATTAACTTCTACTGTTACTGTATGTCTTCATATTAACTTCTACTGTTACTGTACATCTTCATATTAACTTCTACTGTTACAGTATGTCTTCATATTAACTTCTACTGTTACTGTACGTCTTCATATTAACTTCTACTGTTACTGTATGTCTTCATGTTAACTTCTACTGTTACTGTACATCTTCATATTAACTTCTACTGTTACTGTACGTCTTCATATTAACTTCTACTGTTACTGTACGTCTTCATATTAACTTCTACTGTTACTGTATGTCTTCATATTAACTTCTACTGTTACTGTATGTCTTCATATTAACTTCTACTGTTACTGTACGTCTTCGTATTAACTTCTACTGTTACTGTATGTCTTCATATTAACTTCTACTGTTACTGTATGTCTTCATATTAACTTCTACTGTTACTGTACGTCTTCATATTAACTTCTACTGTTACTGTACGTCTTCATATTAACTTCTACTGTTACTGTACGTCTTCATATTAACTTCTACTGTTACTGTACGTCTTCATATTAACTTCTACTGTTACTGTACGTCTTCATATTAACTTCTACTGTTACTGTATGTCTTCATATTAACTTCTACTGTTACTGTACGTCTTCATATTAACTTATACTGTTACTGTATGCCTTCATATTAACTTCTACTGTTACTGTACGTCTTCATATTAACTTCTACTGTTACTGTATGTCTTCATATTAACTTCTACTGTTACTGTATGTCTTCATATTAACTTCTACTGTTACTGTACGTCTTCATATTAACTTCTACTGTTACTATACGTCTTCATATTAACTTCTACTGTTACTGTACGTCTTCATATTAACTTCTACTGTTACTGTACATCTTCATATTAACTTCTACTGTTACTGTATGTCTTCATATTAACTTCTACTGTTACTGTACGTCTTCATATTAACTTCTACTGTTACTATACGTCTTCATATTAACTTCTACTGTTACTGTACATCTTCATATTAACTTCTACTGTTACTGTACGTCTTCATATTAACTTCTACTGTTACTGTACGTCATCATATTAACTTCTACTGTTACTGTACGTCTTCATATTAACTTCTACTGTTACTGTACGTCTTCATATTAACTTCTACTGTTACTGTACGTCATCATATTAACTTCTACTGTTACTGTACGTCTTCATATTAACTTATATTGTTACTGTACGTCTTCATATTAACTTCTACTGTTACTGTACGTCTTCATATTAACTTCTACTGTTACTGTACGTCATCATATTAACTTCTACTGTTACTGTACGTCTTCATATTAACTTCTACTGTTACTGTATGTCTTCATATTAACTTCTACTGTTACTGTATGTCTTCATATTAACTTCTACTGTTACTGTATGTCTTCATATTAACTTCTACTGTTACTGTACATCTTCATATTAACTTCTACTGTTACAGTACGTCTTCATATTAACTTCTACTGTTACTGTACGTCTTCATATTAACTTCTACTGTTACTGTACGTCTTCATATTAACTTCCACTGTTACTGTACATCTTCATATTAACTTCTACTGTTACTGTACGTCTTCATATTAACTTCTACTGTTACTGTACGTCTTCATATTAACTTCTACTGTTACTGTACGTCTTCATATTAACTTCTACTGTTACTGTACATCTTCATATTAACTTCTACTGTTACTGTACGTCTTCATATTAACTTCTACTGTTACTGTACGTTTTCATATTAACTTCTACTGTTACTGTACGTCTTAATATTAACTTCTACTGTTACTGTACGTCTTCATATTAACTTCTACTGTTACTGTACGTCTTCATATTAACTTCTACTGTTACTGTATGTCTTCATATTAACTTCTACTGTTACTGTACGTCTTAATATTAACTTCTACTGTTACTGTATGTCTTCGTATTAACTTCTACTGTTACTGTACGTCTTCATATTAACTTCTACTGTTACTGTACGTCTTCATATTAACTTCTACTGTTACTGTACGTCTTCATATTAACTTCTACTGTTACTGTATGTCTTCGTATTAACTTCTACTGTTACTGTACGTCTTCATATTAACTTCTACTGTTACTGTATGTCTTCGTATTAACTTCTACTGTTACTGTATGTCTTCATATTAACTTCTACTGTTACTGTATGTCTTCATATTAACTTCTACTGTTACTGTACGTCTTCATATTAACTTCTACTGTTACTGTATGTCTTCGTATTAACTTCTACTGTTACTGTATGTCTTCATATTAACTTCTACTGTTACTGTATGTCTTCATATTAACTTCTACTGTAACTGTACATCTTCATATTAACTTCTACTGTTACTGTACATCTTCATATTAACTTCTACTGTTACTGTATGTCTTCATATTAACTTCTACTGTTACTGTATGTCTTCATATTAACTTCTACTGTTACTGTACGTCTTCATATTAACTTCTACTGTTACTGTATGTCTTCGTATTAACTTCTACTGTTACTGTATGTCTTCATATTAACTTCTACTGTTACTGTATGTCTTCATATTAACTTCTACTGTAACTGTACATCTTCATATTAACTTCTACTGTTACTGTACATCTTCATATTAACTTCTACTGTTACTGTACGTCTTCATATTAACTTCTGCTGTTACTGTATGTCTTCATATTAACTTCCACTGTTACTGTATGTCTTCATATTAACTTCCACTGTTACTGTATGTCTTCGTATTAACTTCTACTGTTACTGTACGTCTTCATATTAACTTCTACTGTTACTGTACGTCTTCATATTAACTTCTACTGTTACTGTACGTCTTCATATTAACTTCTACTGTTACTGCATGTCTTCATATTAACTTCTACTGTTACTGTATGTCTTCATATTAACTTCTACTGTTACTGTACGTCTTCATATTAACTTATACTGTTACTGTATGTCTTCATATTAACTTCTACTGTTACTGTATGTCTTCATATTAACTTCCACTGTTACTGTACGTCTTCATATTAACTTCTACTGTTACTGTACGTCTTCATATTAACTTCTACTGTTACTGTACATCTTCATATTAACTTATACTGTTACTGTACGTCTTCATATTAACTTCTACTGTTACTGTACGTCTTCATATTAACTTCTACTGTTACTGTACGTCTTCATATTAACTTCTACTGTTACTGTACGTCTTCATATTAACTTCTACTGTTACTGTATGTCTTCATATTAACTTCTACTGTTACTGTACGTCTTCATATTAACTTCTACTGTTACTGTATGTCTTCATATTAACTTCTACTGTTACTGTATGTCTTCATATTAACTTCTACTGTTACTGTATGTCTTCATATTAACTTCTACTGTTACTGTACGTCTTCATATTAACTTCTACTGTTACTGTATGTCTTCATATTAACTTCTACTGTTACTGTATGTCTTCATATTATCTTCTACTGTTACTGTACATCTTCATATTAACTTCTACTGTTACTGTATGTCTTCATATTAACTTCTACTGTTACTGTACGTCTTCATATTAACTTCTACTGTTACTGTATGTCTTCATATTAACTTCTACTGTTACTGTATGTCTTCATATTAACTTCTACTGTTACTGTACGTCTTCATATTAACTTCTACTGTTACTGTATGTCTTCATATTAACTTCTACTGTTACTGTAGGTCTTCATATTAACTTCCACTGTTACTGTATGTCTTAATATTAACTTCTACTATTACTGTACATCTTCATATTAACTTCTACTGTTACTGTATGTCTTAATATTAACTTATACTGTTACAGTACGTCTTAATATTAACTTCTACTGTTACTGTATGTCTTCATATTAACTTCTACTGTTACTGTCTTAATATTAACTTCTACTGTTACTGTACATCTTCATATTAACTTCTACTGTTACTGTATGTCTTCATATTAACTTCTACTGTTACTGTACATCTTCATATTAACTTCTACTGTTACTGTATGTCTTCATATTAACTTCTACTGTTACTGAACATCTTCGTATTAACTTCTACTGTTACTGTACGTCTTCATATTAACTTCTACTGTTACTGTATATCTTCATATTAACTTCTACTGTTACTGTACGTCTTCATGTTAACTTCTACTGTTACTGTATGTCTTCATATTAACTTCTACTGTTACTGTACGTCTTCATATTAACTTCTACTGTTACTGTACATCTTCATATTAACTTCTACTGTTACTGTATGTCTTCATATTAACTTCGACTGTTACTGTACGTCTTCATATTAACTTCTACTGTTACTGTACATCTTCATATTAACTTCTACTGTTACTGTACGTCTTCATATTAACTTCTACTGTTACTGTATGTCTTCATATTAACTTCTACTGTTACTGTACGTCTTCATATTAACTTCTACTGTTACTGTACATCTTCATATTAACTTCTACTGTTACTGTATGTCTTCATATTAACTTCTACTGTTACTGTACGTCTTCATATTAACTTCTACTGTTACTGTACATCTTCATATTAACTTCTACTGTTACTGTACGTCTTCATATTAACTTCTACTGTTACTGTACGTCTTCATATTAACTTCTACTGTTACTGTACATCTTCATATTAACTTCTACTGTTACTGTATGTCTTCATATTAACTTCTACTGTTACTGTATGTCTTCATATTAACTTATACTGTTACTGTATGTCTTCATATTAACTTCTACTGTTACTGTATGTCTTCATATTAACTTCTACTGTTACTGTACGTCTTCATATTAACTTCTACTGTTACTGTACGTCTTCATGTTAACTTCTACTGTTACTGTACGTCTTCATATTAACTTCTACTGTTACTGTATGTCTTCATATTAACTTCTACTGTAACTGTACGTCTTCATATTAACTTCTACTGTTACTGTACGTCTTCATATTAACTTCTACTGTTACTGTCTTCATATTAACTTCTACTGTTACTGTACGTCTTCATATTAACTTCTACTGTTACTGTCTTCATATTAACTTCTACTGTTACTGTATGTCTTCATATTAACTTCTACTGTTACTGTACGTCTTCATATTAACTTCTACTGTTACTGTACGTCTTCATATTAACTTCTACTGTTACTGTATGTCTTCATATTAACTTCTACTGTTACTGTACGTCTTCATATTAACTTCTACTGTTACTGTATGTCTTCATATTAACTTCTACTGTTACTGTACGTCTTCATATTAACTTCTACTGTTACTGTATGTCTTCATATTAACTTCTACTGTTACTGTATGTCTTCATATTAACTTCTACTGTTACTGTATGTCTTCATATTAACTTCTACTGTTACTGTATGTCTTCATATTAACTTCTACTGTTACTGTACGTCTTCATATTAACTTCTACTGTTACTGTATGTCTTCATATTAACTTCTACTGTTACTGTATGTCTTCATATTAACTTCTACTGTTACTGTATGTCTTCATATTAACTTCTACTGTTACTGTACGTCTTCATATTAACTTCTACTGTTACTGTACGTCTTCATATTAACTTCTACTGTTACTGTACGTCTTCATATTAACTTCTACTGTTACTGTACGTCTTCATATTAACTTCTACTGTTACTGTACGTCTTCATATTAACTTCTACTGTTACTGTATGTCTTCATATTAACTTCTACTGTTACTGTACGTCTTCATATTAACTTCTACTGTTACTGTATGTCTTCATATTAACTTCTACTGTTACTGTACGTCTTCATATTAACTTCTACTGTTACTGTACATCTTCATATTAACTTCCACTGTTACTGTACGTCTTCATATTAACTTCTATTGTTACTGTACGTCTTCATATTAACTTCTACTGTTACTGTATGTCTTCATATTAACTTCTACTGTTACTGTACGTCTTCATATTAACTTCTACTGTTACTGTACATCTTCATATTAACTTCTACTGTTACTGTATGTCTTCATATTAACTTCTATTGTTACTGTACGTCTTCATATTAACTTCTATTGTTACTGTACGTCTTCATATTAACTTCTACTGTTACTGTATGTCTTCATATTAACTTCTATTGTTACTGTACGTCTTCATATTAACTTCTACTGTTACTGTACGTCTTCATATTAACTTCTACTGTTACTGTACATCTTCATATTAACTTCTACTGTTACTGTATGTCTTCATATTAACTTCTATTGTTACTGTACGTCTTCATATTAACTTCCACTGTTACTGTACGTCTTCATATTAACTTCTGCTGTTACTGTACGTCTTCATATTAACTTCTACTGTTACTGTACGTCTTCATATTAACTTCTACTGTTACTGTATGTCTTCATATTAACTTCTACTGTTACTGTACGTCTTCATATTAACTTCTACTGTTACTGTACGTCTTCATATTAACTTCTACTGTTACTGTATGTCTTCATATTAACTTCTACTGTTACTGTACGTCTTCATATTAACTTCTACTGTTACTGTACATCTTCATATTAACTTCTACTGTTACTGTACATCTTCATATTAACTTCTACTGTTACTGTACGTCTTCATATTAACTTCTACTGTTACTGTACATCTTCATATTAACTTCTACTGTTACTGTACGTCTTCATATTAACTTCTACTGTTACTGTACATCTTCATATTAACTTCTACTGTTACTGTATGTCTTCATATTAACTTCTACTGTTACTGTACAGCTGTTAGAATAGTGGCCTATCTTCTATTTGCAATTAATATGCATTCAATCCAGTTCTATTATTTAAATTAAAATGATAATCTACTCTGGCTGTGGTCATCACAGTGAACAGTGTGTACAGTGTGATGAGAGGGCACGTGAGCCCTTGTTGCTGTAGTTCATCTCCTTGGATCAGAGGCTGCATTCAGCAGACCTGCCTCATCAATGTATTAAAACACTGACAGCAGGAAGCTGTACTCACGTCTGTTTAGACCTCCACCTTTATCCAGGCCCAGCTCCACTCACATCTCAGCCCTGAAGCTCTTTGACCTCATCATCTCATCAGTATCTGGGCCTTTCATTCTACTTTGAGTTAAAAACAGCAACCAGTTCCGCCGGTGTTCTGGTTTAACGTTAACGCGTGGCCGCGTGAACTGAACCGGAACACGGGGGGGGCTTCATGTTTCATCACGTTACTTTCTCCTAATTCGCGATAATGACGAGAGTTCCGCATGCAGTGGACGTTAACTTAACCAGCAAGTCTGAACGGTAACGGAACATAACGGAACTTAAACTGTAACGGAGGGAAGTGAAGACGCTGTAGACATCTTAACGCTGATTGGACAAGACTCGACTCGACACGTCAAATATGTTCTATTGCGAAGATCACAACATCACCTTTTCTCCTCGTCTCACTCCAATCGGAGAAACGCTGGCTGGCCAAGTTTGCAGGTATGAACGAATAAAGCCTCTCAAATTTCATTCGCCATGAGGACTAGTGAGAATGATAATTTAGGTAGTCCCTCCAAACATCCACTCGCCTCGGGCTAGCGGGCTAGCGGACTAGCCTTAGTTTCTGACCCTGCTTCAGGAGAGACGATTCTTCCCTTTGCAGGGGACCACCTGGTGGCTCACGGACCACACAGGGAACCAAATGCTCCAAATCGTCCTTTCTGTTGTAGGCCACACATTGTGATGAGTCATTATGCTTTCATATACTGTACACCCACTACTGCAGCCAAACCGCCTTACAACATCTAATCAACCATGGCTTTCACTTCGAGTGACGGATTATGCAGCTACAGGGCAGACATTGGATTCTTTACTCATTGCATCAATACAAATTCAGTAATAAGTCAGGATGACCGACAATCATTTCCTTCCTACCCGAGTACCGTCACATCTGTATCACGATTATGTTTCAGGAAAATCGTAAAACAAGCCATTTGATTAAAATCATTGCTTTTTGTTACGATTATCAATGAATCGATCTTATCTACGAGTCTTTTTGTACTACTATATTACTAAATACAATCTACAGACTTATATCTTGTCAATGATCCAAAGAAACAAACCAGTTTCTGTTATTCCTGCAAAACAGCACATCTTTAAAGAGATTTAACCAATAAGCATTCCACACATGACTCATTCTCCGTTTTTCTCAACATCGCTGAACTTTTGCAGTGAAGCACATCAATGTCACGTAAGAGCAGATCATCAAGCATCCCTCCTCACGGCTGCTCCTGACTCTCCCCGTGTGTCACACATACCTGGTCTTAATGGTGGGGTTCATCCTGAGAGGAAACAGTCCCAGGTCTATGTCTCTGCTGTCAGGATTAAACTCTAGGGCTCCTGAGACGTAAATCAGAAAGTAGTCCCAGAGCTCGGGTAACTTCTGGGAGTTGAGAATCATGAGGGAAACTTTAGGGGTGGTTCTGTTTGTGGGAGAGACGGCTACTCAACACTGTCACTTCACCTCTCCTCAGCCTGCCTTTAAGCGCTGCCGGCTGACCCAGCCTCAACAGTCCACTCAGCACCTACATTCAGCTGACTCCTCCCCTCAGGACACATCACCAGACCACAATGAACCCCCCTCTCCAAACTGCCCTACTTTCCCATGGGATCGTTCACATTTCATCACATTCATCTCGTTTTATATGAAGACTCTGACATTCTTTACCCGGGAGAGGCTCGCTTTGTCTGTAGCTTTACAGATGCTAAATACTTCACTATTTGGCTCTAAATATTGTGTCATGTAATTCCATATTTCACAAAAATAATAATCAATCAATCACTGGCATTGCAATATGTTCTTTAACTACTTGAATCACTGCACATATGATGTGTTACTGTGAATGATGCGCTTAATGTGCAGGGTTTGATCATCACTGCTACTGAAACAAATACCATTACCTTCCATTCTGACATATTTGATGTATCTTGTGTTATATTGTTTAGATATGTATGTGCAGAATTAAAATGAATAAACAAATAAAAAGAGCCACCTGAACCGTATGTGATCCTCACCAACAGTCCCACACACATACATCGCACATCCTTTATCAGGTCAATAGTAAAATGTTAGACTTCACACATTGTTGGTCAACACTGAGCATGTATTAATGATGATTGGTCATCTGTGAGTTCAGACAGGATCAATTTAGTGCTGACTCCACGTCCCATAGTGTGAAGAAGCAGTGAGCCACATGTTACCGTAAGAACATCGGTACAGCCTCTCAGACTGTCTGAAAGAAATGTTTAAGGAAAAGACCCATTTGCAGATTCATAATGAAGTTTTGTAGACTTATTATTGCGCTCTCTGTCCGCGCAGGTGTTGAAGCCAAACCCGTTTCACGTACCAGTAGATGAGCGACAGTCCGTCGAACCGCTCGAGCTCTCTCCCCCGCTGTTTGAGCAGAGACATGTTGTCCAAACGTGTCCCGGTGTTCCGCTGTAGTGGACTTCCACAGTAGCAGCTAAGTGGCCCCGTCCCTTAAACGCATCACTCTGCCCGCTCTCCAGCTCGTGCAGCGCGTGCCCTCTCTGACCGACCGCGTGGATGTGTCAGCATTCATTCCCCTTCAAATCAATGGGAAGGACGCTGCTCGCCGGTAACGGGACGCTCTGTCGGCCCGATTCTAATCTGACCGACACGTGGGCTACCTCCGGCTGACTGACCTTTATCCATCTGTTAGACCCAAACTCTCCGTCTCTCAGCCGCCACAGTGGTGCCCGTTCTCACCGGCCGTACCGCGGAGCAGCGCCGAGGACTCCTGTGGTTCAGTGCTGCTGCATTCAATGTCCAATTAATAAAAACAGGCCGTACGATATCCACGGGCTAAGTAGGAGGATTCATGACATATTTAACCTTATGACGTTGTCGTACTTGTCTGGTTCAGAGTGACAGTTGTGATCCTGTAGTTAATTATATCGATTAAATGCTAATTTGAAAGAAAAACACAAAGCAAGTGTTGCATTATCTCTTAAAGTTGCAATGTTTTTTTTCCTCAAAAAAGTGAAATTACCTTGTTACAATTACATATACTGCACCTTCCTTAAAAAAAACCAATCTATGAATAATCTATTACTGCTCATTTTAAAAGTTGAACTAAGTCTCCACTGTGTCCTGTCTCCCATACCAAACAGAACTGTTACACCATGGGCCACCAACAGTCTCACAAAGTAAGCAGTAGAGGCCCTTGTGAGGTGGGACCCATTTATAACTATAAAGCAGGGAATCTCTGCTGTATTCCTAACCATACTACATACTACTGACGGAGGCAGTATGGAGTATACAGTAACACACTGAGGGAGAGAGACTTCATTCTGTGCTCAGGGAGACATTCCTCTAGATCTTTACAGAGATGATAGCTGCTCTATTTGTGCTCTGATTGTTCTATAGAGAACATTTAAACAAATTACGACAGTAGATGTGTCTTTTCAGCAGTGGTGGGCCGTCAGGGCCTGCAAAGCCTTCTCTGCTGGCCTAAACAGAGTCACAAAGTTACAGCTATTTTATAATTTAATACTTTTTCTTAAATACACTACATGTATTATAATTTATAAAAATATTTTTCCCATTATCTTATTTTCTCATTGCACAGCTACTGTCTTCCTCTGTTGCTCTGCTTCCAGTGCAGCTTGTTTTAAGTAGAGCTTTTATCCTTCACTGGCGTCCATGAATCGAGAAGGACTTCTTACTGGAACTAAAACGCACGCAGAGATGGGCAGTATTTCTATTACTTGTATTTGAAATACGTATTTCAATTACTTTTGAGTATTTTGTAATTTGTATTTGATAGGGCCGATAAAAAATCTAACGTAATTTGTAACAAAATACTTAAGAGTGGAGTAATTTTGTATTTAAAATACTCAAAATACTTTCTCCACGAATCAAAAATCAGTTCACGAGTTCAGTCTTCAGATCTTCAACGGATTGTCTGTCAAGGTAAATATTGATCTGAGTGTGACAGATGTCAACTAGCTTGATGTATAATTGATGTCTGGGTCTGGCTACATAGCCTATTGTATATACATGGTGATGGTTATAATATCAAGCTAGCGATCGATGCTAACATGCTAATGACGCTAGCATGCTGTCTAGGCTAGTGCATAGCCAGTGTTTAGCAAGTTAACTTATCAGTCGAGTAGCTAGCTATAGGAAGAGGGAGATTGGGAGCTTGTATGTTCATGATAACCTTATCAGGAGATGTCTGACCATCTAATCTTGCACTGTAAAGTTATGCTGTATCTTCTCAATGTGAATGTCATTATGCCATATCAATTACTGGCAGATAATATAGTTCACAGTTAGCCAGGCTATGACAGTAGATGTCCATTTGTTAAAAAAAAGAAAAAACATTAAATATCCAATTTATTTTATGTAAAAGGCATATTATGAAAGTATTCTTAGTTTTATTATTTCATACATAAATATACACAGGCCTAATGTGTGATGCTATTCATATGTGATGAATATTTTCTTGTTGATACAAAGCCAAAGTTTATGGGCTGTTAAGTCCCATTAATACAAATATATATATACATAATCAATCAAGTTGTTGTCTTTTAATAGCTTTGCTTAGTTACACTGTCATTCTGTGACTGTTCTTCCTTTTTGTGGGGTTCACCAGAGCTTTGTGTACATTATAGCCCAAACCTGAATGCTCTGCTATACCAAATTGTGAGAAAACGGAAAATCCAGAAAAAAGTATTTCCTATATATTAAATACAAAATACATGTATTGTATTTTGTTACATTTTCTGGCACCAGTATTTTGTATTTTATTTGAATACATTTATTTGAGGGGTATTTTGTATTTTGTATCAAAATACATTTTGATGTATTTTGATACAAAATCTCTGTATATCTATATCTCTGAACGCACGGATGTACTGAACAACCGTGGGATTAAACTCTTTATTAACAAAGAAAGGAGGATGGACTTTGTCTTTAAATAGTGAACAGCAGCTCTGGTAAGTTTGTTTTTACATCTGCAGTAGCTTTAATATGCTTGTTTATAAATTATTATTTGTACAACTTGTTTTTATGAAGATGGATTTATGTTTGGTTTTATATGTGATAGGAACCATTGTTACGTCCTATGTTGCTCTGGGGACATATTTAGCGGTGCCAGTGTTGCCAACTTGCCGACTTTCTCGCTAAATCTGGCGACTTTCCAAACCCTCATGGAGACTTTTTTTGTCAAAAGCTACTAGTGAACCCACAGGAACATGGGGAGAACATGCAAACTCCACACAAACTCAACACGGGGATCGAATCTGGGACATTGCTAACCACAGTTATGGTAAATGGACAATTATATAGTGCCTTTCTAGTCTCCCGACCACTCAAAGCCCTGGCACAGCCTTCAGGAGCAGTTTGGGGTTCAGTATCTTGCCCAGGAACACTTCAACATGCGGACTGCATGGATGACCTGCTACACCTCTTGAGCTAACGCGTTATAAGTACTCAATATTAACAAGTGAATTAATGAGTCATAGACACGGACACATGTATTAGAAGATTGTTTGGTGCTTCCCATCACCATAGCCTGAGTGTTAGTCAAAACATCCTCCCATATGCTTCTCATCAGGGTGTCTGCACTCCAATCCTCCTGTTACCTTAATCCCTCAGTGGAGCTCGAAGGTTAACACGCCTGGGGCCAAGCATCGGCGCTCTGACTCTCTGACTTGTAATGGCTGCAGATAGGATTGGGAGCAGTAATCTTACATCTGCTATTATAGGAACCCGAGACCAGCTAATCCAGTCAAATCCTCCTCAGCCACTAACTGTAGAAGTCTGGCAGACATTGCCCTCCACACAGCCTCATCTACAGCATGTATTACTGCGAACCATCATCATCATAATCACTCGTCAGTCGACTACATCTAATCTCACAAGACTCTGTACAGCATACACTGATCGTGTCAACATCATTGAGCTCTAAAACATAATCAGGAGGTGTACCTTGACCGCATCTTTGCGGAAACATATTTCCACAAGGAAAAGAAAAAAGTGATGAAATGTATGGAATGAAAAATTATGAAAATAAACTGCTAATTCAAAAGTAAAACTTTTCCTTTACTTAGAAAGAGTCTTAAGGAGGCCATGCAAATTATTATTTTTGGATAAATTACATTTACTGAGGTAATTTAAAGCTGCATTATTTAAAGTTTGATACTGCTTTGATAAAACTCATCATATCATATCATCATACTGTCACCATTAGGCTTTGCCTTCTGTGTTCTGTGTCCTTGTCTAGCTCCCACCTCTCACTCACCTCATCAGTTCATCCATTCACCTGCCAGTCACACTCACCTCATCAGCTCATTACTCTCACCTGCTCACTCTGCTTCCTCCTATTTAAACCCCTGCCTCACACACACGCACTGACAGATCCGCTGTGATGTCCTGTGAGTGTCCTGTGTTGTTTAAGTGTTAAATAAATGTCGTTTGCACGCTACTCTGCCTGGTCTGTGCTTGAGTCCTCCACCATGCCCCGTGACACATATTACACGTTTTTATTGCAACTATCTAGTGATGATCCTGTGTGGCACAATGAGCAAACCCTTTATTACACATATGTCATATGCTCCATGATTGACATGAAACATACTGATTTGTGCAGCGTTAAGGTTTCTTTTTAGTACAGTTATTTAAAAGAAATCAAAGATAGCATTTTGATTTCTTTTCTTTTATACAAATATGGTTACATATATGGTATTTTGTTATCGTTGTACAACAAGGTTACACAAAGAAATGAGGATTGCGGTCCCATTTTGCCACTCAACAAAAACACAAAATGAACTATATGTGGAGGATGAATGAAGGAGTCTCAGCCTGAGGAAAGAAGCTGTTATGAAGTCTGCTGGTAGGCAGCTGATACTTCTCTCACTTCATGTCAGCATGAATTATCTGTGAGGTCACAAATAACATCTTCACCTTTTATCAGCTTGTGAGCAAGGCCTTCGATGTTCACCTGTTGGTGACCTACCTACAGCAACATCTGGGACAAGAATCAAAAAGAAGCCTTTGGACAAAACTGTGATTCTTGTAGCATCAATGTTCTTATATTCTCCAGTCATTTCCGTCCAATGTCTTTTCACACTTTTGTTCTATTGTCATGGTTGTGTCACTTTAAAAAGTAAGTATGCCCTGTTACACATCTGGTCAATAATCTAGAGCGTGCAGCATTGGTGCCTCATCGGTTGTGTTGTCACTAGCAGTGAGGCTGTGAGCGTTACGTGTGTTTGATTCAGATTCTCCATATGAACTAGTGATTATAGTATATATAGATACTGACTACATTATGACGTTTAATATGCTACAGGGTTATGTTGAGGCATCCTGAGCTTCTTCGTGTGTAGTGCTACCTGATGATCCTCTGATGATCCTGGAGGTGAGGCGCTACATTCTCTAAATAAGTGAACTGGTCTTACTGGAATCCACACAGCCAGCTGGACATGTAGCACCCTCTTCTGGACACTATTCTAACTCTGTAGAAAGTCTCCACACGTTCACATTTTCATCGTTGAAGGAGACAAAAACACTATCACAATACTGATGTTGACTTCTCTAAAATGTACAAAGATACAAGTCAACTGGAGAGTGATCTGATGAGAACCGTGACAATCAATCACATCCTAAAACAACCATGTGTTCCCAGACCCTTCGTCATCATACTGATGAAGATCTATAACGGAAAAGTTGCTTTTAGTGCTGACAGTGCAGGAATGTATGACCTTTAGCTTAACAAATGAATGTAAACTCAGAGGTTCACTGACTGGCTTTTAGAGCTTTCAACCACAAACAAAAGCTGTGAGATGTGGTTGAACGCTAAAGGTGTAAGCTCGGAGCCTTGAGTTTAGATTATCTTGGTGTACTGTATTACATCAACAGAGGTTCTAAGGAGGGCTGTATCTATCCATCCAGTGCTGTCCTCAGTGGTGGGGGTCCGGCACCCCTTTGAGGTTCAGGACCAGATCCTGGATGGGTTGTGTAGTGCGTCGTCGTCACAGGATAGAAGATAAATAGGTGTTTGGATGTTATTTCTACAACTGAAGGTAAAAATCATATTCTGTGCATAATGAATTATTAAACATGTTAACATCCCTTTGAACAAAAGAACAACAACAAGATGCCTGAGAGTTTATATTTGAAAATAAGCTGATAATTGCTAATTCAATAAACATAATACTAAAAGAATGAGATTGTGATGTTTCTTGCGTGCAGGTGGACATGTTGGCCTGATGGTGGTGCTACGGGAAACATCAGGACTACAAGGAAGGAGTCAGAGGTGAAGCAGACGAGCAGAGCTGCTCACCTGGACAGGAGAGCAGTTTGAGGCATGAAGAAATGCAGCTGCTTCACTATTCCCATATTCTACAACTCATTTCACATGTTATTGTTCCTCACCTTCTTCTGCTCTACTCCTCACTGTCTACATGTCTACAGCCTGTTCTGCACTGCATGCTGTATACTGTAGACCAGGGGTGTCAAACTCATGTTCACCCCGGGCCACATCAGCATCATGGTCGCCCTCAAAGGGCCGGATGTAACTGTAAGACTGTATAAATGTAACCACTCCTAACATATTGTTAAACAACTCTCTCTGCATTATTGTTTATTCAAGTGTAAACATATTGTAAATGCATTTATATAAATGTAAAATGATATGCACATTTCTCTGTTATTATAACATAAATCAAAGATCAAACTTTTAAAGAAAATATAAAAAACAAAAATCATCAAACACGAGTTAGTTATTTTAGTTATTAACTCTGTTCAAAGCATGTTTGTCACAGTTGAGAGGGACATAACTATGGTACAACAAATGATTGTGAGCTGCTAAGAACATGTGTGACAGATGTGACATCTAACTAAAAACCGTTTGAGGACCGCGTTCCTACTCAGCCACCGTACTTGTGCACGGTACGGCACATCTCCATGCTCCGAGCCCAACTCCTTCAGAAACAGTTGGAACTGGCGGTGATTCAGGCCACGCGCCCGAATGAAGTTCACTGTTTTCGTGACCGTGGTCATTATATTATGTTCCAGAACCTTTCCACACAGAGCTTCTTGGTGGATAATGCAATGATAAGTTATCAGAGGTGTGTGGCAGTTACTTTTTAGCATTTTCTTTAGCCCCACCGACTCCTCCAGGGTATTCAGTTTTACTCACGGACCTCTCCACTGCATCACTAATGTCCCTCCCCGTCGTCGTCCCATGGAGGGCAGCTACATCCAAGAGCTCCTCACTGACAGTCAAGTCTGCCTTCAGCCGCTTACAAACATGGACAGTTGCGCTGTGTCCGTGTTGTCTGTGCTTTCATCAACCAAACAGCCACGTAGCTGCTCGACTCCTCGGCTAGCTGTGTTGTCAGATTGCCTGCTAGTTCCTTAACTCGGTCTGCGATGGTGTTCCTTGACAAAGTGACATTTGTAAAAGCCTGTACCTGGTCGGGGCTCACCTGCTCACAGACCCTGATCATACACTCCTTCACCCTCTGAAAAGGACTTGGAAGCTCGGGCGGTTTCTTCAGCCACAATAAAGCTTTCACAGCGGCATCATTTGTGTCTGTAGCTTCTGTGAATATGTTCTGCTGTGATTGGAGTCTGCCTTTACATTTTTGGACAAGTTGATGTTTTTCTTGGAGGCTACATGTAGCATACTTGGCTCCGTGTTTGGTATCAAAATGCCGACGTAAATTGTATTCTTTCATCACCGGCACTGCTTCATAGCATAGCATAGCATAGCATACAGATTATTTTTCAAACATTTTCAACTCAATAATTCGTTGGAAACCCGATTTAGTTAACGCTAACGCTACTAGCGGCCGCAGTCCGTCATTTCGCAGGTCAAAAACTCAACATGCATTGTGGGAGATGTAGTTTATGGTCACTGTAGCGTACACGATGAAGCAGCATAGAGTTTAATTTTAAGACAATCATGCCTTTATATGGAAGCCCATTTCAGCAGCAAAAAAAACAAATGAAAAATGAGTTTGACACATGTGCTCTAGGTAGAACAGAGGCCCGAGGCCTTCAGCCTCAAAAGTGCTTCTATGTGCCGTTTAAAATGAATGGGGACGTGTTCAACCAATCAGATCTTTAGTTTGACATGTTGGGCATATTCTTGAGTGTTAGCAGCCGCTACCCCCAGACCAGCCGGCTATGGAGCTAAATCCAGGTCAAAAGTTTTGTTCATTTGAAAAAAAGATTTGAACCTGAAAGCTCAAATTGTGGTCTTGAACATTGAAAAATACAGCAATGTATTCAAAAGTTTTTTTGGGTTGAATATATTTTCAGATTCAAATCTTTTTTGGGGGGTTTCAAATCTTTTTTCAGTTCAGGTTTTTTTTTCAGTTCAGACTTTTGACCCTGATCTAACGTGGGGGGCGTGGCATCAACTGAGAGGGGCGTGTCACCATGAGTGACAGCATAACAAAGAAGGCAGAGGACCGTCCTCAACCACGAGAATTATGATTCAACACTTTATATACACCATATTTACGTGATTGGAAGTCCAATAAATTACACTAGTGACAAAGTGGCATAGTTTATTGCTCTTTTACTGTGATTCGTGCCAAGTAGAGGCTAAAACAGCTTGCTAAACAGAACTTTTTTTTTTTTTATTTCTTTTTTTAAAATGTTATTTACTAGTGTAATTTATTTTACTTCCAATCACGTGAATATGGTGTATATAAAGTGTTGAATCATAATTCTCGCGGTGCCCACGTTACCTGAAGGCAACGTGGTTGAGGACGGTCCTCGGCCTTCTTTGTTATGCTGTCACTCATGGTGACACGCCCCTCTCAGTTGATGCCACGCCCCCCACGTTAGATCAGGGTCAAAAGCAGTGGCGGCTGGTGGAACATTTTCTTGGTAGGGCTGTGCCACATCCAATCAATTTCAGCAAACATCCCAGAATGATTTAATGCAAACAAATTAAGGTATCAAACACGCATTACTACTTTGCAGTTAAATATTTAACATTCATTCCAACACGAAAAAAAGCAGTAAATAACACTTTGACAAACACGTCAGGACATCTTATTTTAGTCACCCTCACAGGGAGTTCAGTATAATATAATATATATAACATATAATAATATTCACTATAATATAAAACACACACACATATATATATATATATATATATATATATATATATATAATTATTTATATATAACTATATATCCATTTCTCAGACAGGTGCTTCATGTCCCTCACTCCCTAACTGTCCATGCTGGTTCTGCCCCCGTGATTTAAAAAGATAAATAAGTTATTAAGATGACTGCATCCAGCTAGTCAAACCTGTCTGGTGTACAAATACTAGAGAAGCTTCGCATGTACTGCTTCTCTTTCCTGCTAGTCTGCTGTCTGATTGTGAGGTCAGGCTGATCTGGGATCAGCTCTTTCAGCTGTAGTTTCTCCTCTCAGTTCTCCTCTCAAACGGGTCTTGGAGGAGCAGTGCTCGCGCTGGCGCTCTCCTGTAGAGACTAGTCCTGACGAGAACGCGCAGCTTGGGGCAGAACGAAATCTGCCCCAAGCTGAATCTATTTGAGGACGCTGATTGGCTAAATTGTATGTCACTCATTTATATCTTTAGTCAGCATTAAAGCATCATTGGCTAAACTGCTTCGTAGACCCGCCTCTTTGGGGCAGTTTCTCCAGCGCCCCAGCAGCTGAGACGTGCACACACAGAGAGGAAGAGCAGACAGGCAGAGAGGACGAGCAGGAAAAGCATATATTTACCGCAGATATCATATTTTACACATATTACTGGGTGATTCCATGTTTCAAAAACACAAATATTGTCAATTTGTATAGTTCATTATTATTATTTATTTTATTTTGTATTATTTGTAGCTCAAGGGGGGGCAGCGCCCTAGCGCCCTCTATGGACCAGCCGCCACTGCTCAAAAGTCTGAACTGAAAAAAAAAAAACTGAACTGAAAAAAAGATTTGAAACCAAAAAAAAAAAGATTTGAATCTGAAAATATATTCAACCCAGAGAGAGAGAGGGGGGAGAGACAGACAGACAGAGAGAGAGAGATAGAGGGAGAGAGAGAGAGAGAGAGGGGGGGGAGAGAGAGAGGGAGAGGGGGGGAGAGAGAGAGAGAGAGGGGGGAGGAGAGAGAGAGGGAGAGGGGGGGAGAGAGAGAGGGAGAGGGGGGGAGAGAGGGAGAGAGGGAGAGAGAGGGGGGGGAGAGAGAGAGAGGGAGAGGGGGGGAGAGAGGGAGAGAGAGAGGGAGAGAGAGAGAGATGGGCAGCTGTGGCTCAGTGGGGTCTCATTGACGTGAAACTAGGTCAATGGGGAGGTTTAGGATCTGTGATTTTCACTCCACACTGTACTTTGGAGATGGATGGAGGGGGGGGGGGGTGACCGTCAGACACTCAGACACACTCGCTGGTTTTTGAGCGGGAAGCGAGTGAGTCTTGACATGGGTCTGGGCTTGTCCTCAGGGACCCTGACCTGAGGGGGGGGCAGGGTTATTATAGGAATAGGAAGCAATATTTTCTTGCCTAACTCCAACTTGACCTGAGGGGGGGGCAGGGTTATTATAGGAATAGGAAGCAACATTGTCTTGCCTAACTCCAACTTGACCTGAGGGGGGGGGCTGGTTATTTTAGGAATAGGAAGCAATATATTCTTGCCTATTAACTCCAACTCGACCTGAGGGGGGGGCCGGGTTATTTTAGGAATAGGAAGCAATATTTTCTTGCCTAACTCCAACTTGACCTGAGGGGGGGGCCTGGTTATTTTAGGAATAGGAAGCAATATATTCTTGCCTATTAACTCCAACTTGACCTGAGGGGGGGGGCTGGTTATTTTAGGAATAGGAGGCAACATTGTCTTGCCTAACTCCAACTCGACCTGAGGGGGGGGCCGGGTTATTTTAGGAATAGGAAGCAATATATTCTTGCCTATTACCTCCAACTCGACCTGAGGGGGGGGCTGGGTTATTTTAGGAATAGGAGGCAACATTGTCTTGCCTAACTCCAACTCGACCTGAGGGGGGGGCTGGGTTATTTTAGGAATAGGAGGCAACATTGTCTTGCCTAACTCCAACTCGACCTGAGGGGGGGGCTGGGTTATTTTAGGAATAGGAGGCAACATTGTCTTGCCTAACTCCAACTCGACCTTCCCCAGGTCACACATCAGCTCCTCCTTCTCCTCAATAACCTTCTTCCGGTTCACTCCGGACGTTCCCTTTTCAGCCGTCTTTCTCTTCAGCTCTTTGATCTCTGGGTTGTTCTCTGTGTTTTCCTGTTCGATCTCTGCGTTTTTCTGTGACAGAATAGTTCTTACCCTGTCAATGGAGCTGGTATCCAGATTGTTTTTCAATTGTTTACCACTTTGCAGAAGCGAACTGTTGTGATGCAGGTTTACTCCGAGTTGTCTTTGGGATTCTTCCCATTGCTTTTTTTCAAACATCAGAGCATTGAGTTTCTTATTTGTTTTCATAATCACCTCTTGACCGGTCACTATCTCGTCGTTCTGGAGGTTGAGCCGTTTTTGCTGCCTTGCAACCGTTTCATTGCAGAGCTGCAGCTCTTTTAGCAACTTTTTCGTCTCAGCCTCGTCCAATTTGTGGGTCAAGTCGGCCTTGGACTCTTTCACGGTCTCGTTTTTGTTTAATCCTAACAGCTGCAACTTCACTTTTTCCAGCTGCTCTTTCACAGAACGGTTTTCCTGGCCATCCTTGTCCAGCACGTTCTTCTTTTCATCTGCCTCAACTTTTAAGAGTGTGAGTCCCTTCTGCAGATTCTTATTAGTAGCTTTGCTTGCAGTGAGTTCCTCCTGAGCCTTCAACAAGTTTGTTTTGATCTTATTTCTCTCAGCCTGGACGTCCTCAGTCTGCTTGATCTCTATTCTCAACTTGTCCTCCAATTTAGCTTTAGCGTCCTTGAGTTGTTCCTCCTTCAGGCTCTGGGACGTTATTGCTTTCTTCTTAAATGAGGTATATTCCTCATTTAAGTCTCTGTATTTCTTCTCCAGAGATTTCATTTCTTCATTTTTTTCCACATATCTAGAATTTAAGCATTTCAGATCTTCATCTTGCAATGATTCATATTTCTTCTCTGTGGCTTTCATCCTTTGCTTTTCCTCTCTCTGCCTTTGCGAATGTCCTCCTCTTAACATTTTCGCGTATTTCTCCTTTAACCTTTGCTGATCCTCCTCTATTTGTTTCCACTCCTCCTGGAGTGGAAGGAGGGTATTTAAATCTGTTTCCTGGGATTCCTCCATATTGAATTCTGTTTCCTGGGATTCTTCCATTGATGTCTGATGGTGTACAGTTAATTCTGCACTGTGGCCGTTATGTCTGGTATGTTGATGGTTAGTTCAAAATATGAGGTTTTATCACGAGAGACACGGACTATCTATGAATAAACATCAAAGGCAGTGGTTCATCAAAGGCACCTTTGAAGCGTGACGTCACAGAGCAAAAATAATCAAACTTTAAAGGAACTTCGGAACGTGACGTCATCGGCCCCGCCCACCCCAAACAAACCGCCGCAGCTAGGCAACCGTTGCCGTGATTCAGAACGCTGCAGCTCGAGTCCTCACTAAGACCAAGAAAGTAGATCACATCACTCCAGTTCTGAGGTCTTTGCACTGGCTTCCTGTCCAACAAAGAATTGACTTTAAAATCCTGCTCTTGGTTTATAAAGCACTGAATGGTTTAGGCCCAAAATACATCTCTGATCTGCTGCTACCTTATGAACCATCCCGACCCCTTAGGTCAGGGGTGTCAAACTCATTTTCACACCGGGCCACATCAGCATCACGGTCGCCCTCAAAGGGCCGGATGTAACTGTAAGACTGTATAAATGTAACCACTCCTAACATATTGTTAAACAACTCTCTCTGCATTTAATTATTGTTTATTCAAGTGTAAACATATTGTAAATGCATTTATATAAATGTAAAATGATATGCACATTTCTCTGTTATTATAACATAAATTCAGTTTTACTCACGGACCTCTCCACTGCATCACTAATGTCCCTCCCCGTCGTCGTTCCATGGAGGGCAGCTACATCCAAGAGCTCCTCACTGACAGTCAAGTCTGCCTTCAGCCGCTTACAAACATGGACAGTTGCGCTGTGTCCGTGTTGTCTGTGCTTTCATCAACCAAACAGCCACGTAGCTGCTCGACTCCTCGGCTAGCTGTGTTGTCAGATTGCCTGCTAGTTCCTTAACTCGGTCTGCGATGGTGTTCCTTGACAAAGTGACATTTGTAAAAGCCTGTACCTGGTCGGGGCTCACCTGCTCACAGACCCTGATCATACACTCCTTCACCCTCTGAAAAGGACTTGGAAGCTCGGGCGGTTTCTTCAGCCACAATAAAGCTTTCACAGCGGCATCATTTGTGTCTGTAGCTTCTGTGAATATGTTCTGCTGTGATTGGAGTCTGCCTTTACATTTTTGGACAAGTTGATGTTTTTCTTGGAGGCTACATGTAGCATACTTGGCTCCGTGTTTGGTATCAAAATGCCGACGTAAATTGTATTCTTTCATCACCGACACTGCTTCATAGCATAGCATAGCATAGCATACAGACCGGTTTCTCTCCTTGAAGAACAAACATATATTCGCTTTCCCATCTTTCATTAAATGTCCTTCCCTCTGTATCAATGTTCCTCTTCTTAGACATGTTGGATTATTTTTCAAACATTTTCAACTCAATAATTCGTTGGAAACCCGATTTAGTTAACGCTAACGCTACTAGCGGCCGCAGTCCGTCATTTCGCGGGTCAAAAACTCAACATGCATTGTGGGAGATGTAGTTTATGGTCACTGTAGCGTACACGATGAAGCAGCATAGAGTTTAATTTTAAGACAATCATGCCTTTATATGGAAGCCCATTTCAGCAGCAAAAAAAACAAATGAAAAATTAGACTTGATAATAAAAATATATATCATAATTATGACTTAATTTTTTTTAATACATTTTTTTTAATACATTTTTTTTTTTTGCTGGTGGAAATATGCCTTTGCGGGCCACATAAAATGACATAGCGGGCCGGATTCTGCCCGCGGGCCTTGAGTTTGACACATGTGCTGTAGGGGGTCATCAGGCTGCAGTGTTTCTCTCCTGGGGTGTGGGGCTGGGAGGGAGGAGGCAGAGAAAGTGTCCTCCCCCTCACACACACACACACACACACACACACACACACACACACACACACACTGCTCACCTAACATACCAGTTTGAGGTGTGGTCCTGTCGGGTTTCAGGTGTGCAGAGACGGGGATGGGAGGACTTCTCTCACTTTATACAGCACTCAGTGTTCTGACCTCTGACCGGAAGGTTGCTGGTTTGATCCCCAGGAGCCAGAGAGGAAACATGGGGAAGTGAACGAGTGACTATGACCCTTTTCACAGCACGGTGAACACAGATGTGATTCATAACATTGGTTATGGTCCTGTTCCATAGGTCAGGGCCACACTGAATAGAACGGGCCCATGATTGATCCGTTACACTTGTTTTTACACTTGTTTTTCTTTATGACATGTCACAATGGCTGTTGTGAAAAGGGCCCGTTGCCCTTGAGCAAGGCACTACACTCTGAACTGCTCCAGATGAGTCCATAGCAACCAAGAGTTTGTTGTATCAACTGGCTCTGACAGGAACATGAACATGTTAATAAACTTATTACAACTAGGGTCTTATTTTTATATTGATATGGATTAAAATAACATTGTACTTGCTACAATAAAGTCTGACTGGACAAGAAACTAAACCACTTTAGGTGAAACATAAAAGTGGAAATATAATATTTCATTGGACTGAAAAACTGCATGTTCACAGCTATGGTGAGTAGGGTGGTTTATTACAGACACTGGAGAATCATTTCAATGTTTATCTGGTGATCAGATGACAGTTGAATGAATAGAGTTGCCAAGTTGGGAACAGCGGAACAAGCTGAAGAGACATAAACATGGACTGTAATGTATATCTCTTTTCTCTTTCCGACCACTCAAACCGCTTTCACACTACCTGTCATCATTCACCCATTCACACACCGATCAGTCTAACTCATTCACACACCGATCAGTCTAACTCATTCACACACGGATCAGTCTAACTCATTCACACACCGATCAGTCTAACTCATTCACACACGGATCAGTCTAACTCATTCACACACCGATCAGTCTAACTCATTCACACACCGATCAGTCTAACTCATTCACACACCGATCAGTCTAACTCATTCACACACTGATCAGTCTAACTCATTCACACACCGATCAGTCTAACTCATTCACACACCGATCAGTCTAACTCATTCACACACCGATCAGTCTAACTCATTCACACACCGATCAGTCTAACTCATTCACACACCGATCAGTCTAACTCATTCACACACCGATCAGTCTAACTCATTCACACACCGATCAGTGTAACTCATTCACACACCGATCAGTCTAACTCATTCACACACCGATCAGTCTAACTCATTCACACACCGATCAGTCTAACTCATTCACACACCGATCAGTCTAACTCATTCACACACCGATCAGTCTAACTCATCCACACACTGATCAGTGTAACTCATTCACACACTGATCAGTCTAACTCATTCACACACCGATCAGTCTAACTCATCCACACACTGATCAGTGTAACTCATTCACACACCGATCAGTCTAACTCATTCACACACCGATCAGTCTAACTCATTCACACACCGATCAGTCTAACTCATTCACACACCGATCAGTCTAACTCATTCACACACCGATCAGTCTAACTCATTCACACACCGATCAGTCTAACTCATTCACACACCGATCAGTCTAACTCATTCACACACCGATCAGTGTAACTCATTCACACACCGATCAGTCTAACTCATTCACACACCGATCAGTCTAACTCATTCACACACTGATCAGTCTAACTCATTCACACACCGATCAGTGTAACTCATTCACACACCGATCAGTCTAACTCATTCACACACTGATCAGTCTAACTCATTCACACACCGATCAGTGTAACTCATTCACACACCGATCAGTCTAACTCATTCACACACCGATCAGTGTAACTCATTCACACACCGATCAGTGTAACTCATTCACACACCGATCAGTCTAACTCATTCACACACCGATCAGTCTAACTCATTCACACACCGATCAGTGTAACTCATTCACACACTGATCAGTGTAACTCATTCACACACCGATCAGTCTAACTCATTCACACACCGATCAGTCTAACTCATTCACACACCGATCAGTGTAACTCATTCACACACCGATCAGTGTAACTCATTCACACACCGATCAGTGTAACTCATTCACACACCGATCAGTCTAACTCATTCACACACCGATCAGTCTAACTCATTCACACACCGATCAGTGTAACTCATTCACACACCGATCAGTGTAACTCATTCACACACTGATCAGTCTAACTCATTCACACACCGATCAGTCTAACTCATTCACACACCGATCAGTCTAACTCATTCACACACCGATCAGTCTAACTCATTCACACACCGATCAGTCTAACTCATTCACACACTGATCAGTCTAACTCATTCACACACCGATCAGTGTAACTCATTCACACACCGATCAGTCTAACTCATTCACACACCGATCAGTGTAACTCATTCACACACCGATCAGTGTAACTCATTCACACACCGATCAGTCTAACTCATTCACACACCGATCAGTCTAACTCATTCACACACCGATCAGTGTAACTCATTCACACACTGATCAGTGTAACTCATTCACACACCGATCAGTCTAACTCATTCACACACCGATCAGTCTAACTCATTCACACACCGATCAGTGTAACTCATTCACACACCGATCAGTGTAACTCATTCACACACCGATCAGTCTAACTCATTCACACACCGATCAGTCTAACTCATTCACACACCGATCAGTCTAACTCATTCACACACCGATCAGTGTAACTCATTCACACACCGATCAGTGTAACTCATTCACACACTGATCAGTCTAACTCATTCACACACCGATCAGTCTAACTCATTCACACACCGATCAGTGTAACTCATTCACACACCGATCAGTCTAACTCATTCACACACCGATCAGTCTAACTCATTCACACACCGATCAGTGTAACTCATTCACACACCGATCAGTCTAACTCATTCACACACCGATCAGTCTAACTCATTCACACACCGATCAGTGTAACTCATTCACACACTGATCAGTGTAACTCATTCACACACCGATCAGTGTAACTCATTCACACACCGATCAGTCTAACTCATTCACACACCGATCAGTCTAACTCATTCACACACCGATCAGTGTAACTCATTCACACACCGATCAGTCTAACTCATTCACACACCGATCAGTCTAACTCATTCACACACCGATCAGTCTAACTCATTCACACACCGATCAGTCTAACTCATTCACACACCGATCAGTCTAACTCATTCACACACCGATCAGTCTAACTCATTCACACACCGATCAGTGTAACTCATTCACACACCGATCAGTGTAACTCATTCACACACTGATCAGTCTAACTCATTCACACACCGATCAGTCTAACTCATTCACACACCGATCAGTCTAACTCATTCACACACCGATCAGTCTAACTCATTCACACACCGATCAGTCTAACTCATTCACACACCGATCAGTCTAACTCATCCACACACTGATCAGTGTAACTCATTCACACACCGATCAGTCTAACTCATTCACACACTGATCAGTCTAACTCATCCACACACCGATCAGTCTAACTCATTCACACACCGATCAGTCTAACTCATTCACACACCGATCAGTCTAACTCATTCACACACTGATCAGTCTAACTCATTCACACACTGATCAGTCTAACTCATTCACACACCGATCAGTCTAACTCATTCACACACCGATCAGTCTAACTCATTCACACACCGATCAGTCTAACTCATTCACACACCGATCAGTCTAACTCATTCACACACCGATCAGTCTAACTCATTCACACACCGATCAGTCTAACTCATCCACACACTGATCAGTGTAACTCATTCACACACCGATCAGTCTAACTCATTCACACACTGATCAGTCTAACTCATTCACACACCGTAGGCACAGCTACGGGAGCAATTGTGGGGTTAAGTGTCTTGCTCATGGACACATCGACATGGACTAGCGGAGCCGGGGATCGCTTACCGCCACTGATTGAAGGACGACCCTGCTCTCCACTTAGCCACAGTCGCCTTCATCGTACTATCCCCCTATTAATAGCTATAAACACATTCTGTATTCATATGCAATGGGGCAAGATGTTGGTATCAGAAGCGTTCTGCTTTCCATTTGTAGTCTGAGTAGAAGTGACCAATCACGTTGGAGAAGACTTTGATTGAATGCAGTTAAACAGCCTGGTGTGGAGAGCAAATGAAGAAGAACACATTGGCTGTAATGCATTCTGGGAAACCACCGGCTATCACCTGACGATGATTTAGCTTCTTATTGGTTTGAACTTAGCTTGTAAACTGACTACGTGTGAAACGATCCTGTCGTCTCTCAACTCCAGTCTCCAGATATCACACATACTTATTTAATCCATTGTTAATATACAATATTGTTTGGTGCAGTTTTCACATCTGTTAAATTGTCTGATTGCTGTTGTTTCTGGACCAGATCTTCAGTGAGGTCCATGTCATTGTTACTGATAGAAAAGATGGCCAAAACTAAGATAACGGACATGATAATACATCCAGAATGAAGCTTTAACGCTACATTAGCAGTGTGTTGCAACATATTCTATCAGCAGATTTATGATTAGAGACAATACAATGTCTTCACAAGTGTAGTAATACCAGCATGTGTGGTGTTAGAGTGGCAGCAGACTGTAGCGGGGGCTTCGTGAGGCTTACAGTCCGGACAGACAGAGCAGCAGTTTCCTGTCAGAGGGGCTTTGCTATGGTTAAGGAGGCTTTAGCTTGTGCTGGTCCTCACACACACACACACACACACACACACAGCGACATTGCATTGCGTCAAGGCAAAACATTTTAAAAGACAACGTGCTTTTTTCCCCACAGCCCTCAGCATTGAGACATCTTCTCATGCAGTGCTCATGTCTGGCTGAACACTCCATTGGCTCCATCATTGTCAGCTTCCCTACCTTGAGTAGGGTTCCATTAAACCACTGAAGGCTGCAGCAAGATGATGTCACTACAAAGAGCTCCCATCAGAAGTGAAATGTTTGAAATCAGTTTGTTTCACGTATTACTGTGAGGAAGGTTACAGTCTCTTCATCACAAATCTAATTTCTTCATCTGCTGCCGTTTTTCGTGGCTTTCGGTGTTTTTCAGTGGAGCAGAAAGAGTGAAATGAGTGACATGCTTCATTGTAATGTAGTTTTAACATTTCTCAAACAGGAGGAGTGCATCTGTTTGGTTCAGAGGCGATTAATCCGCATTTGATGCTCTAGTGAGTGTTCTTACCGCAGCAGGATTGAGTCCAAATGAACCACGGTGTTGTGACCCTCACTGCTCCTAATGTTTAGGATGGGTTAAATGCAGAGGGCAACTATGTTTGTATGTATGTGACAAATGTAATAAAGTTTAAGTTCATATAGAGCATCATCAGACGTATCTACAACGCCTATAACAAGTATTCACCCCCCTTGGATGTTTCACCCTTTTGTTGCTTTTATACATGAAATCATGTTCAGTATAATTTGGCTTTTTTGTCAAGAATTTGCAAAAAAAGCTTCTTTCATGTCAAAGTGAAAACAGATTTTTACAAACTAATGTCAATTAATTAAAAATATATAGTGTAAAATAAGTGTTTGCATAAATATTCCCCCTTTAAAGTGACTGACCTAATTCAACAGAAGTCCAGCTAGTTGATGCAGCAGTGTCACAACATGTGAAATGGAGATCACCTGAGTGCAGCTGATGTGTGTCAAGTGATCGTAGTATAAACACACCTGTGTCTGGGAGGTCCAGTCTCTGCTTCATCAGTATTCCTGCTACAATTGCAACATGAAGACAAAAGAACACTCAGAGAAAAGATCATTGAGAAGTATAAGTCAGGAGATGGCTACAGAAAGAGTTCCACCTCACTGGACATCCACAGAGTTCAGTTCAGTCCATCATTAAGAAATGGAAGGAGTATGGCTCTAGTTTAAATCTCCTAGAGCTGCCGTCCTCACAAACTGAGTGACCGGGCAAGAAGAGGACTGGTGAGGGAGAACACCAAGACACCTAGGAGCACTCTGAAGGAGTTCAAAGCTTCAGTGGCTCAGATGGGAGAGACTGTTCATACAACTGTTGCCCGGGTTCTTCCCCAGTCGAAGCTGTGTGGGAGAGTGGCAAAGAGAAAGACACTGTTGAAAACATTCACCCAAAGACATGTGGGAGACTCCAAGGTCAATCAGAAGACGGTTCTTTGGTCTGATGAGACAAACATTGATCTTTTTGGACATCAGACTAGACTCTATGTTTAACACCAAACACTGCACATCACCACAAACACACCATCTCCACCGTGAAGCATGGTGGTGGCAGCGTCATGCTCTGGGGATGCTTCTCAGCAGCAGGCCCTGGAAGGCTTGTAAAGGTAGAGGGGAACATGAATGCAGAAGAATATCCCCAAATCCTGGAGGATAATCTGACTCAGTCTGCAGGAGAACTACGACTTGGGAGAAGATTTATTCTCCAGGAAGACAACGACCCCAAGCATACAGCAAACGCTCCACAGAAATGGTTCAAAGACCACAAGCTGAATGTTCTGGAGTGGAAGTCAAAGCCCAGACCTCAATCCAATCGATCCCCGAGCATCCTGACAGAGCTTGAGCTGTTTGAAGAAGAATGGAGAAAAGTCTTGGTGTCCAGATGTGCCAGCCTGAGTGAGACACATCCACACACACTCAGTGCTGTGATAGCAGCCAAAGGTGCATCTACTGAATACTGACCTGAATATTTATGCAATCATTTACTTTACCTTATATATTTTTAATTAATTGACATTATTTTGTAAAAATCAGTTTTCACTTTGATATTAAAGAGGTTTTTTTTGCAAATTCTTGACAAAAAAGCCAAATTATACTGATCATGATTTCATGTATAAAAGCAACAAAAGGGTGAAACATCCAAGGGGGGTGAATACTTTTTATAGGCGTTGTAGTTAGCTACTTATGGGACGCTTCTCAGCACTGCTGAAGAATAATAGTCTCTGGTGTTACTAGTGTGAGGGATGTGTCCTCGCCTTAGGTAATAAGGGTAATCAAGCAGATACTTTAGACACTGCAGGAGTGTTTATTGAGTGGATCACATATTTGAGGGCAGGGTGGAGTCGGCTGACTGGCTGCCAACAGATGATGTTTTTAACGCTAAGAAGGGTTAGGCATAGTTTGTGGAATGAGTGAATGCTTGTTTGTATGGATGCCTGCATAGATCTGAGAGTGAATGTGGAATGCATTTAGTTTCAAACCTGAAGAGCGGGACACACCTGTCACAGAGAGGCTGCACACGCCCTTCACCTGCTACAATAGTGGAGAATAGCTCGGACAAACTGCTGCTTTATCGTAGCAAAGCAAACACTTTGAGCATTTTGAGACTCCGTTCATTCAAATGTTTCCCTCATGATGGTGAAAAAAGAAAACAATTCTGTGTGGCATTACGTTTATTTACTGTTGTTACGGTTGAACATGAATATCCACCGCACATGCCATCTTTTAACTGATAAATGAATAAAACATTTATTAGTTAGCAAGTAAAAATATATAATATCAAAATATAATTGATGTCAACTAACCAAAGCTTCAGTCACTGCACCAACATGTTTTTATTCTGCTGCTTTCTGCGTTCAGTCTGCGATACAGAACAAACTCCGTGTGTTTGCCACACCTAAGTTGATGTTTGGAGTTTGGAATGACTTCCACACCCCGTCCACTGTTTGTGTGCTTCCTCATGTGTGGGGTTGACCCGGCAAACAGACTGGTTTGATCATAGAATGGTTTACTTTGGTCTCATTGGGACTAATCTCTTCTACCGTGCCAGATCACCACTGGGTCCATCATATATTAGTAACTCTGGTCAATATCCCCCAGTGTCCAGTGACACCAGTCATGTCACGCTGAAGCAGAGTAAAATGTCTTTTTATGAGAGTCTGTGTGGTTTTCAAATACTTTTCTCTAACTTAAAAGCTACTCAAGGCGGTAGGTTAAAGGGGAAGTCAGAGTTAAAAAATGTAAAGTATGGTCGAGCAATGTAACTAGAACACACACACTGCAGGATTTCCACAGTGCACAACTAGACAACAATCATATGGCACCACCTTTAGCAACAATGTACCTGAATGTATGACAAGTATGTGTCATACTTGTCATACCAGCAGTGAACCCCCTTCCTCCAGGTAATAAAACTCTGCTGACAGCCAGACACACCTTTAAGTCACCAAGATCACAACCCCTCTGGGGAATGTGGAGTACAAAGGCATGAATGCACTTCCGTTTTCTCCATGTCATACCTGCACACATAGTATCACTGCATCTTAGACACCTGTTGACTTCTTCAGCGTGTCACTCACCTGGCTGGGTTGCTAAGGACAGAAATGCACTCACAAACTCATGTCTTCATGTTGCTTCACAGACAGGTATGTGTGTGACAATGCCAATAGTCTACGTGAAAATAATATCAATGAAACTAATTACGGGTGTCAGGTGGGTGAGAGCGAGGCAATGGGGAATGGACCCAAATACTAAGTACTTCTACTGCTCCCTCTACTTCTCTAGTACTTCTACTGCTCCCTCTACTTCTCTAGTACTTCTACTGCTACCTCTACTTCTCTAGTACTTCTACTGCTACTGTTACCTCTACTTCTCTAGTACTTCTACTGCTACTGTTACCTCTACTTCTCTAGTACTTCTACTGCTACCTCTACTTCTCTAGTACTTCTACTGCTACCTCTACCTCTACTTCTCTAGTACTTCTACTGCTACTGTTACCTCTACTTCTCTAGTACTTCTACTGCTACTGTTACCTCTACTTCACCAGTACTTTTACTTCTACTGCTACTGCTCCCTCTACTTCACCAGTACTTTTACTTCTACTGCTACTGCTACCTCTACTTCTCTAGTACTTCTACTGCTCCCTCTACTTCTCTAGTACTTCTACTGCTCCCTCTACTTCTCTAGTACTTCTACTGCTACCTCTACTTCTCTAGTACTTCTACTGCTACTGTTACCTCTACTTCACCAATACTTTTACTTCTACTGCTCCCTCTACTTCACCAATACTTTTACTTCTACTGCTACCTCTACTTCACCAGTACTTTTACTTCTACTGCTACCTCTACTTCACCAGTACTTTTACTTCTACTGCTACCTCTACTTCACCAGTACTTTTACTTCTACTGCTACCTCTACTTCTCTAGTACTTCTACTGCTCCCTCTACTTCTCTAGTACTTCTACTGCTCCCTCTACTTCTCTAGTACTTCTACTGCTACCTCTACTTCTCTAGTACTTCTACTGTTACCTCTTCTTCTCTAGTACTTCTACTGCTACTGTTACCTCTACTTCACCAGTACTTTTACTTCTACTGCTACCTCTACTTCACCAGTACTTTTACTTCTACTGCTACCTCTACTTCTCTAGTACTTCTACTGCTACCTCTACTTCTCTAGTACTTCTACTGCTACCTCTACTTCTCTAGTACTTCTACTGTTACCTCTACCTCTACTTCACCAGTACTTTTACTTCTACTGCTACCTCTACTTCTCTAGTACTTCTACTGTTACCTCTACCTCTACTTCACCAGTACTTTTACTTCTACTGCTACCTCTACTTCTCTAGTTCTTCTATTTCTACCTAGACTTTTACCTCCACTTCTATTTCTAGGTGTCTGGTCAGGATTAAGAGCAGAGCAACATCTCAGAGCTGTTAGTGATCTAGTAAACGTGTCTCAAGTACAGCAATCAGGCCTCTCTACTCTCTCCTGCCCTGAAGAAGCATATTAAACGTACTCTTGTTGAAGTCATCCTTTGTACTTCAATATGTCTTCATGAGCCCAGGCAGTGAATCACGCCTGTGCTCTCGATCAGAATGCTGCCGTACTCGTTCAACAGTCCAGCCAAACATTCCAGTCATGGTACAGTACCTGGATCAGCCCAGACTACACCCTGTTGGAATGCTTTACCTTTTGTCACAGAGACCTGCCTCTGCTACATTAGCATTACCTGAAGAACTAGGGCAACTTTACCAACATAGATAAACCCCATGATCAAAATCAAGTTAACTCACTCTTAACCTAATCTGAACCCAAAGCTGAATTAAAGGGCCACTCCAACAACTTCATCAACGAGGATCAGTTTACTAGTTATGTGGTGTAAAGATTTGCCCATTTATTACAAAAAGATGTGTTTTTGTCATATTTTAGCCTCTTAACCCAATCGTCATCAATACCGACCACTTTCTAATGATCCTGTTCTCACTGGTTAAATGTCTTTGTCCTGATCCAGAAGAAGGCTCAGCGCTGACGATGAAGACCCTGAGATGTGGTCGAAAGGTCAGAATGAAAACTAGAATGTGAAAATATGATTTAGTTAAACCTGGATTAAATTAAATCTATAATGGTAACATCAAGTTATTTCAGAGTTAGTAAAGTATTCCGGTTCATTACGTAGAAAGGAACGTAATTAGACAAAAATAGACTTTAAACCCAACTCTTTAAACGACTCTATCAGTCGTGTAAGGGCAGACCGAGGACAATGAGCACCATTTACACACTTCAGCTTTGGTGATTTATGGATACAATTCAGAGTTGTTCGTTTCACCTCAGTCTTAATATCAAAGTTAAAGGAGGTTTTAGGGGAATTGTTATAACATGTTAATTAATTACAAGCATGAATGTTTTCTGCATAAAATATGATTCATTGGTTTAATACTGGTTTAAAACATTTTCAGAAGTCCAAATGAAGTGAAAACATTCATAAATCAATTCACCAGTCTAAACGTTGTATCCCTTTTTGTTGGTTGTAACTTGAGCAGCATGTGTGTTTGGCATGATGTTAATGTTTAAGCAGAAAACAGGCTGGTCCCTTCACTGGTCGACTCTCACCCTTGTATCAGTAGAGGAATGCAGTGGTGATGGGGTCAGCGGGGGGGAAGTCACCACTGCAAGATATCACTGTTAGCTTCTGATGACATGACATGAGATAAGTGCAGCTTGGTCAGATAGAGGCCTCGATGCAACGCTCAGCAGATGTTATTGTCCTTCAGCTGGATAAGAGCAACGTGTACCATCAGCAAATGTATTCTACAAAGTTGTCTCTCCTCTCTCTGCTTCTCCCATCTCATTCTGTTCTGTTACATATTCATACTCAGAGCTCAGGCTTGGGTCCACTTTGGGTTTGGTCATTTTCAAAAATAATTCATGAATAAATTCATCATTGGGAAGTGGGAAGAGAGAGAGAAGCTGGGGGTCACACATGTATTGGATTGCCCTTTCGAGCTAACGGTCACTTGTCTATATGTAAATAGCTTTGAGTGTAGGGTTAGGTTTGGGTCGAAATATGGCAGTTCAGTCATGTGGAGTCTGAAATGGCCAGTTTAGCATTTCGGGGGATATATTCACAGAAATGGAATATAATATTTATCACGATGTTTTCATTTGTGTATAATCATTTGAAACTAAGAATCGTTGTGTTTTCATTCTCTTAGAATGAGCCCTTCATATCTAAATAGGGAGACGGTCCTCTTTACAGAGTCCTGTTACACCACCATGTTTCTACAGTGGCCTAGAAGGGACAAACCAAACACTGGCTCTAGAGAGACCTTCACGCTGTTACGTTACCTGAAGGCCACCGTAGTTCTCTATTCGCTTGTGAAACCTAATCAAGCCGCAGAATGTAAACCTGCGGTACCGCCAGCCGCCGTCTGGCTTCTGTTGCTCCTATGGTGTTATTATGGTATGGTTGGCCTCTGAGCAAGGTGAACGGCGTTACCACGCTTTTGCACTTGGCGCCTCACGTTACCACAGTCTTGGAAAGGAAAGAGAGAGTGGAGGGGTAGTCAGTTGGTTGCAATCTGCAACCTCACGGCCAGATGCCACCAAATCCTACACACTGTCCCTTTAAGGCCCAGGTCTCAGTTTTAGGCCCAAAACTCTAGTGCTGATGTCACATCAGCTACATTGTGCCATCTCGGACTAAATGTACATGTTTCTGAAGGGACAGTATTTCCACCTGGTATTAACATGTATCTGTACATGGCCTTGTTTCCTTAATGTTATCAGACATTGTAATCAGATCTAATGACATCTGTTTGATCACTATCTTTAAAAATCCATCCAGCAAGTGTAAAGGTCACCTTCCTCCACCTCTTCTTTGTATCTCAAGATGAGCTCCCCCTCTACAACGGAGACACAATAGAGCTCATACAACAGTACTGCTTTGGGGCTCTCAAAGGACCTCTACTACAAGACTGTGTGTGTGTGTGTGTGTGTGTGTGTGTCTGAATCTGTATATTCTGTATATATGAGTGTTGGCAAGTTGTACTGCTGTTCCTTTACGGAGAACAAAATGTTCCACATGGTTTAACTCTTGAATGTTGCTGTATATTGAATTTGTCCCTACCAAATGATGACACCACATTGTGTTGCAGAAAAGGGACAACCCTGCGTTGTTTAGCTGGAGCCCCCTCTGTTTGGGCCCCTGCTGTGTGGACCCACTGGCTCCATTCAAATAAATAAGAGGGATAGATAGATAAGATTAGTCAAGTTCAGCAAGCTGGCAAAAAAACTGACCATCACTTCAGTCCACCTACCTCATTT
>JAVDOI010000025.1:1816601-1924101 GCA_032191485.1 Leptoclinus maculatus
ACCTTCCATATTAAGTACACGTTAATGATAATCAAATGAGTTGTTAACCTTTGATAAACATTACATAGAGAAAGCAAGGATTAAGCATTGACGAAGTCTAAATAATGTTTACCAATTATTAACCATTAACAACATTTATCTTTTAGTTTTCTTAAAGGTTTAAAAATCATTTAGTAATCATGAAAAATACTTAGTATTCTGTATACAATGTTTTAATGTGTGCAACAATAAACTAGCATTACTAATACTCATTCAACATTATGTTTCATTGTTAACAGTAACATAACTCTAGACTGAAGTTGAATGAACTGTAATGTGTTTATTGGTTATCATGTGGTGTTACCCTGATGAACTCAGCGTGTCCGTTTGTCTTCCAGCGCTCCGTCCACTGAACTGAGCGCTCTGATCGACAAGCTGCAGAAGAATGCTGATAAAGTGGAGAAGTACAGCTATGACATCGAGCAGAACCTCAACAAGGTACCGTCTGATAACCAGAGGCCTGGTAATACTGACACATACGCAGTTAGATAGAAAGCTCTCTATATACAAATCCCTTCAGACGATAGAGAACCAACACGGAGTTCGTGCTGTAGCGTTGAGTAAACAGGATCTACCTCCCTCCCCGCTCATTTCCCCGTCCACTGTGTGTTTCTGCAGGATGTGAGTAAGATCAATGAGGGGAAGCAGCCTCTGTATCAGGATGACACCAACAAGAGAATCCTCAGCTCTCTAGAACTGCTCACCAGCCTGGATGAGGACGCCGTCAATGCCAAGCGCCTCCAGCATCCGCAGGCCGAGATGATAGAGAAGGAGTGAGTAGAACTCCGCTCCATACTGAAGACTCTATGTGATCTCTGGACTAACCTGTCCAGGAGAAGTCATGTGTGTTAGTGTCAGAAAGCTGCATGGAGGACGTGTTGTGTTTACGTGACCTGGGGAACAGGGGAAATTAGAAATAAAGTTTCTCTACATGTAAATCCACCAGTATTTTAGAATCGAGCAACGTTGTTGTACTGAGGAAATGTGCATAATGCTGTCATTACAGTGCAGGTTATCCCCCATACCAGCTTTTATATGAGAATGTACTGTACATTGTTGAATGTTGTGGTCAAAAGAGATTAAGTTCAGAAAAAAATATTGTAATTATTTGTACTCATAGAAATAATGTGTGTGTGTGTGTGTGTGTGTGTGTGTGTGTGTGTGTGTGTGTGTGTGTGTGTGTGTGTATTCAGCATGAGGCAGCTGCGTGAGAAAGTGCTGAAGCTGAAAGAAGACCATGACCGTATCTACCACCTGACCCGCACCGAGGGGAAGCCCAGCATCAACTGGGGCAACATGATGGATGAGAAACTGGTAGGAAGCAGACCTGTACACTCACACAGGGTTCCACTGTGGACCTGACTCAGAACGTGTTGTATCGACCGTATCTAACAATCAATGCGGAGAAGGAGAACAAATCGGCAGATACATGTTGATATATCTCGTTCAGTCAATCCTCTGTACACTCTGACGTGGTTTCTCTTCATTTATCACACCCTCTCAAGCGTCATACAGACGTTAACACCATCTTGGCTCCAAAGTGATTTACAAAAACCAGATTAGGTCTAAAGTCACTGCATTTACTCATCAGCAACTCATGACACCAGATGTCAAACTGATGCCAGAAATATATTGTAACAAGGAAATGATTCCTCAATTAGATATTGATACAGCATCACATACAGTATGTGGAACTGTCTCTTACTTTGCTAACAGGGAATCAGTTTCAAAAGATTTTGATACTTTGATACTTTCAACTTCTTCTGCTGCCCCCAATAGCTAAACAAATGTAATTAATGCAGCTTTATTGAATTAACAAAGCTGAGCTACAAGAAGTAGACAGCTGGATCTATCTGAAGCAGTGGCGGGCCGTGCATTTTATACCTGGGCCTTCTGAGCTGTCCTACTACACTTGAGCCAGCTCCTAATAAGCTCATGATGCTCACAGCTACGGTTATTTGTTTCTATTGGTGTAATAATACACGTATTCGTATTAAACCGTTCGGTACGAGGCTCACGAACCGAACAATACGTTTGAATAATACTAGTGCATTTGGAAAATGCAGAAGCTTAAATTGTGGGAAATATAATGTTTTCGGTGGACTGCGCTCACGTATTCATTCATTTTCATAATTTCTTCCATATCTTTCAATTTGGACTCTTACTCCTCCGACTAAGCCTCTGATGGCTACTTTAAGTATCGGTTCACAATAGTCACGTGCTCGCCCACTGACCAATCACAGCGCACGCTGCACCTCACTGCAGAGCTGCACCTGGAAACTGAGCTGCGTGTTAATGCTGACGTACTTGTAGGCCAGCTAGCAGGCTCTGACACGTCAAAGAATATATATGTATTCACATGAGAGCATATAGGTGTTTGACATACTGTCCATAGTGGAGGCCCTTGGCTAGTTCACTATGAACTGCTATTGACTTTCAACATATACAGCTTGACTAAACTGTCACCGTGTGGTGGAGGGGACTTAAATGTGTTATTATGTCTCTCTTTCCAGGACAACCTGAACAACAAGGGCTTTGGCCAGGACCTGCCATCTGTGGAGAACGAGGTGGAGGAACACAACATCTCCCACAGTGAGGTGGAGGCTCTGGCTCCTCACATCTCCACCGGCGGAGACAAGGTACAAACAGAAAGCCAGAAGATGTTTCCTGACACATAAAAGAATGGTCCCAGTCTCTTCCACACAGCTTATTAATCAAACACATGACCCTCATTTTTGTCTTGTTCTGCAGGAATACGTCAGTAGCCTCCAGATGAAGTACACCAAACTACTGGTAATTAACCACCACACCCACATTCACTCTCTGAGCCCACGGGGGTGCTTTGTGTGTGTGTGTAAATATCATTCTAATCAGCATAACCTGAGACTGGAGGCTGGTCTTATATCAAGACCTCTTCCGTCTCCCATCAGCAGCCGGCCTTTAGCCCTCTGGGGACTTTCTGTGCCTTCAGTACCGTCTGCAAACTAAACACTTCACTGCAGGTTTACCGTATCACACCGAATGTAGATCAATCCACAGCTGAAAATAGTCCCCAACAAATACACAATGTCCTCCTGTTTGAGTAACAATTGAACTAAAGCGGTCTTTAGGGAATAAAACGAACATATTTGTGAACTATTTTTAAAAATGTACATCTTCAGCAGGAGCCAATGGCCTTAGGGCTGAGTGCCACAGTGCCACAGGATTTCAATAGATTTGTATAAAATCAAAATAAAAAGAACTTAGAATAATGCCAGCCTTATCCTTGAATACAACTGTTTAAATATATCAATAAACAGCTACAGTGATGCTGCTTGTTATTGTTGTGCAGCTGCTTCCAGCTAACAGCCCCACAAATGAGCAAATAAATATTGTGTATTCAGTACGAGGCAGCTGCACATAACACGTCGGTCACATGTGTTATAAACATACTGTATTACACTGCAGTTGCATTGCAGAGGAAAGATAAAGGGCTGAAGTCAACTAGTTGTTACCACGATGGTTTCATTGTTCTACAAACAAAACCATACGCCGTCAAAAGACTTTGAAAGACTTTTCTAGATATTTCTATCAAAATATATTTTCCTCAAATGAATATTGTTAGCTTAGAGCAACAGCTTCCAGGGAGTCCAAGTCATCATGTTTGTATGCTGGTTAGGCCAGTTCCAGCGCTCGTCAGCGCAACCTGCTGAGCCTGCGGGACTACATGCAGCGCTGCACCAATGAGCTGTACTGGATGGACCAGCAGGCCGAGGAGAGGACCAGCTACGACTGGAGCGACACCAACCTGGACTACCCCGCTCGCCAGAGGCAGTATGAGGTAGCGCCACACAATAACAAGCTGTATATCAAATGAGCATCAGTGCATGCCCGAATGGACACTAACTAATACATAAATGTGGTCCACAGTTTACTCAGCACGTCTGTCTTGCCTCAACAGAACTTCATTAGTAAATGTCTGGAGTCCAAGGAGGCCTCCGTCACCAAACTGAACGAGGATGGAGAGAAGCTGATTGCTTCTGATCATCCAGGGAAGAATGTTATTGAGGTACAGGCTCATCCATCCCTGTATGAATTTCAAATGGTCTTCCCTTTTCACTTCCTGCTTCAGCAAAGATACCGTGTGAGGTGAAAGGGACACGTGTGTGCCAGGGTTCTGAACAGAAAAACAACAAGTGGTTCTTGTAGTTTGTCTGCTCACCAACACGGCCGGCAGTTGATGCTGATCCTGTTGTTAAGTAATCCAGTGATAGTTGTCCATCCATCCACGAGTAATACTAACCTGTCAGGGGGGGTTAGGATGGGATGACACTTCTAACAAGCTGTCTAGGTCAAAAATGCTCACTTGTGTGGAACAACACTTCTTAATATTGGAAATGCACACACAACGGAAATCTTTCCGTCCGGCCTCACAGACAATAACCAGTGTTTCTTCATACACAGCAGGCCTTTAACCTGTACAGCGCATTGGTTCACTTTTTAAAAATGTGCCTTGAACGCAAAATGACTTCACTGTATTCTCACTGATCAAGTGCTCACACACTTTGTTGTTTGTCAGGCTCACATGGAGGCGGTCCACGCTGACTGGAAGGAGTACCTGAACCTGCTCATCTGTGAGGAAAATCACCTCAAACACATGGATGAGTACCACAAGGTAAGACACGGGGACAGATGAGCACTCACACACACACACACACACACACACACACATTTAAACAGGTAAAGCTTATCTGTGTATGTGTGTGTGTGTCCAGTTCCAAAAGGAAGCACGTGACACTCAGGACCTGCTGAAGCGGATGGACACAGACCTCAACCAGAAGTACAACCCAGAGTTCAAAGACATGTATCAGACGGAGGGCCTGATGACGGAGCTGGATGTGAGTGTTCTTTAATACTGACCGACTGAACCACTGACTCCTTCTACAACACTAAACATATGCTGCCTGTGTGTGTGTGTGTGTGTGTAGGACCAAGCCAAGGCCATGGACCACTTTGATGAACGGGTCAAGGCTCTTCAGAAGCGCAGCCTGCAGGTTTTGCCTCTGAAGTACCGCCGGGAAACCCCCCCGAAGCTGCTGCCCGTCGAGGCTCTGTGCGAGTTTGACACCGACGACGTATGTAGTGTGTAGCTGCTATTACTTAGCATTTGTTGCTCATTAATAAATGTTTCATCCTAGGACACGACGAGGATTAGTTTAAACTAAGATTAGATAACTAGCCAAGTTACGTTACAGCATTTAGGGAAATCTTTACTTTGTGTGTATGCAGCAACATTGTATTTGTATTATTAATGTTGTTATTTAGAGTGTCACAATTTTGAATCAAAATCAAGAATTGATCAAAATAAGCTTTTGATTTCAAATCTTTTTTCTCCGCCTACTTGCGTGCGTCAGAAGGAATAAAACAGTTGAAATAGGACTCGGCGTTACTTACCGGCACGTTCTGTGACTTCATGGCCAGGTGTACCTCGTGAACTCTGAGGAACTCGAGCTGTTGTGAAGCGTCCTCCGGCCTTCTAGCTTATTGTCACTTTGCTGTTGTTGACTTAGTGATCATGATACCATACACAATTCCTCTTTAAAGGAAGTACTGAAAGAAAACGTTAAATGAAAATCAAATCGTAACCTTAAAATGTAGAATTTGATTATAATTTGGTGGTCAAAGGTCACTTTGATCTCACAAAACATGTTTTGGCCCATAACTCAAGAATTCATATGCTTATTATGACAATTCCACAGAAATGTCTAAGTGATGACATTTCGGACAGACGTGTAAGTAAACAATCCTAAAATAGAGATTTGATTGATGTCTCAGCAGGAGTAACTGTTCATCTGGTCAATAGGTTTATGATCCACAATCCAATCATTTAGAGCTCATCCAGTCGTCTGATAACAGAACAATCAAACATGTGAGCAAGTAAATGAATTCAATCGTGAGTCGGTGGTTGATCGTCATCATCACAGAGAGTTTCAACCGTTTGCGATTCCCTCTTTGGAAGCTTTCTCCTTATTTCCTTCATCTTCATCATCTGATTGCCTCTCTGTGCTGCACTGACCTCATTTCAAATGAAAACAGTTCATCTTATCTTTATTTTTGTGCCATATTTTCTCTGTCACTGGCTATCGGTCTAATCCCAGGATGTTCTCCGCTGTAAGAGAGCCTGACGAAGCACTCTGTCTTTGCTTTGCTTCTTCTAAGCACTAGTTCTGTAACTTGTTGGTTTTGTGGTGTAATGTATTCAAATCCCTTCAGTAGGGAGCTCAGGCTGACACTCTGAGTATCTCCTGTAAAACCCCTCAGGATGAGAACACAAGGATTGGAAGAAGTCTTTGACTGAAGAGCCTGTGGAGCTCTTCAGTTCATGTGGAGCTCATCGTGTGTAGGTTGTCTCTTGACCTCACTGATTTCAGGGTCTCATCATGTGCAGTACACAATGCATCAGGTTAGCTCACTAGCAGATCTATATCTATATCTATATCTATATCTATATCTATATCTAGAGCCCAGCAATCCCTGTTTGGGGGCATTTTATTTAGAATGAGTTAATAGCACCGGATGTCCTGACGTAGGACACAAATCGGTTTTGTCAGGTTGAAAAGGCTTTGTCTGTTTGAGAGGCACGTAATCTACACACGTGTAAAGAACGATGATGAGCTTATGGAGAGCCATCTTTTGGCCGATGACAGTTTATTGTAGCATTACCGCCCTCTACTGTATAGAGCATGGAATAACTGTTCTATGAACTTAGTTCAACTATGAACTAAGTTGACATGTTTTAATACTTTTTAAAATGTATTTCTTATATTATGTTGCAAATTGTTTCATTAATTTACTTTACCCAACATATTCATGTGCTTGTTTATTTCAAAATCTATGAATTCATTTGATCCATATCGGACAGCCTCTTGTAGAGTCTTAATTTCCATCCTTCATTACCTTCCTGTTACCGGGGTCGGGTCGTGGGGCAGCAGGCTTAGCAGACGTCCCTCTCCCCCACCAACGTTTTCCAGCTCTGCTCTGCTCTGCTCCTGGTCCTCTTTCTGTTGAACCACCTCAGCTGGCCCCTTTCATTGTGACAGAGCAGTGGCCCTACTCCGAGCTCCTCAGCCTATCTCTACGAAGCGCATTTCGTCCATCATCTGTCCATCACTCGCTCCGTTTTAACCTCGCTCACAAAACAAGACCCCAAGATCCTCCCTCGCTTGCGGCAGTGACTCACCAACCCGGGGGGCACAATCCCCCGTCTTCAGGCAGGGCCTCAGACATGGATGATTCATTTCAGTTTAAATGATTTATAACTGATTTTTAAAATGGAGCTTTCAGATTTGTTTTACCACAAACGTATGTGTCCTTCCACCAGATGCAATCTTACAAATCATGTGTTGCCAGCAAAAGATAAAACCAAGACAAAGTCCTGCACAGAGCAACAAGAGCTCTGATTGCCAAAGACTCCTGATAACACAATGGTTAGACCGAGCATACCACAAAGTAACCACAAGTCAAATGTAAAAGCCTCTTTAGATTAATTCAGTTATTCCTATTAAAAGGCAATAAGTAATCTGTCGACCACGTTCTGAAGAACGCTGTTTTGTTGTCTAGAATGTGACTGTTTGAGAGGAAAGTACTAGATGACAGATTGTAATTGTTGGACATTTACAGGGGCAGATTTTGCGTGGGGAGAGTTACACTCTGCTCCGGAACAATGGGACCAAATGGGACGTAAAGGATGCAGCTGGACATCAGTTCACTGCCCCGGCCGTCTGCTTCATGATCCCCCCCACTGCCCCCGAGGCACTGGCAGTCTCTGACGGGTGAGTGTGTATGAACACGTACAAGAACAACATTCACTGGATGACAAACTCCATTACATTTTATTCCAGTGCAGCTTTAACAGTTTTTTATGTTTTGTGTGATTGCAGCCTGGCAAACCAGCAGAAAGCTGTGAAGCAGAAGATGGCGAGCAGCAGTGCAACTCTGCAGAAACGCTTCACTGAGCTGAAGAAGGAGAGCGGGTCTGGCACCGCTACAGGTACAGAACACATCCAATTCTGCTGTGCTGCAGATTTAACATGCTGGGGCGTCATACAGCTGTGCTTCTAATGAACAATCGTGGGTCTATTCACACAAATCAGGATTTGAGTCTGTTTCATACTGATCACTTAATATGGTGATCTGGGGATGAAGGTGTTCACTGTGTGATCGTTTCATTATTTGTAATTATGACATTATTGACATGGATTCAGCAGTTACATTTTGCACCAGAGGTAGGTTAATCCGGCCACGAGGCTATATTAATAAACACACACACACACACACACACACACAGTGAAATCAACTAGAGTTCCATCAGAAGGCCGGATTACCAACCAGGCCCCAGTTAGCTAATGTCATAAACAATATGAACATGGCTCAGCACGTGTCAAAACAGTGTGCATAAAAGACTAACGTATGCAAAATGAAATGTTGTTCAGGTGAATATGGAAGCAACATTTTCATTAGGTAAATCTGTTTAGCCAGGAACATAACAATAAGTGTGTAATTGAAGTACTGTTGGCATTTAAAGGATACGTCCAGTTGATTAGATCTTGGATCATAGCACTTGGATTTTATTTTCATATGTTTAGCCATCATTTTAATGTTGGTACTGATAATGTTGTACTCGCCAAGTTAACTGATGAGATCTGGAAACAGCGTGACATCTCTTAAAACGACGGGATAGACACACAAACTGTCAGATGATTAGACAGGTTGGATACAAACCATAGACTGTATGAAATTTGGACGTAGTCTCCGTGTTTCTAAAGAGCCATTATGAAGCTCATAGTGGGTGTGCAACAACTAGCAACCTGAGATGGCATCCACCTGTCAATCACAGAGGCCACGCCCTCAATTGTGCCTAACTTTATGCCTTAATACAATTCAAACGAGGGAGTTATACAAAAACGTTATATTATTTATAGTGCTGGGCAACGATTACAATTTTCGCGATTAATCGCATGATTGTTTTGCGATTAATTGCATTGTTATGCGCAAAATTCAATAATGAATTCAAAAGTAGTGTATTGCGCACTTTTATTTTAAAGTACTGCTATATGAACAAAAGGGCAATAACATTTGGTTTGCAAACACTTTAAACAAATCAGGTTATTTTTAACAGCAGTATTCCCTTTACACAGTAGCAGTTATAATACAGTTATTATGATTCTGATAATAGATATTCAGCCGGTGTTCACAACTTTATCTTCATGTGTGTAAGAGATGATATTTGAAATATACACCTTGAAAACTGCAAACCTATCTACGTCATGTTTTTTTATGTTTGTTAAATTCTCAGTAGCGATAACTAAATGATATGCTTATTATACATATTACAAACAAAAACACTTTTAAAAACTCTAAAAAAAATAATTTAAATGAATCATTTCTTTTTTTGGTATTTTGTTCAGACACATATGCAACGCTGATTACCGTAATATGTGTGGTATTTGTTATAAATGTACGTTGGTACATAGAGGGTGATAAGAAGCTGTACATGGAGGGACTTAGGACCCAGGGGAATGTAGGTGAAGGAAACAGGAAGAGACGCCACACAAACAGCTGTTCACCGCTCGCTGCCGGCTGGTCGGCCAGTCGGTTCTTGTGTTAAAAATGTCCGCTTAATAATAATAAAAAAACTGCGTTAACGCGCAATAAAATAATTGTCGGCGTTAATTAATTAATGCGTTAACGCGTTATTATCGCGTTAACTTGCCCAGCACTAATTATTTATAGAGACCAGAACCGTTTTATGTACCACGCTGTAAATTGTAACACTGTAAAAACAGTTTGTAAATGTTTATTTCTGCTGCAAAGTTGCTCATTTTATCATGGAAGTCTATGGGGATTGGCTCACTTTTGGAGCCAACCTCAAGTGGCCATTTGAGGAACTGCAGTTTTTAGCACTTCCGTGATGGCTTCATTTCTCACCACAGGAGGTTGCCACATGATAAAAAAACAAACAGATTAGTCAAACTTATTTAGAAAAGGTAAAATGATTACCAAACTGTTGTAGTAAACATCCATCACAGGTGCTTAATGTAGTTGTGCACACTCAGTTTTCCTGCGCAATGAGGGATTATTATCAGGGCTGGACTGGGTTAAAATAATTGACCCTGGCACTTAGGCCCCGATTGGTTCACCACAATCGATCTCACCCCACCCATCTTTGTTCTTCCCTCTGTATAGCCCAATGACTAAGAGGGAATCAGGGACGATTGAAAAGAAACATGATAAATATCTTCAAAAAGTGCAAAATTGTATACTCTGCTGTGATGAACAGGCTTTCCACACAGATGTGGCGTAGCCAGCCAGTGGGAACAAATAGCCAGCTAGGGGATCCAGAAAATGTAGTAGTGAGTTATTGTAAAGAAGGATTAGGTTTCTAGTGCGTTTCAGCTGACATAGTATGTAAATAGCTATTACTAAATAACACCATGCCTACTGCTGACTGATCAGGACTTTTGTCATTAAGAATCATTAGACCTTATTTATAATTTTTATTCAGTGATGCCTCACTATAAGGTTTATCAAGACATGCCACAATGATGGTCAATAAAGTTCATTCATTTATCCGTCCAGTCATTCAGCCCATTACCGTCTGCTGCTGCTGCTGCCATAGTTTCGTTAATATTTATCCAACACAGAAGACGACTGTCTGCTCTCCACTTAGCAGGACACAATGTCTCAGCTAAGGACATATAGAGCATAAGGGGGCGGGACAGATACAGACAGACAGGCTTGTCTCTCTATCATCATCACCCAGTGTATATTTAGAGAAAAACAATGGGCCGATCTACCTGCTTTATTGGCCGGTTGGTAAGACAAAAAAGGGTTGTGTTGGCCCCAAAGGCACGTCGACTCACCAGGAATGTACCCGGTCTGCCAGATTGCCAGTCCAGCCCTGGTCAGATCGACATGGCGGATGTGCTTACTTTCAGTTTGACCACCAACGTTTCTTGTTAGGGCAGACTCTTCTGTCGGGATGTCAGTGTGTCCCCAGATCTCAGGAATCACTCTGTAAAGTACAATATGTCGATGTCAGACAAAGATTTCACATGTTTAAGGCCGACCAGAGCTGTCACTATGTGCCACTGAAGAAAATAGATAAAGCCAGATAATGAAGCTTATCATGTTGTGTGTGTGATCTTAGACAAACAGGAGCAGCAGTGCCGCCAGCTGATGGCCGGTCTGGACAAGGTTGGCAGTGACCTGGACAAACAGGAGAAGAACATTTATGCTCGAGTGCGCCCGCCACTGGAGCAGAACAGGCCACTGCAGGACAGCGCCGACCGCCTGCAGGATATGAAGGTAATGACTTCCACTTCATTCTGTTGATGGATCCAAATACGGTTTCACACAACGCCTACATCTCTCAATTAAGCTCAAAAAGCTTAGAGAGAGTATTCATGCCTTTTACAACTCGCCAACTCCGACTGTTCCCTTCAGGACATTGCTGCTGCTGTCAGTAAGATTGAACCAGAGAAGTCCTCTAAAGTGCAGGAAGCAAAGAGCTTCTTGGTCTCAAATCCAACTTGTGCCAGTGCTCCTCAACTTTACAGCAAGGTGGACGAAGCAAACAAGAAGTACACCAAGATCGAGCAGCTTCTTCAGTGCTCTCAGGAGAAGTATGTGGCTTGATTTGTGTCTCAGTGTCTCCTCTTCTGTGGTAGTTGTGATTGTTTGAGAGTAGTATTCCTTAATGGGCAGGTCCATTATTATTATTATGGTTTATAGGTTTGTGTATCATTCTGTAACTTCTCAGTGGTGTTTCTTACGTTTTCAAATCCAAGTATTCAAAATTTGGTTGACGTACCTATGTTTTAGCATCCCAAGCTTACTTTAAGCTACTTGCTTTTTGCTAACAGCTTTCCTTTTTTATTGATTATTCTATTATATACATATCTACTCACAGAATAACTGCACTTACCTTTTTAGACTGAAGAATTCCAACCAGCTGGAGACTTCCATTCAAAATGGAAAGACTTTACTGTCTACCTACGAGAACAAGCTGGCCAGGGAGGAGGTTGCTCCGTCTGACATCACCTCACTCGAGAAAACACAGCGGGAACTTTCAGTAAGATGCCTCTTTTATTCTTTGGCACACATTACAATGGCTCTGGCTGAAAACGACATACTGGCAAATGAAACATTTAAGATCTACCATGGTGTTTTTGATCACTAGTACTGCTATGGAGCAACGTATTGATCAGCAGGTCCCATTTTGTTTGTATCCTGTGCATGCGCACACGCACGCACCAATACACATGATGGTTTTGTGCTGTTTACACTCAACTAAACAAGGAAGAACATTCCAAAGATCAGCTTTGCAATTATTTTATGTGGAAGATATTTTAACATCAACTTGATTATTAATGAGGCAAAGTGGGTAACTGATCTAAAAACTGCATATTTGCTGCATCTCAATGGGTTCCCACACAAAGTTATAATATTAACTAAGATGGATCCTGTATTAGATGGTTTTGTGGCCCCTCCTTAGCAGGGTCCCTATATCAAAATGTAGCCTTAAAAACTTCATCATTGGGCATCCTGATCAATCCAATTGCAAATAAAGACTAATGTGCCAAAAAATCATTTCGAGAAAATTGTTATTTTAGTTCATATTGTGCTCTCATATTCCCAAATAAAGCTATGCTTAATCAAATTGCCACTCATTTATTGACATATTGAAACCTTGGGCAAGGCAACAGGTGTGGGACCAATAAGAGCCCCCTAACAAGTTCATACAGCCATGTCCCTGATGTATACAAGTAAAAAGATGCTGTCATCGTCACCAAATATTCAGTTTAAAATTAGTGGAATTATTGCACTCATTCAAACATTTAGCAAGTGCTAGATGCAAAGGCCCCAACGCACTGTCCTTTTATCATTGGCTTGTCTGTATTATTCTTTCCTGAAGATATGTATATTTAATTAGTCTGCCTTGCTACTATGGTAGGAGACTGCATCCGACCTGAGGTCCAAGAGGTCACTTATCGCTGAGTCGGAGCAGAACCTGCGTTCGGCCAAAAGCAGCTGTGATAACATGGCCACCAAATTCCAAGAGCACTGCCCCGACATTGAGAGGCAAGAGGCTGACGTCCAGAAGCTCAACAAGCGTTTCGACAACCTCAACCGGCAGACCGACACCAGGTGAGAGGGTCAAGAAAAGGAGTCAGTAATAATCAATAATCATTGGAATAAATATTGAGTGAAATATATGACACATATCATATAGTCCTATATATATATATATATAGGATGTGTATAATGATCTCTTTTGCTGTGTGTTGCAGGTCTCAAAGCTTGCAGAGAGCTAAGATGTCGTACAACAATTACCGCAATGATTATGACAATCTGAACAGCTGGTTGTCTCGTGTCCCAAACTACGAACCCCATGAATCTGATGACACAGGAAAAGTGGAGACCAAGCTGAGGAATCAGAGGGTGAGAGTGATGAGCAACAGGGCGATACATACTCACATATGCATATGTCCTGGTGTAGAGAAATACTCTTAAAACAACTTCTCTGTTTTCTTCTTTTCAGAACTTGCTCTCTGATATTGCAAGAAAGGAGTCTGACTTGAACAACGTGTCCAAAAATGCCCAGCTTTACCAACATGCTGTCAAAGTAAGATATTCATTGATTTTTACCACCACATCACTATCTTTAACTTGCAGAAATTAAATAAGATGATGGTTTGATAAATGGTTTACTGGTTCTTCTTTGTAGGACTACGAGAATGAAACTGAGAAGTTTAGATCCATCCTTGACCTTGAAGATGGACTTGTACCTCAAACATACAAGAGGAACAGACTGGAATCACCTGCATTGATAGTCAAGGCAGAGGTGAGGCACACCAGCTAAGCCTTTATGACATGTCACTGTCAATTTTGTCAGACATCAGACATGACTGTAGTGAAATAAGCAAGTACTTTAAAGTACACAGTAAAGATATACAACCTATCTCTGTCTTCTCCATCCCTGCTTTCCATAACCTCTCCCTGTTTCAAGCATGTGCATGTGCCTAAGTAAACTAAAACTCTCTTTCTCAGCATAGATTAGCCATTGAATCCACCAACACACATTTAAAGGGGTATTTTTAGTATAGCACATCCATAATGTTATGGAGCTTGTGAGAGACATATTAAAAAAGAATAATCAAACCATTAGAGGTTGAGATATCCAGACTTTTAGTCCCTGGTCTGAATCATACCCCCAGAAACCCAGGATCCCACATTTCCCATAATGCAACTCAATAGTGTATTTTTATTTGACTGATACACGTCCACATCTTTCAACTATGCACTCCAAGTTTATAACACAGCCTTTCTGTTGAAGATTTAAAATCTCAAGCCAAAATCAAAATAATAATGTCACCATGACATCATCAGGGTGTCAGGGTTTTTTCTGACTTTTTCTGACTTTTCTTTAACGTATGAATTAGCAGATAGTTTTCCCAAAAAGGTTGTGAACCACTGAAGTATCATTTACTGTATGTGATCTCCATGTAATTTCAATGTTGTTTTCAGGAATCCGCTATTGAGGCCAGGTTTACCGAGGTGAATGCTGTGAACAAGCAAAAGCTTCAGAATCTGGAGTTTGCCCAAAGTCTTCTCAATCAGGTGAAATATTTACACACTATAATAGTAATAATAATAATAATAATGATAATAATAATAATAATGACAATGATGATGATTTACCCTTGACAGCAACCTCAGGTCATGATTCAGTCTACAAATGTCAAGTCAGTCAATGCTGCCCCAGGAGAAGAACCTTGGAGAATCAAGAAGCAGCTGGAGGATGAGGTCCAGAGGAGGGAGCAGCTAGAGAGAGAAATTGAGACTATCCAGTCTGACATCTATGTCCTTGAAGGACAGAAGCCCCAGGACACAATTGTCAAGAAGGAGCTGATCAAAAAGGTTGCTGACCCCCAGCTGGATGAGGAAGTCCATAAGGTCCAGCAGAAACTTTCAGAAGAGCGCCGCACTACCCATGTCCTGGTGAATGACCTTGAGGTACTAAAGTTGAAGTTGCGTGGCCTTGAGACAGAGGTCAAAGAAGGGGCACAGCAATACACGGTCAAGGAGGTCTTGCGCATAGAAAGAGATCGTGATCAGGAGGAGGAAATGCGCAAGCTTCGGGATGAGCTTGATGAGCTAAGAAGGCAGAAGTTGATGAAAGACAATGAGCTGATTCTGATACAAAAGCAGGTGACACTTCTAGCTGAAGAGAAGAACAAAGAACAGGAGGTGATCACTGAGGAGGAAGTGATTAAAGTCCAGAATGATCCCCAACTCGAAACGGAGTACCGGGTGCTCCTTGACCGGAGACAGACGGAAACGGATGGCAGGAAGCAGCTGGAGGATGAACTGCAATTTCTTCAAGAGAAGCTCCGAAGGATGGAGAAGGAAAAATCAATGGCCGAGGAGAAGATTTCCATCAAAGAGGTTCTGAAAGTAGAGAAAGATATTGCCTTTGAAAGGGAGGTAGAAAACCTCAGAAGGCAGTATGAAGACGAGAAGGGCAAACGAAGATCATCACAGCGAGAAAAGGCTGACCTCCAGAGGAAAATTTCCAGCCTAGAGGAGGAGAAGTCCAAGGTTGTTATTCAGGAGAAGATGCGGGAGATCGTCCGCCCTGACCCCAAAGCTGAGAATGAGGTGGCCAATCTCCGGCTTGAACTTGTAGAGCACCAGAGGCGTTGTAGGGATGCAGACCTCCAGGTTAGAACACTACAGGATGAGCATACCATGCTGAGGAACAGAGGACCTCAAGTGGAGGTCAAAGAGATCATCAAAGAAGTCATCAAATACAAGACAGATCCACAGACTGAAAGAGAACTTGAGAGACTTCGCAATGAAATCGTAGATAAAACACACCAGACTGAGAAATCTGAGATGGAAATCCGCCAACTTCGTGATGAAATTGTAAGATGGAAGGACACCAAACTCCAAGTGCAGACTAAAGAGGTGGTCAATGAAGTTCTGCAGTACAGAGAAGACCCCAAGACTAAGGAGGAAATTGATATTCTCAAAAGGAAACTGGCTGATGAACAACAGAAACGCCTCGACCTTGAGAATGAACGGTCAGCCCAAGAAGAGAAGATCAGACTGAGGAAAATCGATCTGTCTCAGGTCCGCGAGAAGATTGTTCAACAAGAAGTGGTCAAGATGGAAGAAGACCCTCTCCTCAGATCAGAGTGCGACAGCTTCTCACAAAACATCAGCAATGAGCAAAAACAAAAGGAAAGCCTGAAAACTGAGCTCTACCAACTGCAGAGACAGAAGGCTGACCTTGACCTGCAACTGGAAGAACTGGAGCGTGAGCGCAGGGCAAGGCGCGATGCAGAATTGGAGATCCAAAGGCTTCGGGTCAGACTTACTGAGCTGGAGATCCGAGACAAAGAGAACCGTGAGAAGGTGACTGTCAAACAGAAGGTAGTCCTGCAACAGGATCCCCAACAGGAGAAGGAACACTCCATTCTCAGACTACAGCTTGATGAAGAGAAGCACAAACGCACTCTGCTTGAGAAAGAGTTGAATATCCTCATCCACCAGCAGCTCACCCTGGAGAAGATGGATGTGAAGGAAAGAGTTGTCCGCACTGAGAAAGTCCAAGTTGAAAAGGACCCAGAGGCTGAGATTGAGATTGAGAACCTAGGAAGGACTCTGGAAGAAGAGAAAAGGAGAAGGAGAGACCTTGACCAGGAGTTGGCCAACCTCACCTCAAGGCTCTCTGATATGGAGTTCACAAACACCAAATCTTCAAAAGAACTGGACTACATCCGTGATGAAAGTGGCCGTGTGCAGCAAGAAAACCAAAGGCTGCAGAATGAGATCCGCAAGCTTCGGGCTGAGATCGAGATCACCAGCAAAGAGACTCGTCTTATCACTGAGTCTGCACCAAGGGAGGAAGGAAAGAACCTGGAATTGAGGCTTGATTCACTACAGAAAGAACTATCAGAGCTCAGGGGCATAACCGGCCAGAAGGATGAGGAGATCGAGAGTCTTCAAAAGAACCTGGTGGCAGTGAGAATGAAGAAGGAACAGAGGGAGAGCCATCTGCGTAGGTCTATCGTGGTCATTGACCCAGATACAGGCAAGGAGATGCGACCAGAAGAGGCCTTCAAACTAGGGCTGATTGACTGGAAGATGTTCGTCAACCTGCAGAGCCAGGAGTGTGACTGGGAGGAGATTACGGTAAAGGGCCCCAAAGGAGAATCCTCAGTTCTTCATGACAGAAAATCAGGGAAAAAGTTCTCCATCGATGATGCGTTGCGTCTCGGGCACATCACTAATCGCCAGCTTCAGCAGTACATAAACAAAGAAATATCCATCCAGGAGTTTGGCGTAATGGTGTCAGGCAAAACCAAGTAAACGCAAACATGCTAAGGAAGAGGATTTTTCAGTTGTTTCTACAGTATATCCTCTGTTTCATCTCTGTTGTTTAACAATCTCCTTGTGTTTTATTGTACTTCCACTCTGACTTTAATACTATGGTGACTTGGCATTACTGTAACGATGATTACTAATTGCACTATGTATTTATTTGCTTATGCATATTCAATTTAGTGGTACTGGCATAAATATATGGATTGATGTTAGTATTATTACAGCCAACTACATAACATTTTATGTGATGGGAAGAGTTTGCTCAGCCAAGCTTTAATTTCTTACACTGGGTACGAGGGAAGAGGACATATCTTTGCATATCTTTGTTGGATATTGCCATTTAAATTCACATGGGTACTAAAAGTTTAATTCGTTTTTGTGGTTTTCCCAGGGTTACTGGAACTGATGTTTGCTCTTTAATCTTCAATAAAAGTCAAATCAAACTGGAAAATGTTTTTGTGTAATTTAATTCTGTATGCTATATTTGATGATGGAGATCCAATACAGAGCATTGAATATCTAAATAGAACAGCTCAGTTATGGCCCTGTACCTAAAGCTGCTGTAGTGTCACTATTTGTAGGAAATAATAATAATGAAATTAATGATAATAATAATGAGAGCCTTTATTCATACAGCACTTTTCAAAACAAAATTTCAAAGTATGAGGGTCTCAACTTGGACAACTTCAAATTGGACATCTTCAATATTTTTGTTTTCATGTAAGACTATAGCCCAAAGTGTTCTTGAAGTTCTTTAATTAATAAATGGAAAGCAAAGTTATATTTGTCTCCTCCTCTTTTCTTTGTTGATCCGAAAAATGATCCGAACCGTGACTCAAGAACCGTGATCCGAACCGAACCGTGAGGTTTGTGATCCGTTGCACCCCTAGTAAAAAGTATTGAATAAATTAATTAAATCTAAACAGAAACATTATGTAAATGAATGAATATCTGGGTGAAATTGATTTACATTTACTGAATATTTGGGTGAAATTGTTGTTCTACACAATTGTTATTATAAAATGAAAAATACTTTAAGCTATTTGGGTGAATATTACAGGCTAAAGTGTTGAGACGTGATATGAGTCTGACTGTAAAAGAATGGGTTCCCTGAGGGCGCAATGTTGTCATGACAACAACGTCACTAAGCTATCGAATGAATCCTTCAAGTTTATTGACTGTTCGCATTTTTTACTTTTCTAAATGAAACTAAATTAATTGATGACTAAAACTCGTTTTGCTGGATTATCCTCTGGCCTGTAAAAAACAAAATGAGTCCTCTGAAACGCTCAGAGAGCTGCCACAGCATCACCTCCCGTAGTATGAGGAACATGAATGTTATTGTTAAGTAGTCAGTGCTAATCAGTGCTAATCAGTGCTAACCTTTACTTAAATAGCCTTTTCAATACGACAGTCTGCAACAGAGTGCACAGTGGTGGGCCGTCAGGGCCAGCTAAGCCTTCTCTGCTGCCCTAAACAGAATCACAAAGTTACAGCTATTTTATAATTTAATAATTTTTCACAAATACACTACATGTATTATAATTTATAAAAATATTGTTCCCATTATCTGGTAAGTTAAATGCGTTTGTTTTTACATCTGCAGTAGCTTTAATATGCTTGTTTGTATATTATTATTTGTACAACTTGTTTTTATGAAGATGGATTTTTGTTTGGTTTTATATGTGATAGGAACCATTGTTACGTCCTATGTTGCTCTGGGGACATATTTAGCCGGTGCCAGTGTTGCCAAGTTGCCGACTTTCACGCTAAATCTGGCGACTTTCCAAACCCTCATGGCGACCCTCAAAAGCTACTAGTGACAAATCTAGCGACTTGTTCTGGTGTTGTTGGAGACGTTTCTGGTGTTTTGACTCGATGACGTTAAAACACGTACGTTCTACAGTTACTGTGGTGAACGAGCAGCGGGTGCTGCCGTGAGCCCCTCCGCCGCCCCAAAGCACTCACAGGCGGGTACTCTCACAGAAGCCTCGCGCTGCAGTCAGAGCAGAGAGGAGACGCACTCTCAGCGTATTCTCTACAGTTAGTGTATCTATAGGTGTTGGCTTAATTTTTACACGAAACAAATAATAACCGGAGCTGTGTTTCAGCTGCAGGACAGCAGTGAAGGCCCAGGTATAAAATGCACGGCCCGCCACTGGTATATATATATATATATATATACATATAATTGTGTATATATATATATATATATATATATACATATATGTGTATATATACATATATGTATTTACTGGGTTTATTTTCAAGAGATTTTTTTTTTGCTTTGATTGACTGAATGAAGTTGATATTCACTGAAAGCAGGAAAAAACGGAGCCCCCGGAGTAAACCTGACATTACCTCCACCTACTTAACGCCACGCCCACAAATGCAGATGTTGGAGATGGCTTTGCCCACAGACGAGAAGAACTTGCGGATGCCGCTTCTCTTTTTTGGGTGGTGTCATCAGGTGATCTTTGACAGATTTGGCGATGCAGTCCATAATTTATAGTTCCCCTAATAGCATGAAGAACAGCACCTGTTCTACACCCCCCATGTCTCACAGAGGTCCTTGACAATGGCCGTGGCGAATTTCTTAAACATCTTTGGGGTGGGATCAAAATCGACACCCTGGACGTTGATCCAGATCGTCTCAAACAGACGCAGCAGGATGGCCATGGAGTTTGCGGTGGTCTGGTCTACTTTGGTCAACACATAAACAACACGCAACGTTTCAAACTCGAGTGGACTCCTTTCCTCCAAAGACTCTCCAACGTGCAATCCGGTCTGTTTTCACCATAGACAAATATGAGAAGTGTTGACACTGTGTGGACAAATGAAACACTGCGGCACTCACGAGGACAGCCACGTGTTCTCTTCCTGTTCTCAACAGCGGTCGTAACCATGACAACAACAGACGCGTTGGTTGACGGGGTCGCGTGATAAACCGAAACACCGGCAGTAAAGCAGCACCGGGGGGTCAGCGCTCATGTACCCGCCGAGAACAGCCTGATCTCGGCGAGTCTTTGTGAAACGTGCCGGTGGTGTTGACGTCTCCGTAGCGGTTCAACATGAGCTATAATTTGTTATAGTTTGTGTGAATCTAACGAGCAGTCTGTGGTCTCACAGTCTGTTATTTAGTTACAGGTGACGTTCAATCAAATAACTTCATATTTGAATGCAGTGGCGGCTGGCCAATAGAGGGCGCTAGGATGCCCCCCCCCCCCTTGAGCCACAACAAAATAATAATAATAAATTATACAAATTGTCAATATTTGTGTTTTTAAAATATGGAATGCACCCAGTAATATGTGTCAAATATGATATCTGCGCAAAATATATACTTTTCCTGCACGTCCCCTCCTGCATGTCTCAGCAGCTCTGGGTGCTGGAAAAGTCGCCCACAGGAGGTCTATGAAGCAGTTTAGCCAATTGCTGATTAAAGATATGAAGCTCCACAGTGTAGTAACTAATACTCTACTGAAAATACATTCAGACATTCAGCTCCACAGTGTAGTAACTAATACTCTACTGAGAATACATTCAGACATTCAGCTCCACAGTGTAGTAACTAATACTCTACTGAGAATACATTCAGACATTCAGCTCCACAGTGTAGTAACTAATACTCTACTGAGAATACATTCAGACATTCAGCTTCACAGTGTAGTAACTAATACTCTACTGAGAATACATTCAGACATTCAGCTTCACAGTGTAGTAACTAATACTCTACTGAGAATACATTCAGACAGTCAGCTCCACAGTGTAGTAACTAATACTCTACTGAGAATACATTCAGACATTCAGCTTCACAGTGTAGTAACTAATACTCTACTGAGAATACATTCAGACAGTCAGCTCCACAGTGTAGTAACTAATACTCTACTGAGAATACATTCAGACAGTCAGCTCCACAGTGTAGTAACTAATACTCTACTGAGAATACATTCAGACATTCAGCTTCACAGTGTAGTAACTAATACTCTACTGAGAATACATTCAGACATTCAGCTTCACAGTGTAGTAACTAATACTCTACTGAGAATACATTCAGACATTCAGCTTCACAGTGTAGTAACTAATACTCTACTGAGAATACATTCAGACATTCAGCTTCACAGTGTAGTAACTAATACTCTACTGAGAATACATTCAGACATTCAGCTTCACAGTGTAGTAACTAATACTCTACTGAAAATACATTCAGACATTCAGCTTCACAGTGTAGTAAGTAATACTCTACTGAGAATACATTCAGACATTCAGCTTCACAGTGTAGTAAGTAATACTCTACTGAGAATACATTCAGACATTCAGCTTCACAGTGTAGTAACTAATACTCTACTGAGAATACATTCAGACAGTCAGCTCCACAGTGTAGTAACTAATACTCTACTGAGAATACATTCAGACATTCAGCTTCACAGTGTAGTAACTAATACTCTACTGAGAATACATTCAGACAGTCAGCTCCACAGTGTAGTAACTAATACTCTACTGAGAATACATTCAGACAGTCAGCTCCACAGTGTAGTAACTAATACTCTACTGAGAATACATTCAGACATTCAGCTTCACAGTGTAGTAACTAATACTCTACTGAGAATACATTCAGACAGTCAGCTCCACAGTGTAGTAACTAATACTCTACTGAGAATACATTCAGACATTCAGCTCCACAGTGTAGTAACTAATACTCTACTGAGAATACATTCAGACATTCAGCTTCACAGTGTAGTAACTAATACTCTACTGAGAATACATTCAGACAGTCAGCTTCACAGTGTAGTAACTAATACTCTACTGAGAATACATTCAGACATTCAGCTTCACAGTGTAGTAACTAATACTCTACTGAGAATACATTCAGACAGTCAGCTTCACAGTGTAGTAACTAATACTCTACTGAGAATACATTCAGACATTCAGCTTCACAGTGTAGTAACTAATACTCTACTGAGAATACATTCAGACATTCAGCTTCACAGTGTAGTAAGTAATACTCTACTGAGAATACATTCAGACATTCAGCTTCACAGTGTAGTAAGTCATACTCTACTGAGAATACATTCAGACATTCAGCTTCACAGTGTAGTAAGTAATACTCTACTGAGAATACATTCAGACATTCAGCTCCACAGTGTAGTAACTAATACTCTACTGAGAATACATTCAGACATTCAGCTCCACAGTGTAGTAACTAATACTCTACTGAGAATACATTCAGACAGTCAGCTCCACAGTGTAGTAAGTAATACTCTACTGAGAATACATTCAGACATTCAGCTCCACAGTGTAGTAACTAATACTCTACTGAGAATACATTCAGACAGTCAGCTCCACAGTGTAGTAAGTAATACTCTACTGAGAATACATTCAGACATTCAGCTTCACAGTGTAGTAACTAATACTCTACTGAGAATACATTCAGACATTCAGCTCCACAGTGTAGTAACTAATACTCTACTGAGAATACATTCAGACAGTCAGCTCCACAGTGTAGTAACTAATACTCTACTGAGAATACATTCAGACATTCAGCTCCACAGTGTAGTAACTAATACTCTACTGAGAATACATTCAGACAGTCAGCTCCACAGTGTAGTAACTAATACTCTACTGAGAATACATTCAGACAGTCAGCTTCACAGTGTAGTAACTAATACTCTACTGAGAATACATTCAGACATTCAGCTCCACAGTGTAGTAAGTAATACTCTACTGAGAATACATTCAGACATTCAGCTCCACAGTGTAGTAACTAATACTCTACTGAGAATACATTCAGACATTCAGCTCCACAGTGTAGTAACTAATACTCTACTGAGAATACATTCAGACATTCAGCTCCACAGTGTAGTAACTAATACTCTACTGAGAATACATTCAGACAGTCAGCTCCACAGTGTAGTAAGTAATACTCTACTGAGAATACATTCAGACATTCAGCTCCACAGTGTAGTAACTAATACTCTACTGAGAATACATTCAGACAGTCAGCTCCACAGTGTAGTAAGTAATACTCTACTGAGAATACATTCAGACATTCAGCTTCACAGTGTAGTAACTAATACTCTACTGAGAATACATTCAGACAGTCAGCTCCACAGTGTAGTAAGTCATACTCTGCCACCTGGTGGTGGGACACAGGTATGGATGCTGGACTCGATAAATCCGCCAGCCTCACAGGAAGAGGACCAGGGACAGAGACCAGAAACAGAAACCAAGGACGGAGACCAGAGACCAGGGACCAGTCTCTCTCTCTCTCTCTCTCTCTCTCTCTCTCTCTCTCTCTCTCTCTCTGTCTGTATTTGCAATGTTGTGTCGAAGATACAACACAGACAGGAACATCTTGAAGCAAAACATGTGTCATGGGTCGGAGGTGGAGTTTGGAGGGTGTTCTTGCAGTGGACGAAGAATGGCGTGAGTGCTGCAGGGCACTGTTGGGATTTCTTAAAGAAACGGGATTAGATAAATAAATATTATTATTATTATTATTGTTATCCTTTAGAACAGTGATGACACTTTTACTCTGAAACGGCACACTCCGGTACAGTAGGTGGCGGTATGCACCTATTCAAGCAGAGAAGAAGAAGAGAGGGACATGTGATTGGTGGGTGTGTGTTGTCTTCTCCCCTCAGTCAGTGCGACGTTTTATTAAAGTTGTAAGATGGCGACGGTGCATCTGCGGATCGGGGATCTGGTGTGGTGAGATAACCTTTACATATTGTCCAACGCTGTAGCTTCCAGTCCTGCGTTGCATGAAGTAGTGATTGATTGATTAGTTTAAAGTTAATGTTTCACGTTGGTGTTAACGAAGCGGGAACGGAAGTGTTCGTGTTCTCGGTTAACGTTAGTTGCTAGTCGACCCAAACAAGTCGCTAGCCGAGCTGACTCAGCCAGCAGCCATCGTTAGCTGCTAGCTAGCGGACAAGCTACAGGAAAGGTTTAGACCGAAGAGAGAGAACTTTAGTTTATTTCAGAATACAGACCAGTATTTCTGTCTTGCGCTGATTGGTTTATCTGTAAAGCTTCGACACATAGTTAAAATGCTCATTGTTGTGGTCTGTGACTGGTTTCTAGCGCTGCTGAAGCGGATATGTAGCTAACTGTTCCTGTAGCTGGCTTCACTTGGCTCGTCTTCCGTGTTAACCGCTGCAGACAACTGTCGTGTATCTGTAGTGACGGACGAGTCAGTCTGTGGCTCATTTCACCCACAGAGAGAATCACGTGAAGCTGTGGGTCGGTTTGTGTTCATCGTGGTATTATCCGCTCTGTAAGAGACCGTATCTGTTCCATGCGAGAGACTATTGTATGCTAGTAATACGCATTAACGTTACATCATATTCTATATCCTATTAACACCAGCAACTCAAGACGTGACTATTTGTGATATCTTGTTGCGTTTTATAAAGCTGCTTTGAAAACCTTCATCTCTTTCAACATGACCAGCTGACGCACTGATAAATAGGATTCATGTCGTGTGGTTGTTTTGTAAGTGCGCGTTATAGCAGTTGCTGCTTTAGTTGCTGTTACATCTCTGAACACGCTGCAAAATCCCGTAGTATGGCAAGAGACAATGTTCCTACAGCTCACAGAGACAATGTTCCTCCAACTCATAGAGACAATGTTCCTACAGCTCACAGAGACAATGTTCCTCCAACTCATAGAGACAATGTTCCTACAACTCACAGAGACAATGTTCCTCCAACTCACAGAGACAATGTTCCTCCAACTCGTAGAGACAATGTTCCTCCAACTCGTAGAGACAATGTTCCTCCAACTCATAGAGACAATGTTCCTCCAACTCGTAGAGACAATGTTCCTCCAACTCATAGAGACAATGTTCCTACAACTCACAGAGACAATGTTCCTCCAACTCACAGAGACAATGTTCCTCCAACTCACAGAGACAATGTTCCTCCAACTCATAGAGACAATGTTCCTCCAACTCATAGAGACAATGTTCCTCCAACTCATAGAGACAATGTTCCTCCAACTCATGAGACAATGTTCCTCCAACTCATAGAGACAATGTTCCTACAGCTCACAGAGACAATGTTCCTCCAACTCATAGAGACAATGTTCCTCCAACTCATAGAGACAATGTTCCTACAGCTCACAGAGACAATGTTCCTCCAACTCATGAGACAATGTTCCTCCAACTCATAGAGACAATGTTCCTACAGCTCATAGAGACAATGTTCCTCCAACTCATAGAGACAATGTTCCTACAGCTCACAGAGACAATGTTCCTCCAACTCATAGAGACAATGTTCCTCCAACTCATAGAGACAATGTTCCTCCAACTCATAGAGACAATGTTCCTCCAACTCATAGAGACAATGTTCCTACAGCTCACAGAGACAATGTTCCTCCAACTCATGAGACAATGTTCCTCCAACTCATAGAGACAATGTTCCTACAGCTCACAGAGACAATGTTCCTACAGCTCACAGAGACAATGTTCCTCCAACTCATAGAGACAATGTTCCTACAGCTCATAGAGACAATGTTCCTCCAACTCGTAGAGACAATGTTCCTCCAACTCATAGAGACAATGTTCCTCCAACTCATGAGACAATGTTCCTCCAACTCATAGAGACAATGTTCCTACAGCTCACAGAGACAATGTTCCTCCAACTCATAGAGACAATGTTCCTCCAACTCATAGAGACAATGTTCCTACAGCTCACAGAGACAATGTTCCTCCAACTCATGAGACAATGTTCCTCCAACTCATAGAGACAATGTTCCTACAGCTCATAGAGACAATGTTCCTCCAACTCATAGAGACAATGTTCCTACAGCTCACAGAGACAATGTTCCTCCAACTCATAGAGACAATGTTCCTCCAACTCATAGAGACAATGTTCCTCCAACTCATAGAGACAATGTTCCTCCAACTCATGGAGACAATGTTCCTCCAACTCATGAGACAATGTTCCTCCAACTCATGGAGACAATGTTCCTCCAACTCATAGAGACAATGTTCCTCCAACTCATAGAGACAATGTTCCTACAGCTCATAGAGACAATGTTCCTCCAACTTGTGAGACAATGTTCCTCCAACTCATAGAGACAATGTTCCTCCAACTCGTAGAGACAATGTTCCTCCAACTCATAGAGACAATGTTCCTCCAACTCGTAGAGACAATGTTCCTACAGCTCGTAGAGACAATGTTCCTCCAACTCGTAGAGACAATGTTCCTCCAACTCGTAGAGACAATGTTCCTCCAACTCATAGAGACAATGTTCCTCCAACTTGTGAGACAATGTTCCTCCAACTCATAGAGACAATGTTCCTCCAACTCGTAGAGACAATGTTCCTCCAACTCGTAGAGACAATGTTCCTCCAACTCATATAGACAATGTTCCTCCAACTCATAGAGACAATGTTCCTCCAACTCATGGAGACAATGTTCCTCCAACTCATGAGACAATGTTCCTCCAACTCATGGAGACAATGTTCCTCCAACTCATGGAGACAATGTTCCTCCAACTCATAGAGACAATGTTCCTACAGCTCATAGAGACAATGTTCCTCCAACTTGTGAGACAATGTTCCTCCAACTCATAGAGACAATGTTCCTCCAACTCGTAGAGACAATGTTCCTCCAACTCATAGAGACAATGTTCCTCCAACTCATAGAGACAATGTTCCTACAGCTCATAGAGACAATGTTCCTACAGCTCATAGAGACAATGTTCCTCCAACTCGTAGAGACAATGTTCCTCCAACTCGTAGAGACAATGTTCCTCCAACTCGTAGAGACAATGTTCCTCCAACTCATAGAGACAATGTTCCTCCAACTCGTGAGACAATGTTCCTCCAACTCATAGAGACGATGTTCCTCCAACTCGTAGAGACAATGTTCCTCCAACTCACGGAGACAATGTTCCTCCAACTCATGGAGACAATGTTCCTCCAACTCATAGAGACAATGTTCCTCCAACTCACGGAGACAATGTTCCTCCAACTCACGGAGACAATGTTCCTCCAACTCACGGAGACAATGTTCCTCCAACTCACAGAGACAATGTTCCTCCAACTCACGGAGACAATGTTCCTCCAACTCGTAGAGACAATGTTCCTCCAACTCACGGAGACAATGTTCCTCCAACTCATGGAGACAATGTTCCTCCAACTCATGGAGACAATGTTCCTCCAACTCATGGAGACAATGTTCCTCCAACTCATGGAGACAATGTTCCTCCAACTCATGGAGACAATGTTCCTCCAGCTCGTAGAGACAATGTCCTCCAACTCATAGAGACGATGTTCCTCCAGCTCGTAGAGACAATGTCCTCCAACTCATGAGGACATACCTGCAACTACGACCACAAGTAGAACCCTTTTAGCACTGCCTGACACTGGGATCATCGTCTACTAAGAGATCTGACAACCTAAACAGAATGAAACATCATGCACCTCCACTCTATTTAGCTATTTTGTGAATTCTCTGTATTTCCTTGGGTTAGTGTGGTTGACCTGTTTTATCGTGCAGCTGTTTCCACTTTTTGTGAGAACCAGCAGCAGGAAGAGCTGAGAATTGTAGACACTTGTGGATATCTTTAGTTTTAGCAGAAAGAAAATGATATACAGTTTATGAATTATATTATTTATTAAAAGAAGCCATATATATATATATATATACACACACACACGTATACTCTCTGTGCACGTGCTTTGCCCCCTGTATAAACGTATGTACATACACATACACATACAATTGGGACCGTATAAACCAACTTGAAACAATGTGTTTTTTAAAGTGGACACAGATGATCGTATCTCAACAGGAAGTGCATTCCACAGTTTGGACGTCCTGACAGCAAACGCCCGGTCCCCTCTGGTCACAGAAGTGGCCCTGAGGAAGCGTCCGAATCATCAGATTCTTTGAGCGTGTTGTAATGTGTCTCAGTACTAGCAAGACCGATGTAGACCACGGCTAAATATATCCCTCTTCTTTCAGGGGGAAGCTCGGTCGTTACCCACCATGGCCGGGGAAGGTAAGGACTGAGAACCTGCCAACGGCTGGTTGGAGGCAAATTAGATTCAAACATCGGCATGACAAATGTTAGGATTATGTTGGATTACTATATTTCTTTACATTTCAGGTCGTAAGCCCTCCCAAGGACTTGAAAAAGCCCAGAGGCAAAAAATGCCATTTTGTAAAATTCTTTGGAACTGAAGACCAGTAAGTATGGATCGTGAGCTTCCTGTTCTGACTCACCTAGCATGTACTTCTTCAAATGTGTGAGAGTTGTGTTTCTGTGTGTCTGTCCAGTGCCTGGATCAAAGTAGAACAGCTGAAGCCCTACCATGCCCACAAAGAAGAGATGATCAAGATAAATAAAGGCAAGCGCTTCCAGCAGGCGGTGGATGCAGTGGAAGACTTCCTAAAGAAAGCAAAGGGGAAAGAACAGGTGAGGGGGTGTCACATGTCATACGACACACGTATGGAATCAAATGAAGGATTCCTGAAGGGAGACTTGCTTCACCAAGCCTCCTCATCAAATACTTCAGTCTCAGCTGTTTATTCAGGTGCACACGTGGCCTCTGTTGAGGCCATCTGCCCTCCAGAATGAGTGTTCAGCGTGTGTAACCTGCTTATTTGAGAACCGTCCTACATTCAAACCGGTGTCAGACTGCTGGGAAATGTCTTCAAATGCAGAAACAGCAGCACAAAATGATAATCTGTGTTTTTAACAGAACTCAGACGGCAAAGGAGACTCCAAAGGAAAGAAGACACCCAACAAGCCACTAAAGATCCTGGAGGAGGATGATGAGGACCTCAGTGCCCTGAAGGACCCCTCTGAGAAGGTCGGTAGGACACTGACGAGTTCAACCGTTGTCCTCTCAAGTTTTAGTTAAATAGAATTTTACTTCAAATATTTAGAAAAGACAAACGACACAGCAAAATGAAGAACAAGTGATTATAAAACCGCTCCTGAGCTCATTGACTGGAAACTTTGTGCGTATAGAAGACATGTTAGAGTTAAATACATTAATCTGTGCACTTTGAGAGCAACAGGCTCGATATTTCACTAACGTTTTGCTCTAGAAACAATTTAATCACAAACCCATTGTTTGCATGGATATGAATGGTGTGGACAAAAAATGTTCCACCCACAAAGCAACGAGCACCTGCAGGAGAGGGGGGGGGGGGGGGGGGCACGAGGTCCTTCTGAGGGCGGCTGTAAAGCTCCCAGAACAAGCGTCTGTCCTCGACACGGGGCAGAGACGGGAGTGCGCTGGATTCATAACACAGGACATCGTGAAACGATGCGACGCAGTAATCATTTTATATCCATTGTCTTGGTTTTTTAATCATTGGAAGCCACAAAATACATTTAGATTTATCGCCCTACTAGAAAATGCGATCTGAGATCTGTAATTCTATTCACCTTCAAACACTCATCACTATCATGAAGTTCTTTAGTGGACTTCACGTCATAAACCTGGATCTGTGACCCCTTCAAGTAGGACACGTCAAGCATCCGAGGCTGTGGAGCTAATGTTGTCTCAGCAGTCTGACATCGATGCAGATCACTTTGCTTTTATTGGTGCAGGTTTTGAAATACAGATTTCTGCCTATGTCCCAATACAGTGGAGGTGAAAGTCATTTTATATTTAATCCCCCACTCCAGCAGACACGGACCTCTACGGAGTCACCGCTTGATTTAGAAAGGTGAATGTGTGTCTCTCTCCTCCTTAAGGACCTCACTGACTCTGACCCCGAGCTGTCCACTCTTGAGAGGCTGGGGGCTGGACCTGGATTCAAATGGGAGAGCAGTGTAGGTGAACTCCTTCCCCACAAGCCTGCCTTGCTGTTCTTCTACCTTCAGCTTTGGCTTTAATCACCAGCAACTGCAGACCTTTACTTTCTCACCTGTGTGGTGCTCACTGCTGACTCCTGAAAGTGTCTCTGTGTGGAGGCTCAAAGGGAGGCCGAGGTGTGTGTGTGTGTGTGTGTGTGTGTGTGTGTGTGTGTGTGTGTGTGTGTGTGTGTGTGTGTGTGTGTGTGTGTGTGTGTGTGTGTGTGTGTGTGTGTGTGTGTGTGTGTGTGTGTGTGTGTGTGTGTGTGTGTGTGTGTGTGTGTGTGTGTGTGTGTGTGTGTGTGTGTGTGTGTGTGTGTGTGTGTGTGTGTGTGTGTGTGTGTGTGTGTGTGTGTGTGTGTGTGTGTGTGTGTGTGTGTGTGTGTGTGTGTGTGTGTGTGTGTGTGTGTGTGTGTGTGTGTGTGAATATAATCTATGCCTGATTGAAAATAGATCATCTTTTTCTGCTTTTAAAAGACTAAACGACTAATCCTGTCAATAGATTCTTTTGAACTGTGAAGGCGACCTCGTACAGAGTTCACCAGTTTCCACTTGCATGGAGAGAATCCGATGGTGACTGACTGGGTTGAGCTGATCACATTAGTGGAGGTGCACTGTACCTGAATGGACTCCTACTACAAATATTAGAGTACTTTGCTTGCTATGTTGTCATATGATCACCTGCCTTCCTTTCCTTACTAGCTGGGGGATAAAGGCTTGTGATCAGTGTAGAACTGTGACGTAACGAATGCAGGAAGTCCACCTGTAATCGTATAGAGCATGAGCACATGTCGGCTGTAAAACTGTTCTTCTTGCTCTGTATTGGTGCGAGTATTCACGCTGGTTCTTTTTAACCTGAATGATCTGTGCAGCAGCTGAACACGGACAGGGTTCTCACTGGTGAGGGAGAATTGTAAAATTCATTAGGAAAATGAACAAGATTCAGGAATTTGATTTAGTCCTTATTCAGGTCCAAAATCAGATTTCTAGGAATCACCCCCAAATGTCTTAGGACCACGCTGGGAGCCCTGGTGTGTCAGCATGGTGCGCTGTAGACTCGATGGGTTCTCACTCGACAGTCTGTCAGGTCGACGCATGTGGAGAGAACGCTGTCCCAATGAACTCTTCTTCTGTTGCAGCCTGTGAAGGACGACCCACATTTCCATCACTTCCTCCTCAGCCAGTCGGAGAAGGTAAGAGGAAGCACGCTCAGTATGCTGACATCTTCTTCACCCTATCAGAGGTTGGGTTCCACATCACCGTGTCTGATCTCGCCTGATGGTCCATCTGAGACTCTGTAGTCTTGTGCCCCCCCCCATGTGGGCCTGTAGAAACTGTTCCACTGATCAGCATGTAATACCTATGGAATGCTAATCTCGTTACGTTAGTGATGCACCAATCAATCTAACATCAACACTATACACAATATTGGCACTGATATTGACCATGTGTGGCTCATCTGAATGAGATGTTAGTAGCTGTTATTTGATCACGTATTCACTGCATCTCTTAGTGATGGCGTAGTCTGTTAGACTTGAGAGATGTGCGTGGTGAATCTAATGTGACTGTTTCCTCACAGCCAGCATCATCAATGGAACCCATTAGCAAGCGGCTGAAGATCATTGAAGAGGTGAATATTGGTAAAACTGATGAGTCAATGTGTCCCAATTCAATAACAACATATCAGGAGATAGCAAAGCTAGCTGAGGCTTCTGGTGCCGTGTGAGAGTGACCGTGTTGCCTTTGGTGGTGCAGGACTCGGGGTCAACATCTATCCAGGCAGCAGACAGCACAGCCATCAACGGCAGCATCACACCCACAGATAAAAGGTATTCACACATCCTCACCATTATCAAAACCACTCCATACCTGTACGGAAAAAACAGTCTCAAGCAGAACCCTAGGCATGACTATTATTGATTTGAGCAATAACCTTCATAGAATTGAACTCAGACGCATACCTGCTCATGTTTCCCTTCAGTGTTGGCTCATGTTTGTTCTTTGTGGACTTTGCTCTTCAGGATAGGGTTCCTGGGTCTGGGGCTGATGGGTAGCGGTATAGTTTCCAACCTGTTGAAAATGGGTCATGTTGTCACAGTGTGGAACCGCACAGCAGAAAAGGTACTGCAGTCACTGTCCCTCTGAAAGTGTGTCCAGTGAATGACCATCAGTGATGATCTGATGCTGATGTTCAGTGTCTCATGGAAACAAAGTCAAACGTATTATTAAGCAAATATAATTGATATCAAGTGTAGGTTAAACAGTTTGAAAGTGTTGGAGTGAAAGGACTGGTAGAACCTGGAGCACAGGATTCACATATGATTACTTTATTACAATCTTTTAAGATGAAGAGTTTACCAAAACATCAGTTCTGCAATAAGTATGTCACCAATCAGCGTTCCATGAACTGTAGCAGAGGTTGGCCACACTGATCTGATTGCTGATAAAAGATTGGATGCATATGTTGGCTAACTCTAGAAGTATCTGTGTTGACTCAGAAACTCCTCTGTGTTCCAGTGCGACCTGTTCATCCAGGAGGGGGCCAGGTTAGGCCGGACTCCTGCTGAGGTGGCTTCCACGTGTGATATCACGTTCTCCTGTGTCTCTGACCCAAAAGCTGCCAGGGATGTGAGTACTAGCTCCAGTGAATGGCTTCCTGTGGATGTGAGAGTCACTAGCTCATTGTCTTTGTCTTTGTGGCTCTCTAGTTGGTTTTGGGGCCCAGTGGAGTGCTGCAGGGAATCAGGCCAGGCAAATGCTACATAGAGATGTCCACTGTAGACCCCGAGACCATCACAGAACTCTCCCAGGTAAACACAAACACACCTACACACCAGAGCAGCCACAGTCCTTGTAAAGTAGTAGCAGCTACCATGACTGGAGTATAAACAGTGCTGTATTAAATTGTTACTCCGTGTTTTGAATGTCAGGTGATCACATCACGAGGCGGCCGTTTCCTGGAGGCCCCGGTGGCAGGAAGCCAGCAGCTCTCCAACGATGGGATGCTGGTCATCCTGGCAGCCGGAGACAGGACGGTCTACGAGGATTGCAGCAGCTGCTTCCAGGCCATGGGCAAGACCTCCTTCTTCCTGGGTATGTAGGGGTCACTGTGCACCGTTAGATACACTCTCAATAGTTCTATCAAAGATAACCGGCCGAGACTCCAGGTAGTTACTGATCTCTGCCGAGAAATAGCTCGGTGGCACACACCCGTCTGTGACATGTAGGGATTAAACCCACGAGAAGGTGATGTGGTGAGATGTTTTTAGAGGCGATGGTAGGTGCATTTTGTTCCAGTCGACAGAGCCAGGCTAGCTGACGCTACCTGGGTCCTGACTTTGTGCTAAGCTAAGCTAACCAGCTGCTGGCTTCAGATCTTATTTAACTCTCTGCAGTAATGGGGTAATGGGGGTAGAGTGTACACCTGTGAATGGTGTAGGTGAAACTCTCCAGTGAATGACTTTGATAGAGTCTCCCCTCTGGTTTCTGTTTAAGGATACTTGAGCTGCTAGATGGCGTCATTTATTGTTAGAACTTGAACTGTAAGTTCTCTGCTCTGTGGCCCATTTGAATTAGACATGGACACTGAGGATGAGTCAGTGGAGACTGTTGCTTATGTGTCTGCACATGCGTCTATATGTGTTTTCAGGGGAAGCGGGCAATGCAGCGAGGATGATGCTGATCCTCAACATGGTGCAGGGCAGCTTCATGGCCACCATTGCAGAGGGGCTGACCCTGGCCCAGGCCACAGGCCAATCACAGCAGACCTTCCTGGACATCCTGTGCCAGGGCCAGATGGCAAGCACCTTTGTGGACCAGAAATGCCAAAGTAAGTCAGTGTTTGAAGACATCCTTCAACTTACCTGGACCGTGCTCACTGGTTGTCTTTCGTCATGTCTCTCAATCTGACATGGTAAAGTTCTGAGTCCGTCTCAAACACAGACGTAGTGTATGTTTGAAGGCTAATACAAACCTTTCTTCCTGCCTCGTCCAGATATTTTACAGGGCAACTTTAAGCCAGACTACTATTTGAAACATATTCAGAAGGACCTGAGGCTAGCCATCTCCATGGGCGACATGGCCAACCATCCAACCCCAATGGCTGCAGCGGCCAATGAGGTACAATTCAGGATTGTTGCTACTTTGTACTGAAAACCTTCTTTGACTGTGAACTGTGATCAAAATACTGCCTGGCTCTTGGTACTCATGAGTACCTTATAAATCCAATGGATCCATTAGTTAACATCAGCGTCTTTAGCAGCTTAATGGCCCAAACCACCACTAATAGAACATTATCAATCATCAGTAGAACAGAACACGTGTGTTGATCTTCACAGAGGTCTGAAACAGCTTAATGTCCTCTTTTAGTCTTTACTTCAGCACCATGCTGTCTTTGTAATAAATCACTTTCACCCTATTGTGGCAATGCCACATACACACACACACACACACACACACACACACACACACACACACACACACACACCATCTGACTGGCTATTAAAACCTCTGCCTTTAAATAGGCTTTGTATCAAACGTTTGGAAACGTAGTTTGTATAAAATGATTATTAATAACTTTATTTAGAGTTCACCTTTAAAGTGCTTATAATAGATGTCTTCCTTCAGTGGAATGTGCAGCATGATTAGTTTGAGCCACGACACAGTGAACATTTAGTTTTTATGTATCCTATAAAACGATGGAGAATATCTCCCAACCTTTAAATCAACTGAATCAGAATCCCTTATCCAGTCGTAGAGGGTACCGAGCTGGAATAAGTCGAGTTTTCACCTCAGTCTTTTGTAGCTCCAACATGAAATTGAGATGAGCAGCATAATGTGTGAAATATGAATAAAACACCTGCAGCCTCCTGTACACCACCAGCTGCTGATTGAGATTCCTCACATGATGCATGGGAGGTGGTCAGTGGATCAAGACTAGAAAAGAGAGGAACAAGTACAGTCTGTTTACAGTAACGAGAGGAGTGAAGCATGTGCATTACACCTGAAACTGTTGTGCTGTTTCTTCGCAGGTGTACAAGAGGGCTAAGGCACTGGACCAGTCCGACAATGATATCTCTGCAGTCTACAGGGCCTACATTCACTAGAGCGAGGTGGGACCTATCCTCCGGACCACACAGTCTTTAATCTCTTCTTATTGCTCCCTTGTCATGTAATGAGTTTTTAAAATTTTATTTTAAATTCCAGTTTTTTTTTAATTTTGCCACTTTTCACTTCATTTTAGCTGCCCACAAGTCCTGTGTGTTCTTCCTCTGTTGGAGTGTACTGTGAGCATTGCACTGAGTGTACTGTGAGCATTGCACTGAGTGTACTGTGAGCATTGCACTGAGTGTACTGTGAGCATTGCACTGAGTGTACTGTGAGCATTGCACTGAGTGTACTGTGAGCATTGCACTGAGTGTACTGTGAGCATTGCACTGAGTGTACTGTGAGCATTGCACTGAGTGTACTGTGGGCATTGCACTGAGTGTACTGTGGGCATTGCACTGAGTGTACTGTGGGCATTGCACTGAGTGTACTGTGGGCATTGCACTGAGTGTACTGTGAGCATTGCACTGAGTGTACTGTGGGCATTGCACTGAGTGTACTGTGAGCATTGCACTGAGTGTACTGTGAGCATTGCACTGAGTGTACTGTGAGCATTGCACTGAGTGTACTGTGAGCATTGCACTGAGTGTACTGTGAGCATTGCACTGAGTGTACTGTGGGCATTGCACTGAGTGTACTGTGAGCATTGCACTGAGTGTACTGGGAGCATTGCACTGAGTGTACTGTGAGCATTGCACTGAGTGTACTGTGAGCATTGCACTGAGTGTACTGTGAGCATTGCACTGAGTGTACTGTGAGCATTGCACTGAGTGTACTGTGAGCATTGCACTGAGTGTACTGTGAGCATTGCACTGAGTGTACTGTGGGCATTGCACTGAGTGTACTGTGAGCATTGCACTGAGTGTACTGTGAGCATTGCACTGAGTGTACTGTGAGCATTGCACTGAGTGTACTGTGAGCATTGCACTGAGTGTACTGGGGGTAGATGCTGTGCTCCAGATGAGGTTGTACTACTGCAGTTTGGTTTCTGACAACTGAAACATGGTGGAAGTGATGCAGGGCGAGGATGAGGGGTCCACAGCCACTGAACAGCAGGGGGTCCAGCTCAAGCCGCAGGAAATGCTTTGTGGATGCATAAACACAAAATATGTTTTGTTCATGTGCAAATGAGTATATTTAATTAAGTGTGATCTTTGCTTTTCTTTTAAAATGTCCAGAATTCCATGAGAGACATCACCAAGAACATGCCACTGCATTGCCTTAATATTGTAACCCCTGAAGTCTTTATTCTAGTATTTATTGGTCTTCTTGGTGCAGTTTGGCTTGTTGCTTTATTTGACAAGATGATTTATGCTTTTGCGTTGTTATTAATTTTTCTTGAATAGGTTAAAGACAGAGCAACAGATGTGTTGAGGCCTTAAAATGCAGTAATAATTGATAGTTCTCATCAAGGCGTGAGATTTCCACATTGAAACCCTTCGTTCTTGTGTTTGGAAAAGTTCTCATTTACACTTTAAAAAAAAAAAATATATATATAAATTACTCTGAACCTAGATGAATCCACTGTTTGAGTTCCATTTTAACTGAACTTCATAATTCTGCCCCAACGTTGGTGGTGTTTTTACCTGGTGGTTAGAGATGTTAGACCATCACGAGACACGATTAGAAACAAGCTGATGAGAGAGCTGCAGGTGAGTGAGTGGACAGTTTCATTACCTAAAGAGACCTGTAGAATAAATACAACATCTGGAGCTCCACAGGCAGTAGCTGGCTTTAGTTGCATCACTCTAACCCACACACACACACACCTCCCCTCAGTTAAACTGTTTGGGTAAATATGGAAATGAAGTCATCAATGTCAACATGGACTCTGTCTTATTATTTATTTTTTACAGCAGGTGGTCACATGACGGGGTGATAACTCTGAAGTAGAGGTCTTCACACGTTCAGTGTTGAGTAAAGCTGACCGATCGGTCGGCCACATGAACCGCTATGAGCTCGTTGTGTACGTGTTCTGATGTAACGGATACTAAAGACCAGACGTACGTTTGAGGTCACTCAGTACAAAGTTTGTCCGTCAGAGAGCATTGAGTTGGTTTGTACACTGAACTGTCGCGCTCACTACCGATCCCCAACACAACGCTCCAATGAACTCATCTAAAGGATTGTTATGGAAAAAAATATGCATTTTGTTCAGAAGATATTAGAGGAATTTTCTAATAACATTTGTAACTTTTCAAATGTCGGTACCTGCCTCAAAAATTCAGTAACTGGTCAAGTTCTACTGGGTCCAGTTGTGTTACTGCAGGTCTCAGGTCTGAGTCAGCATGTCTAGTATCCACATGGAGCGGACTGCATTCTGCTACATCATGCTCAGTCAATGTGAAGCACATGAACAGGGGCATCTATTGAATGCTCTTTTTCTTTTTGTGCATGTTTATTCTGAATCAGGCCTAATTATCATTTAGTCCATAACAATGGGTTCAAAATGAGTCTGCATGTTCGGGTAGTTGTCTATGTGAAGACCTCTACTACGTAGTCTCTCATACCCTACAGAAGTACGCAGATGATAATGTCCAACATATGCAAAATAGCATTGGCACGGTTGTGCATACTCGACCAGAGGTGTGGTGTATCGGAGAAGAGTTGTTAGAAGAGGACCGCTTTAATCTGTTGGGTCTTCATTCCACCACTAGAAACCCATCAAACTCCACGTGTGAAGTCGTAGCTCGAGGCTTCTCTTAGCTTATTTGTAGAGTACGTTTTGGGTTTGATGTCGTGTTCATTTCCTGTTAGATATGACCAATCTTACAACTCCTTAGTGCAAGAAGGACGTGGGTATTATTTTGGGGCTCTGAGGAAGTACGTGCAGACGTGGTCAAATACTACAGCACATCTATATCGTCATTAGGAGCACATCAGTAGTCCACCTGGGACGTGACCGAGTGAGACGCCAGCATCCTGAAGACAGGAAGCAGCTCAGTGCTCCATTACACCTTCTCATTGATTCTCATGGTGGTTTTTATCAGTTTAAACTGTACATAAATACGTTTGTTTCATGTCCAGAATCCAGCGTCCCATTGTGAAAGATTTTTAGTTTGCCAAACAAATGATAAAGGTTTTTGATTTCGGCGCCCCTTACACACGGCCGTGTAGAGTTTAGAAGACGGATGTAAATAGCACATTTAGTTTGCATAGGGTTTCTTTTCTACCTAAAATAAGCAGGAATAATGGGAACTACTACTTTTGGTTTTGACTCTACAGAGCGACTAACATCTTTGTGTCTTTATACTGTAGATTGTTTAGTTCAAGTGTAAATGGTTTATTAATGTGTGGTTTATATAATCTGGCTTACTATCGCATTGAAATAATGACTTTGATCCTGTTAAAGGAAGGAGGGTGGAGCTTTGTTTTGGTGGATATTTATGATTTTTGTGTACATGTGGATGTATCAAGACTTTTGTGCTGTTTAATAAACCCTCTCCTAATTACAGACACGAGTCCTGTGTGATTACTGATCCAGTGTTCTCTGTAGCTCTGAAGGTGGAGCGGGTCGACCACTCCTCACAAGGTTGGAGCTTCAATCCCTGGCTCCTCATGTCTGCATGTCGACGTGTCCTTGTGCAAGGCACTGAACCCCAGGTTGGCCCTGATGGGCAGGCCTGCGTCTGGCATGGCAGCTCTGTTACCATCAGTGTGTGTGAATGAGGAGCAAACTGTGACGCGCTTTGTCCACTAAGCTAGAAAAGGGACATAAATGTCCGTCTACCATCTTGTTCCGTTAATATTATTCGGACTGTTTTTACAATTATACTATTATTTGCCTCAAAACCAACAATGTGCATCTCAATATTTTTATTTTTACTTTCCTACCTCGTCTGTGGCTCACAGACACAAACTCATTGGATTCTAAACACAAATAAAGTCACAAATGTATAACTTCAAATTTTAAAAAGGCTCAGTAATTCCAAAAAGAGCTGGACAGCTGGAGCTGGTATCTGTATTTTTAAATGTTATAGGAGGAAATAGTGCATTTGTCAGGGACTATTATTAGCAGCAGATGAATCTACATGTGCTGTCGTGGGTATACGCAGCAGTGTGTGTGTGTGTGTGTGTGTGTGTGTGTGTGTGTGTGTGTGTGTGTGTGTGTGTGTGTGTGTGTGTGTGTGTGTGTGTGTGTGTGTGTGTGTGTGTGTGTGTGTGTGTGTGTGTGTGTGTGTGTGTGTGTGTGTGTGTGTGTGTGTGTGTGTGTGTGTGTGTGTGTGTGTGTGTGTGTGTGTGTGTGTGTGTGTGTGTGTGTGTGTGTGTGTGTGTGTGTGTGTGTGTGTGTGTGTGTGTGTGTGTGTGTGTGTGTGTGTGTGTGTGTGTGTGTGTGTGTGTGTGTGTGTGTGTGTGTGTGTGTGTGTGTGTGTGTGTGTGTGTGTGTGTGTGTGTGTGTGTGTGTGTGTGTGTGTGTGTGTGTGTGTGTGTGTGTGTGTGTGTGTGTGTGTGTGTGTGTGTGTGTGTGTGTGTGTGTGTGTGTGTGTGTGTGTGTGTGTGTGTGTGTGTGTGTGTGTGTGTGTGTGTGTGTGTTGAAAGAGGAAGACAAACTCCCAACTGCTTAGGTGGGAATAATGTGTCTTAACATTTCCCATGTCACTTGAACGCTGCATAATACCATCTGTTTGTGTGACGCGGGGCGCAAGTTGTATTCCCAAATAAGGACTAGTGGGTGGGGCCAGTTTTATAGTGAACGTGTGACCAGCATAATGCTGCATTCACGAGGTTCTCGTAAAGAGCACAATACAGTCATTGGTTTGGTCGGAATTGATAACTAAAGGCATCAGTTAGCATTCATGTATTTGTTTTTGGATGTTTCTTCATATGACACGGAGCACGCACCTGTTCTTTGCCACAGTGGAAGCATGAATAGGAGCACGTGCACCATGACGAATACTTCAACTAAACCATACACAGGTGTAAATACATAACGTGATGCTTATGAGAATACAGTCCCTTCAATTGAGCATGTCTTTTGACCCAAAGGGTCGTTTTTACCTTTGTATTTGCCGTTGATATGGGTCGTTCATGTGAGCGCTTGGTTATTTCCGACAGCTCGTGAAGGCAACAGAGCCGCCACTAATCCAGTGACGTTAGGTATTGAGAGACCTTCATCACAAGGAGAGGACCGTGTTTTTAAGGCGTTATTCGTGTGTTTGTGTCCGTGTTCTGCACAACATGCTCAACCCGCAGAGATCTCTGTCCGAGCTGCCCAAGATGTCCGCTGCCAGTCAAGTGGAGAGAGCCGTGTTGGTGAGCTACACTGCGGGGGAACCACTGAGCTGTCGGGCTCTGTGGCTAGCGGCTACACTGGCTGAGCCGTCCGCCAGTTAATAGAACGTGTTGACATTTGTAATTGATAGTTTAAAACAATTAGCTGGCTGGACGTCAGTAACGTAGCGGCTGCTGTAATTGGCTGCTGCTAGTGAGAGGGACGGTAGCATCCGCGCGCTACAATGCAGGTGGACAGGGCTCGCGCTGTCACCGTCATTCTGTTATGTCAACAACTGGTAACACAACAAAGCATGTAGTCCTAAACATGTAGTCCCGTAGTGATGCTACCAGGTGATCGCGTAGTGATGCTACCAGGTGATCGCGTAGTGATGCTACCAGGTGATCGCGTACTGATGCTACCAGGTGATCGCGTAGTGATGCTACCAGGTGATCGCGTACTGATGCTACCAGGTGATCGCGTACTGATGCTACCAGGTGATCGCGTACTGATGCTACCAGGTGATCGCGTACTGATGCTACCAGGTGATCGCGTACTGATGCTACCAGGTGATCGCGTAGTGATGCTACCAGGTGATCGCGTAGTGATGCTACAAGTAAAGGAACGTTCTCCCAACAAACTCCAGGCCTCTGATGTCTGGTGTAGTTTCTACTGTAATGACGTGACTAAAGAAGACACATGAACACATCATTGTGACATGCCTCGGAATATGGTTATTAGTGATCAAAGGCTGACATGAGTTATAGTAAATTGTCTGAAAATGTTGTATTCCAAGTGTTTTTTCTATTTAGTAGTCGAAGTCTTTCCCTGTTTTATTTGCGCCTTGTCTTACCCAATGGAGACCCAAAGTGCTCACTCAAATGAATATTTAAGACATAATTATAAAGAAATAATAATATGTATAGTTGCAGATGAACTATCTAATTATGGAATTGTGAAATACTCTTATACACAGTACATTGTACTTCTTTTCACATTAACTGAGTTTACCTCAGCAGTTTTTATTTCCAAAAAGTTCCTTTTCCATAGTCAGTTTTTTTCCACAACAGTGCAGATCCACTAATGTGATTGGTTGTCTGCTCATTCAGACAGCCAGCAACAATGTGTGTATATATGTGTGTATTCTTAGTCCACCTCCTGTCACACTGTCTTATTGCAGGGCTGTATTGTGCTGCATTGACTTTAGCTAGGTGCACCTAGTAAACTGCATGGCATCGTACCTGTAGAATAAAGTGAGGCGCAAAGTAGAAATGAGCAGCACACCACTAAAAATACAAGCTATGAGAAAACTGTTGAGCTTTACGAGCTTCATAGAGTGTGAATGGAAACAACCCATGAAGTGTATTAACTGTACAACAAGTAGGAGATGTGATAGAAGTGAACAGCAAGGGATTGTGTGTGATGTGTGGTACCATAGAGCGTAACAGTGTTCTTTGTTAGTGCTCAGCTGTGAGAGGAGTTGTACAGACTGAGGAAACAACACCCGAGTGGTGGAAGAGGTATTAATACACCAATATATATACAGTATGAACATAGTCATCAGCGCAGGAATACGTCTCAGAGTGAAAGTGTGGTGTCTCACTGTATTATTGTGTAGAAGGTAAATGTTTGTTTTGACCGGTTGTCAGGAAGAGGAATTCAACTGGCTGCTGAAAGAAGAAGTGCATTCTGTTCTAAAGCAGCTCCAGGATGTCCTCAAGGTAAATGTCAAGCTTTCATGTCAACGCTGTAATACGGGCGGGGAGATGTAGAGATCACAATCACAGCATGAAAGGGCCACTACACCTATTCTACACATGGAGATGTGTTTACCTGTAGAGCTTAGTACGACTTAGTCTGTGAGAACATGTGTATGAAGTCATCTGTGGGTCTGGAGGAGCTTACAAAGGGATGACTTTGATCTTTCACTTTGATTCGCTCAGTTCTAGCTCTCGTGGATTTTCAGTGTGTTTTTTTTACACCTGTAACTGGATTATAGACCAGAAGTAGAATTATAGATCAGAAACATTCAGTCTGTAGATGTTTACACCTGAAACGATGGATCTACAATGTCAACTGAAGGGCTGTGACTTCACTGATTGAGATTTGATTGTGATATGTTTCCTCTGCCATCAACAGGAGGCATCGAGACGTTTCTCCATGCCGACGCCGGGCCTGGAGAGTCAGCAAAAACAGGAAAACTTCATCCTCGGCAGCTCAACGTAAACCTCTGAACATTTCTATTATAAGTGTAACTCTTAATGCTGTACAGTCAGTATGGACATTATGTGTAATACAATGGATAGAATAAATAGGTCCTGTCTGTTCCATACCAAACTGTATAGTTTGAACTATGCTGTGTCCCTGAATGAATGCTCGTTTCCTCCACGTTGTAGTCTTCAGATCGGTTGCCCTCCCTCACACACTGTAAAGCCTCCTATTGCTCCTCTGGTGATGTTGAACTCAAAATGTGATGTGTTGATTTGCAGCATGGATCAAGTGAAGGGAGTGCTGACTCTGCAGGGAGAGGCTCTGACTCAGGCCGTGAGTTTGACTACTTCTCATCGAGTCTGTATACGTGAAAAGGAAACGCTGATTCAAGCTAAATGTGTTCCTTGGTAATGTTTTTCTTTTCTTAACAGGACATAAACCTGAAGGTTGCAAAGAGCAGCCAAGTGTTGCATTTTCAGTTCAGAGAGGACAAGCTGTGGAAACTGCAGCAGGTATGTTAGTGTTTAACGCTGCACAACAATGCTGTGAGTAGTCTCGTTGTTTTCTCTTATAAGGAGCTTTTCCACTTCTTGTCCACTACAATGTACATGTTGACTGAGACAAGCTACTGGAGCTAGCTGTCATCATGCTTGTCGCTGAGGTGGGTGGATTTAGGCTCAGACCTGATATGAAGTTACACTTTAATTACTCGCATTGCCAGAGGGGGGAGAGAAAAAAGTTCTGCACCATCGCTTGAACCCGATTCTGTCTGTCAAACAGTTTTATTTTTACTAAAAAAAGAAGAAGAATGAAATAATTTGTAAACCATTAGATTCATGATGTCATCAGCGGTCAGATCAAATGTTGCTGTGTTGAGGTTTCTGTCCAGTGACGGCAACATGTCTGTTGTTTGCTGATGATTTAGTTGGAGGCTAGTTGAGCCACTGTTCTAATCGGGAGAAGAGAGTGTCATTCACAAATCAATCAAGTCTTCAAAAGATTCAAAGTTATCTTGTTCTGTTTATTCGCTTTGCAAGGGAAGAAAGTGCAACAGACACAGTAGTCTGTTGGAAAAACTTCAGCGATCTACAACATTCAGCATCCTTTTATACCTACAGAGGTTTACAGAAGCCTACGCCCTATAGGACTCCTCCTCAGGAGGTGTCCAGCCTGGTCTTATCTGTTTCCTGCAGGTACGCTCAACTGTGAGACAGTTGTGGTTTCCATGTTCCGGTTTTAAACTGCCCTTCCAAGAAACTGAGTATGTGAACATGTCTGAGATACGGAAAACATGTCTTCATGTGCCGACATCTGTGCCTTGCCTTGCAGGGCCTGTTTTACTTCTCTATTTATCCTAAGAGGTTACACTGTTAGTTAAAAACTTTTCATTACACCACCCAGCATAGCTGAGCTTGGGTGAGGTCAGGCTTTAAAGGTCAGTGTCAGTGTAACCTGATACCTACTGCAGGTCCTAAACATCATCTAACATCAATACTGGCCTGGGAGAGCTAACCCAACGTTTTGTGTTTTTCACCATGTATATTGATAACTCATGTCTGGTCCGTCTGGATATACTTTCTTATCTTGACTTTAAATGTAAAATATTAATTGTTGTATGCAAATTGTATTAATACTCAAATCCTGATGATTCCACCTCTCTCTTGTTTCCGTTCATCCTTCAGATTCAGGATGCCAGGAACCATGTGAACCAGGCGCTGCAGCTGCTTGGCAGCCATGACGAGAGCTACCACTTCAAGACGGGGGCTGAGGTTAATAAGGTGTGTCCTCTGTGTCCTCATGGTAACCGTGGCCTGGTCCAGCTTCTCCTGTGTCGCTGATCCTAGCCTCATGTTTCTGTCACTGCTGTAGCTCATGGATGCAGTGATGCTCCAGCTGACGAGAGCTCGGAACCGCCTCACCACCCCGGCCTCCATGACGCTGCCTGAGCTGGCCACCAGTGGTCTGATGGTAGAGACACATTACACACACACATGCACACAACATTTGATAATAAAGATGAACAATTTATTGGCCAATATTTCTTATTTTTTAACAAACTTGTTCTGACATTCACTATATGGCAGAGGCGGGCCGTGCATTCTATACCTGGGCCTTCTGAGCTGTCCTACTACACTTGAGCCAGCTCCTAATAACCTCATTATGACGCCACAGCTACGGTTATTATTTGTTTCTAGGGGTGTAACAATACATGTATTTGTATTAAACCGTTCGGTACGAGGCTTACGAACCGAACAATACGTTTGAATAATACTAGTGCATTTGGGAAATGCAGAAGCTTAAATTGTGGGAAATATAATATTTTCGGTGGACTGCGCTCACGTAGAAGACAACGGGCTTTGTGACCTTTTGAACCCGGAACAATAACAAAAAACCCCGCACTTCAGGGAGGCTAAGCTAATCTAGTTTAGCGGGGAAACAACTGCGGCACACAATCTACGAACTCTTCCCACAGAGTTTAGCTGTTCCCTACTGATTCAGACAGGGCGAAAGCAATCGCCACACAATCCCCATTTTTTCCAGACCATCATACTTGCTTTGTAAAAGAAAACAGCCCGAACGGATTCAATTGTCCGGACAATAACCCCGTGCATGACGGGATGCTTCGTAATTAACGGACAATGCATATAGTCCAAATCAATGTAATTAACACAATGACAAGAACAAACTCACAAGAACCAGTCACATATATTTATATGACAACAAAGCAACAAATCAATCCAGCAACGCTGCAGCGCTAGAGCACGAGCCATTCATATTATTCATAAAAACCACACGATAGACAAATGAACACAGTAGAAACGTTACTGCAGATGTAAAAACACAAAAGCACTTCACTTACCAAAGCTGCTGTTCCCTTAAAGACAAAGTCCATCCTCCTTTCTTTGTTAACAAAGTCAGTAACTCCCAAATCCGTTTAAGATCTGCTAGCTAGCTTTCTGTTTGACAAAAGTCCTGCTGGCCCACTGACCAATCACGGCGCACGTTAATGCAGACGTACTTAGCAGGCTACCTCGGTAGCACTGGCACGTCAAAGAATACGCCCAACATGTCAAACTAAAGATCTGATTGGTTGAAGACTATGACTATCAACAATATTGTCCCCATTTACTTTAATCTGCAAAGGCTCTAGAGCAGCGGTCCCCAACCACTGGGCTGCGGACCGGTACCAGGCCGTGGGTCATTTGGTACCGGGCCGCACAGAAAGAATAAATAACTTATATTATTTCCGCTTTTATTGATTATCAGAGTCTGAAAGATGTTTTATTTTGAAAAATGAGCGGATTCTCTCCCAATTTCATCCGCTCTTGCAGTGGCGGGCCGTGGATTTTATACCTGGGCCTTCAGTGCTGTCCTACTACAGTTGAATTACCTCCTAATAACCTCATTATGACTCATCAATCCAGCAAACATGCAGCGGATCCACGCATTCCACCACACAAGAGCACGAGCCATTCAAATATTATTCATAAAAGCGACACAATAGACAAACGAACAGTAGTAACGTTACTATGTAAACAAACACACGCAGTTTGTCACTTACTGAAACTTAAGAGTTTAATCCCAGTACATCGTTTCAGTTCCAGTAAGAAGTCCTTCTCGATTCATGGACGCCAGTGACAGTCAAGCCTGTCAGTTGTATTTTGCCGGTCTGCTGCGGCAGGTTCACAGCGGGGCCGCGGTTCCCTCCTCCGCCGGGGTACCGGCCGGCGCAGACCGCACGTCAGGCCGCGGTTGTGGAGCTGTTTCCCTGCGAACGTGTTCGTTGAGTTGTAGATCCACTCGAGTCTCTCCAAAAGTTTTCAAAAGCACCATAGCTTGTGTCCTGCCGTGCTATGGCGTCCTCAGGTTAGCATAGCGTAGCTCCAACCACCAGGAGCTCAGTTCAAATTAAACTCATTCCCAGCCATAAAATGTGCAACGCTTCTCCGACGCTGTCAGCCAGAAATACCGTTCATACAAATCCTTTTCCTGCTGAGTCAGGGCTGCCAGCTGTGGGGTTGACTGACCATTTCTTACGATGTCCAGCTTTTCCTGAAATGTCCTTCTTTCCTGAGAAAGGCGTTGTCAGTAACTCCGCCACTAAATCCGTTTCTCTTCAGCCATTGAGTGTTCAAAAAACAAAGCTAGGTAAAAAAATAAATAAACTACACCACGCAAAACCCTACAAATGTTATAATTTCTTCCATATCTTTCAATTTGAACTCTTACGCCTCCAACTAAGCTCTGCTGGCAAGTTACATTTCGTTTCACTTTAGTCACGTGCTCGCCCACTGACCAATCACAGCACACCCTGCACCTCTCGGCAGAGCTGCACCTGGACTCTGAGCTGCACTAATGTTGACGTAGTTGTGGGCCGGCTAGTATGGGGCTAGCAGGCTCTGACACTCAAAGAATACGCCCAACATGTCAAACTAAAGATCTGATTGGTTGAATACTATGACAATAGTATAACAATATCGTCCCCATTCACTTAAACTGCACATGGATTCACTTGTGAGTCTGCAGGCCTCGGGCCTCTCTTCTACCTAGAGACACAGAGGTGAAATCTGATTGGATAAAAACTCTACTTAAAACAAGCTGCACTGGAAGCAGAGCAACTGAGGAAGACAGTAGCTGTGCAATGAGAAAATAAGATAATGGGAAATTATAATACATGTAGTGTATTTGTGAAAAATTATTAAATTATAAAATCGCTATAACTTTGTGATTCTGTTTAGGCCAGCAGAGAAGGCTTTGCAGGCCCTGACGGCCCACCACTGTTATATGGCCAAATGTATGTGGACCCCATAGTTCCAATGAAGAGAACATCTTTATGATATTAGTCCTGATGGGCAGGTGGTACCTTACATGGTAGCTCCTGTCATCAGTGTATGAATGGGTGTGAATGGGTGAATGATGTCATGTAGTGTTAAAGAGCTTTGAGTGGTCGGAAGGCTATAAAAGAGAGAAACAAGTACAGTCCACTTATCATTTACCTTTTGTTTTACAGATGAGAGTAAAAAATGAGAGCCTGTTAACTTTACCTAAATGCTTTTATTTGGTCTCATTTATTAAGTATTTAACATAAGAATCTGTTGCTGTTAATCAAACGTGTATCTCTTTGACACGGCTGGTTTACTAGAGGTGTCAACCTTCACTGGCCTCGATACATCTCAATGAATCACATCCTCAGTGCTCTAGATTACGGCACATGGCTTCTTTTTGAACTACTCATAAAGGAAGTCAGATAGATGTGAACTCCCCTTTTTCTTTTGAAAGTGCTTTCAAAAATCCCACTCAAACAGTCTCTCCTATAAAAAGCTGCATCCGACCAGTATCTGTGTGAGCCACATCAGTAAACATGACATGGATCCTTCTCTCGTGCATTACAGGTCGTTCACAACCTTACTTTCTAATGTCATCACCATACATTACAAATCTGCAAACAAAATTTAAAAAAATGGATTTAGCTTACTAAATGAGTTAAGTCTTTCTTTAGCCAATATAACTCATCAGTTTCGTCAACATAAATGAAGTGACGGCGTCTTGATGGATTTTACTTTTGGACTTTACAACGCTCTGTTATTGAGTTATTGAGTTATTAACAATGTTTGGATCACAGGAGTATGAAACAATCAGCCACCACTGTAATCTAGTTCTACAAATAGAATATATAGAATAGTGATACTGTTAGAGCAGTCAGGTTTCCATTGTAAATAAGAAGGTTATTACAGGTTAATGCCCATAGTGTCACATGTTCAACCATCACATCATAAGTAGTGTAAGTACTGACATTGACCTGTGACCTTTCTGTAAGCGTACTGTGGGTCCATATTCCTCTGTTGACCCGTTCTGTCTGTCTCCTTCCATCTCCAGAAAATGTTCACTCCTCCCATGCCTGGGGATGTGATGGTGAACTTCTACATTAACTTAAGCAAACTGTGCCTGACCGTGTACCAGCTTCATGTGCTGCCTTCCAACACCATGAAGGTCAGACCGTGTGGCTCTGCAACACTTTGTGAAGCCTCACTCAGCAGCACGGGACTGATGTTTCCATGTTTTGTCTCATCTTAGAATTTCAAGCCAGCTGGAAGCTCAGTGTTGCACAACCCAGGAGCAATGTTGTAAGTCTGTCCGTCCGTCCGTCCGTCCTTCCTTCAGATTTATACATAAACAGATTTAAGGAAATAATAAATAAAAATATTGATATACAAAGAAAACAATAATTACTGATAATACTTAAATTAAGAAATAGTTATTAGTCCTAAATTGTGGATGTCAGGGCTCTGTTACTGCAGCATGTGTATCTCTGAGACCCCTTTAATCTGTCTTTGCTGGGACCTCTTTCCTCCTCAGCGAGCTCAACAACAACCGCTTTGAGGTGAGCCACGTTCACAAGGTGGAGTGTGTGGTGCCTTGGCTCAATGACACGCTGGTATTCTTCACCATCTCGCTGCAGCTCTGTCAGCAGCTCAAGGACAAGGTGGGTGTCTGTCCTGCAAGACGACTCTGAGCATTCATTCTCACTTGATGACTTCTTAAAGCTGCACTTATCAATATTTTCATATGCAAACGATCTACTCTCGGGGCCAAATTCTCAAAAGGATTGAGCAGCTTTTTCTGTCCCTAAACCTGCACAAAAAGAATACGATCACGAGGAGGTTCTCTGCCTCGGCACCTCGTCAGTCAGGACCTGGAGTTCTGCCCTCTGTGTTCAACATGTGGCAAAGTATAAATCAATCGGACGCAACAAAAAAGGGCAGATTGCAAAACATCATAGCAGTTCCTAGAGATGCACAATTCATGGTGCGGTCAGCGGCCGATATCCATTCTTTGTGAATTTGGCCGCCGGTGTACGGAACCCTCGGGTAGCAGCTTCTCGTGTCACTTCAAACTGTGCTGTTGGCACGTTTGTTTGCTCACTTTTAAAACCTGAGTCCACCTCTGATCAGATGACTCTAAATAAATGATGAATGGTGCTTTATGACCTCTCAGGTGATTTTATGAGATGATAATATTTCAACTTGTTCAGCTGCTAAGTGGCCAAAACAAAAGCAATTAACTCGGCCTCACCGCTGCTGTCAATCACCGTTGTTAGAGTCGTGATGCTGCTGCAGGTGTCCAGGTGTCCAGGCCTAGAGACGGCTACTGATACAGTGACTCTGTGAAGGCTGCTGTTGGCCTGAAATACAGTACATGGCTAAATGAAAGCTTTGACCAGTTGATTGGTAGATATTTACCTCTGCATGTGTGATTGTGTATGAAGCTAAGCCTCTCTGTCCTCCCATCCATGCAGATATCAGTCTTCTCCAGTTTCTGGAACTACAGACCTTTCTGATCCACTTCCTGTCCCTCCAGAGACCGGCAGAAGCAAACTAACCACGCAAGTGTAACGGACATCCTGGGAAGGTTTTCATTTGTTTAAACATGTATTTATCATCCCGTCATTCAGTTTCAAGTGTTGCATGGTTAGCTGAAGGAACCAATCAAACCCCAACAGATATGAATATTCCCAGATGTGTTTGCCAGCTGACGGACATTTCTGTGTGTGTGTGTGTGTGTGTGTGTGTGTTGCATCTCACAGCACCGACTTGAACTCCTCCATGAATGAATGTGATTGTTGCTGATTTGTTGTAAGAATTTATTTTTGGATTATTTAGTACCTCCTGAGAATGTATGTGGTTATCATCGGAGCACTAAGTGTCCACTCAGGGCTGGAGGAGTAAGCAGCACTAAGAGGTCACAGTGGTCACAGTTTTTATCCCAGTCCCTTACAATATAATGGTACTTTCTTCAGAAGGGCACTCCTCTAATGTTACATGTCTCATTGGTTAGATATGTCGGAAAGTAAACATAGGAGGAAGGTCCAAGAAGCTCGTATCTGCCCAAAAGACTTCCATTTATTTTAACAGTTGGTTTCACTCATCCCACAATGCAAAGCTCTCCTGGCTACGGGAGCCCTTTAGGTCAAACTTGCAGAGCATGTCTTGTAGTTGAGTCAGATTGAGGTCGGCTCACGTTCCCACCACAAATGAACTGCTTGATCTCTCGCACCAAGAGGGGAACTGGAGTCCGGACTAAACGACGTAGGCTGCTCCGCCCTCATTTCAAATCAAATGTCTGTTAGAACCTGTTAGTGCAGCGTTTGAAAGAAGTGGGCATTTACTAGGAAGGAGGGTCAAACAAAAGATGTTGCATTGTGGGGTGTTTTTGGACCTACATTAGACTTGATTTGACCACTCTAAGGTATTCTGTAAATTCCCCAACTTTAGGAGTTATCTATTAATCTGTGCATTTACAGTCCATCCAGCTGTACTAGTGGAGCTGTCTAGATGACACTACTCACTTCTTTTAGAAAACAGCCCCCTTAATCTGGGAATTAGTTTCAGTTTCACTAATTCCATAGAATTGCTCACGATACTTAAAGGTTCTCTGTATGCGTTCAGAGCATTAACACATCATCTCTGTAAAGATCTAGAGGAGGAATGAGCACAGAATGAAGTCTCTCTCCCTGTGTGTGTTCTTATCACAGCTTCTCCTGCTCTGATCACAGAGCCGGGCCGGCTGTGTGCTAGTGTGCTAATGTTAGTGCACGTGAGCGTACCCCACAGGTTAGCTCACTGCTCTACACCGCTCTAAACCGCTCTACACCGCTCTAAACCGTTCTACACTGCTCTACACCGCTCTACACTGCTCTACACCGCTCTACACCGCTCTAAACCGCTCTACACCGCTCTACACCGCTCTAAACCGTTCTACACCGCTCTACACCGCTCTACACCGCTCTACACCGCTCTAAACCGTTCTACACCGCTCTAAACCGCTCTACACCGCTCTAAACCGCTCTAAACCGCTCTACACCGCTCTAAACCGCTCTACACCGCTCTACACCGCTCTACACCGCTCTACACTGCTCTACATCGCTCTAAACCGCTCTAAACCGCTCTAAACCGCTCTACACCGCTCTACACCGCTCTACACCGCTCTAAACCGTTCTACACCGCTCTACACCGCTCTACACCGCTCTACACCGCTCTACACCGCTCTACACCGCTCTAAACCGTTCTACACCGCTCTACACCGCTCTACACCGCTCTAAACCGCTCTAAACCGCTCTACACCGCTCTAAACCGCTCTACACCGCTCTACACCGCTCTACACCGCTCTACACTGCTCTACATCGCTCTAAACCGCTCTAAACCGCTCTAAACCGCTCTACACCGCTCTACACCGCTCTAAACCGCTCTAAACCGCTCTACACCGCTCTAATACGACGGTTACATGGTGAAGCCGTCCAGACCGACAGCGTTTCTCCTCAGGTTAACACTGTCAGCAATGTTGCCGTTGTTGTTAGCGCTGTTAGCGCTGTTAGCTGCTAGCAGCCAGAATGCAACAGTATTGCAAAGAGAGGACAAGAGGGTTTATGAAGGGGAGGAACAGACTCTGCTGTGAGGGGATGCATAGTACTTTTAACACTAACCTGTTGGAGACAGATGGTACCGTCAGTGTTTGTGGACCAGGTCCTTCCAGACACACTGTGGAGTTCCCCTCCAACACTTCACACAGGTTCACAGGTGAAGGCCATTAAAGCTCCAGCTTCCGATGTAGAAATGAAGGACTCATTGTACGCTAATAGAAACTCAACAGTTGTTAGTTTCAGGTGATTATACAATAATGAAAACACAGTGATGCATATTATATTATATTTCTGGTAAGAGATACACAGAACCCTACACACTGGCCCTTTAAGTGCCAGGTTGATGTACCGTACCTGTGATGTGACCTGAAGGGCATTAGTGTGGACGTTGTGCTGGGCTGCTGCTCTCTTTTGTGTTGTTGTTTATTGCTCCATTCGGTGTAATTGACTTAAGTCACGTTCCCTGGTCGTTACTGCACGGATGTGACTGAATGATAAGCTACTTGTCACGTCTACTGATTGCATGTGTTCATCTGCTCTATGTTCATATTTATTTGACACGTTTTGCACATATGTTGTTGGATTCCCTGTGAACCAAACACTAATCCAATCTTGAACAAATGACTTCATTCCAGTAAGTGTTAATCTATTTTGAAAAGCTGCCTCGCATATATATATATATAAATGTGGAAATGATTTATCTGATATCTGTGCAATAAAAATATTCTAAACAATAAGCCATCTCTGTTGACCTTTGCTGCAGTGAAGCTACAAATAACGATGTGTCATTAAATGTGTTTTCTCACATATTAAAGAACATGCAGAGGTATAAAACTAGTACGTAAAAGTCCTCATTCTGCAGAAGAATTGCCCCGGTGACCCATATAGTATCTATTTTATTAATATATTTCTTATTAGCATTAACAGAGGAGTAAACCAGCTGCACATGGCAGTGATTCTTTACACTGCATGTCTCCAGGGCTGTGTGCTCGAGGTAACACTAACATGCTGCTGGATGACGAGGAGAACAGAACAGTAAAGTGATGTTCTGTATGTTCAGATGGAAAGTGTTACTGAAGGACAGGATGATTACTGATGTCTTTGTGTCATCTGTAAAACAAAAGGTAAATGATAAGTGGACTGTACTTGTTTCTCTCTTTTATAGCCTTCCGACCACTCAAAGCTCTTTAACACTACATGACATCATTCACCCATGACAAGCACTCCATCAATGAACATGGAATGATGAGACTGACTGAAATGCAGACTGCTTTCAGTCAGTCTGCATTTTCAGTACAAGGTGCACGACAATGGAACTCCATCCCAGTGACCATCAGAGAACTACAGACATACAGTTCATTTAAAGAAATGGTTAGTTAGTACCCAGCTCTGTCAGCACTAGAATGTAACTGCTCCTCTGTCTGTTGTCACCTGTCTGTCTGTCTGTTGTCACTTGTCTGTCTGTTGTAACCTGTCTGTCAGTTGTCACCTGTCTGTCTGTCTGTTGTCTCCTGTCTGTCTGTTGTCACCTGTCTGTATGTCTGTTGTCACGTGTCTGTCTGTTGTAACCTGTCTGTCTGTTGTCGCCTGTCTGTTGTCACCTGTCTGTCTGTTGTCGTCTGTCTGTCTGTCTGTCTGTTGTCACTTGTCTGTCTGTTGTCACCTGTCTGTCTGTCTGTTGTCACCTGTCTGTCTGTTGTCACTTGTCTGTCTGTTGTAACCTGAATGCTAGTTGTCGCCTGTCTGTCTGTTGTCGCCTGTCTGTCTGTCTGTTGTCGTATGTCTGCCTGTCTGTCTGCCTGTCTGTCTGTCTGTCTGTCTGTCTGTCTGTCTGTCTGTCTGCCTGCCTGCCTGTCTGTTGTCGTCTGTCTGTCTGTTGTCGTCTGTCTGTCTGTTGTCGCATGTCTGTCTGTTATCACCTGTCTGTCTGTCTGTTATTGTCGTCTGTCTGTCTGTTGTCACCGGTCTGTTGTCACCTGTCTGTCTGTCTGTCTGTCTGTCTGTTGTCATCTGTCTGTTGTCACCTGTCTGTCTGTCTGTCTGTCTGTCTGTTGTCATCTGTCTGTCTGTCTGTTGTCGTCTGTCTGTCTGTCTGTTGTCTGTGTTGAATGTGCCGGTGGACCCTCATCTACCTGCATGTCTTTATTGTTGTTTAGTGACTGATTTATGTATTTCAATACTTGTATGTGTTGTTCCTCTGACGTGGATGTTTAGTGTCGAACACTGCAGCATGATATTGTCTTGTTTCTATTTGAACAGTCGTCCCTCATTGTATTTGCGTTGTGTTGACTCTGAGCCTCTGTGTTGTGTTGTGTTGTATACGAGTTTTATTCTCACTTTGTTCATTGTTTGTGCACGCGTTGTAAATCGTCAACATTGTTTAACCTTTTAAATGTAACTTCTGTTCTGTTTTTAGGTTTATTCTGTAACATCTTCCTCTTGGGACTACAGATGAAGAATAGCCTCTTGGCTTTAACTCTGGCACATTTACATGTTTGTATTAATGTGCTCTGTCCCTATCAAATAAACCAATAAATACAAATAGAAGGAATACACCAATACATTAAATAGAGCAAAGGCAAAGTTTTTATTACTTTCATGTGATGATTACCAAGTAAAACCTTCAACAAACAGAATAGGAGGAAGTGACATCCACAGCTCCTCTGTGGTATCCTAGCAACACACAGCAGTAACAGTAAAAAGATCACGTGTTAGACTTTCATAACTGGAGCGAAGGACTCGTGAAAAACAGTTCATTCTGTGTGTAAGTGACTCGATCTGAACAGACTGGTGACATGCAATCAAAGCTTTGGCACAAAGTCCAACTGAAGGCTCCGCTAACCTCTTCATCAGCCTTCACATCACGACAGCGGGTCAGGTCAGGGCTCCAGAGCCATGTTCTCTACGCCAACCTTCAGTCTGCGCGGCTGTTGAGGAAGCACAAAGCTCTGTCATTACAGAGTCCACAGTTCTGATTCAGTTAGCTTCACTACAGTACAGCATCTCATACGTCCTGTCCTCCACCCAGAGGGACTGAGAAGGACTAAGATGAGTCTGGATGCCTCATCTCAGACTTCTTTGTGGCTTGTCCTACGGCTGTGTGTGGAATCACACCCTCGTTCACTACTCCCTATACAACTGTATCAGACTCAGTAGTTTACTCCACCGTGAGCAGTTGCACAACTGTCGTTTTCACATCTATAAAATGCATCACATGACACTGAGGGGTTGTTAGCTAAAAGCAGTGCATGCCATGGACTTCAACTGTTATGTACAAATAAACGTTCAACTACAAATGATGGAGGGTGAATACAGCACACTACATAATAAACAGAACTCCATGTCTTCCAAGCTGCTCTGAGCTCTGTTCTGTCCCACTTGTGTCAGTCAGGCAGTGTGTCCTGGCATCAGTCTGTTCAGCTTCCCATCCTCTCTGGTGTGTGTGTGTGTGTGTGTGTGTGTGTGTGTGTGTGTGTGTGTGTGTGTGTGTGTGTGTGTGTGTGTGTGTGTGTGTGTGTGTGTGTGTGTGTGTGTGTGTGTGTGTGTGTGTGTGTGTGTGTGTGTGTGTGTGTGTGTGTGTGTGTGTGTGTGTGTGTGTGTGTGTGTGTGTGTGTGTGTGTGTGTGTGTGTGTGTGTGTGTGTGTGTGTGTGTGTGTGTGTGTGTGTGTGTGTGTGTGTGTGTGTGTGTGTGTGTGTGTGTGTGTGTGTGTGTGTGTGTGTGTGTGTGTGTGTGTTAACCTTCTTGTCATCACAGCAGCAGCAGCAGCAGCGGATGAGGACCAGGATGACCAGCAGCAGAACCATGCCTGAGAACACACAGTGAGCAGACGGCACACGTCATCAGTGCTCAGTGATTGTCATCACATCAAGCTGCAGAGAAACCCACATTCATGGAACACAGACTACTTTGATTTGAGGAGTTTGGTCGATTTGATTGGTTCCAAAATGTAATAAGTGTCGATGGCAGACAGCTCTGTCCAGCATGCAGTAGCTTCAGCATGCTGTGTTTGACAAGCTGTGGGCAGCTAGCATCATTGATAAGAATGAAAACCCAAACCCAGATCCAGACCCTCTGGAGACAGAAGCCTCAGAGTGTCAGAAACTAGCTACTAGAATAAAGAAATGTCATCATGCTGCACTAGCAAGTCTAAAGTAGGAAGCCAGACAATCTGGTCATCACATGATGTCCAACAGCTCTGCCTTCTGCCGACTTCATCCAGTCAAACGGCCGTTCTCTCCACAACTACGAGCTCACTCATTCACACTGAAGAACTCTGGTGTTTGAACTCATCGTCATTTCTTCAAAGTATCTTCAAATGCTTCATATAACCTGAACAACCGCAGCTAAAAGGTTCGGTAAGTCAAAACAATGCTAATTAATACAAGTATTCAAACTGCATCATGACTTTAACAACAATTGGACATGTGTGAATAAATAGCAGTAACTATATATATACATATGTTTTTTGTTCTGTCCCTGATCGTTGTGTAAGGCGCTACAGCTTGCCGTCTGCATAAGATCCCGAAATGTGCATCACAGTTTCATTGTTTTGCCTTCAGTAAAATGGACCCCGATGCTGTTTTCTAGAAGTCATTTGAACGTCTTACATCGGTTTCTTTCACCTTCACTCACCAATGAAGATGAAGAAGACTGCAAGAGAAACGATGTCCCAGTCAGACTGGAAGGACTGCAGTCTGGAAACCACATGGCTGAACTGATCCTCCAGCTCCCGCTGCAGGTCTCTGTGCTCCATCGCTCTCAACACAGCAACTGATGTCAAGTCAAAAGATGTGCGTCTTTGTTTGAACGTGGAAAAGACAGCAGCTATGTAGTAGAAGAAAACAAATGAATCCAACTTGAAATCATATGGGAGCAGGTAGTGAGAGTGGTGAGTACATGACAGTAATGAGGACCGTATCAACAGAATCGGGTTCACAATGCTCCCAGTAACAATAGCCCTACAACAATAGTCCGGTGGCCACAGGCCCATTGTTCCGTTAACATACCTGATATCTTACGATACATGCTTAGCATTATTTAAATAGCTCTAGAAGCTACAGCACGATTACAACACAGTGAAATACACTGTAAACTCTACACCACATACATGTGTTACTACCCCAACACAGCGATGCACTACATGTTGTGTTCACTGGTCACTAGGCGCACTGCGTAGACATTAGACATTACTTATAGTTCACTACTTCATTCTCCACAAGCTTTTCAAGATGGAATTTGATCAAACGGATAATATGTCAATGTACAATGAGTCTAAAAGTCTAAAGTGAGTTAGTTAGATGTTATTTTGAACAGCAGGTTTCTTACCTGTGAACGGAGTCTCTAGTCTTTCCTTCCGGGTCCAAAGGTCTCCCTGACTCAGCTGACGGGTGGGGGTTTTCCTCAGACACTCCAGTGACCATGGAGACAACACAGGCTCCATGGTAGGCTTCAGTTGTCCTTCACTTTGTGAAAACGTCATCAATAAATCAGCTTTATTGCCATGTATGGGTACGCATACAAGGACTTTGACTCCGGTTTAAATGAAAAGTTAGTTATGATACAAATAAAACACTCATAGTAAGTCACATTTTTTGATTTACTAACGTAATTAGAATTGTATCAGTTATAATTATGTAATAAAAAGTCAAAATGATAAGATAAGTCAAAACTTCTGACTTAATTAGTCACAATTCTGATACTTAATCTCATTTGACCGTGAGCATTCTCTAATAGGCTTCCATAACTTTGTCAACATACACGATACTCCACATCACATGACATGCTATTGATTCATTTAGTCACTAACCACTTTACATGTGTTCCTCAGGGTGATGTCTAAGCTTCACTCTGTTCAACTTTAACATTTGAATATAAGATTTGAAAAATCTCCATATTGGTAATTATTCAATGACAGAAAAGGAGGATGTCATTTTAAGAATTGCATGTGGAACAAACATCTCAGACACAAGTTATTGTTCATAGTGAAGTATTTGATATGTCTTAACCCTTTAATGTCCTCACTAAGAAAAAAGTCATGGAAAAATTATTCCTTTACATTTATTATTTCTTTGGGGCAGTTATAACAACAATCCCAAAAAAAAAATTCCAACTGACCCCACAGTTTTTTAAATACAGGCCTCTACCAAACGGTTGAGAGGTCACTTTATGGCCACTTTAATCCCTCTTGTAGACCAGCCAGGAATTTGAGATGCACAGGTCAAGGATGTATCCAAACAGGGGAATGTACCATCGCCTTGACTTGGCTGGGGTCTTGTACAGGTGTACCAGCATGTCAGAAATACCAATACCTCCCATTTGCTGATTGTAGGCAGGAATGAGGGATGGCCACGGGACAGTACTCTTTGCACGGGCCTCTTTGCTCCACCGTTTGACAGGTGAAAGAGACATGATCCCACAGGCATTGCTCAGAAGGTTGACACATTTATCGTAGTGTTTTTGATTTAAAAAAAACTACATTTATTATCTCAGAATCACTACGTTTACCATGAAATGATAAATCAACCGTTCGGTAACGGCTTTCTTTTCATACAGAAAAAAATCCGGTTTATGAAATAATTTTGGCATATGATGAAATAACCTTAAATGTATCATATTTACAACAGTAAATAATCAGATGTGTTTTATTTCATAGCAAATACTGACTTTTATTTACGTTAGTATGTTTTTACAAAATTATTTTACCCTTATTCGTTTTGTTTTTTTTGTATCAAGTTACATGATTCTGTTCAGTAAGACCTTATGTTCTGTAATATGTCACATTTCACCAAATAGCATCCACATGTCTGGAGGAACATTTGTCTTGCTAACTTCCTGTGAAGAGGCAAGTTCAGAAGGCCCCTTAAAGAAACAGCGACATCTAGTGGATCTCTTCATGAGAAGAGACCTCAACCAAGTGGTAGAGATGGCTCAATCAGGTTAAGTTAAAGTCATGTTTTAATAAGATATAGTGACTCAAAAGGTGCTCTACCAAACTGTAGAGCAGGCAGTTAAAGGGTTAAAACATGTGAGGGCAGAGGAAAGGTTAGGAGGGAAGTGGACTCAGGAGACATGAAGGAAACACAAGTGTGTGACAACTGTGGGGTTCTAACGGGGGGAGGGGGGGGGGCTTACATGGGGAACTGTATTGACATATATGATTATGATAACAACGTTCCTTTATTGTTGTTATTATCACGATGCACGTTGGGACGATTTGATTGGCTACGCTACACGGATGTTCCCTGACGGACAGCTTCATTGACCAATAAGCCGTCGTCACGTGTCTGCTACGTGGAGGCAGGAAGGGTTCTTCCCCCGGTCTTCCGGGTGAGACTTCCTGGAACAGCTGAAGTTGTTTTGGAAGTGCGATGGCCGAAGATCCCGCACTGTCTCTCCGGGTCTCCGAGATCAAGGACCCGGCGGTTCTCTTCGAACGTTACAACACCGCGGAGATCCGCCGGGTCGAAGGCAAAGTCCGCGGGGAGATCGAGCAGAAGAAGGAGGAGCTGAGGCAGATGGTGGGGGAGCGATACCGGGACCTGATCGATGCCGCCGACACCATCGGAGAGATGAGGCAGTGCTCGGAGAGCGTCGTCCTGTCCATCCAGGACATGCACCAGTACTGCCACAAGCTGAAGCAAGGCACACCCAGCACGAGCAGCTGCAGACAGGAGGTGAACGCGAACGGCACTCCAGTAGTACCAACGTGTGGCCATTCAGTACCATATGAGTTGTATGCACACATACCCCCCAACTATTGTACGAGTCAACACACGGCTCAATGGACCGATGGCTGCATGGAGCTCATGTGTGTGAAACCCTGACTTCAAGTGTTGCTGGTGGATCACTTTAATGAATGTACCTGAGGACAAACTGCCCAAACACATCTTCTGTGTGTATTCTTGCTGTCGTATGGAGCTCATTACGTTATATTTGTGATGAGATGTGTTGACATATGTAATGGAAGTTTAAGATGGTTCTTGACTGTGATCATAGTACTGTACATCTCTACATTGTCTGGTGTTTGTACTTGTTATCCTTTTACACTTGCTTTTTCTCTCTCAAATTAAATTCTATACACACGTTATCCAAAGTCTAATATGCTGCGTGTGTGTGTCATCCTGTCGTAGGGCCAGAGGCAGTGGCAGGAGAAGTTCTACACCATGGCCTCCCAGATCAAGCTCCTCTTGGAGATCCCAGAGCGCATCTGGAGCGCCATGGAGGCGTCCCAGTACCTCCAGGCCACCCAGCTCTACCTGCTTTGTTGCCACCTGCACGGTTTGCTGCAGCTGGAGGCTGCTACAGGGGGCCACTACAGCCCCGTCCTGGCCCGCTTCCCCATCTTGGTCCGGCAGGTAGCCACCACGGGACACTTCAGGTACTGGATGTGTTAGTCAGAGATTCTAATGGAAACATCCCACGCCTCAGAAGTGAAAGAATTAGTGGTGGATCCACATGCAGTAGACCCAACTAGTTAGTGACCACCTAGTCCTAGGTCAGTAACTAGTCTGTCCTTCTGCAGATCCACCATCCTCGTGGACAGCAGGTCTTTGCTGCGGGGCCGCGCCGTGTCAGACCAGGCCATCGCTGAGGCCCTGGTGTCCACCATGCTGCTGGAGGACAGCTCACCACGCCAGGCCCTGGCTGACTTCTTGCTGGCTCGGAAGGCTTCTATCCATCAGCTTCTCAACCAACCACAGCACGGTATTCTACCATCTGTAAACATGTATGCATTTTAATGAGTGTGCCCTAACACATTCACAAGACATGAAGGATTGCTTCAAGGCTTTCACTGTGAAGCAGAGCAGGACATGTTGTTTACAGTATGAATATTTAGTAAATGTATCAGTAAAGCAACAGTGAGGGTCAGAAGTGTGTGCCCGTTCATACAAACGTGTATTTGGTCCAGGTGCAGGGATCAAGGCCCAGGTGTGCAGCCTGGTGGAGCTGCTGGTCACCACTCTGTTCCAGGCCTACGCCGTCTTCTACCTGCCCCCAGAGGGAGGCCCCAGGCCGGGGGAGGGAGCCCTGGGCTATGGCATGCTCTTTTCTACCCTGGAGAATGTCACCTCCAGCACATACGCAGGTAAACCGCTAGGATGTCAGGACACTTGTGATTTCAGCTGTTATCCATAAGCTTACTTCAAACCCCAGGCTGGTTAAGCTCGGCTTGTACTCCCGTCATTAACAGGCTTTGGGCACTACATGATGTCATATGTTGTTATTTTCAGAATAAGTAAGGCAACTCAAAATGTCATTATTCAGCTTGTCAGTTGCTCTAGGACCGTTTGTTTTTAAAGCTAACGAATACAAATTGTGTGTGTCTGTCCATAGACAGAAGATGATGATATCTGTGTTCCACACATCAGGAGATGTAAACACAAAGTATAATGTTGCGATAGAATAAAAAGCAGCCCACCATTTATTAAGCCATGTTTATGAATCCAAATCATGATAGTAGCTCGTAGCATGCTACATCAGCTACGAGCAGTTCCTGTTTATGGGGCAACATTAATACAATTTGTGTGATTTCTAAGCAGATGTGTGGATATTTGGACTGAGCTCTTTATGTTCCGATTTGACTGAAGAAAAGGGTTTAGATGCAGTATATCTTAACAGCATTAAGCGTAAAGTAAGAAAGTCCAAAGTCAACGGACACAGATGTATTATGAAGACGATGTGACGCCATGGATCCCATCTCTCTCCTCAGCTAAAGACAGGAGGGTGTTGCAGGAAGAGACGAGTACAGGCAGCTGGTTCAAATACCTGCCTCCCTCCATCACGGAGTTCCAGCCAGCCCTTCGCACTCTGGCTCAGCCGATCCAGAGAGAGCAGCTTCGGGACACCCTGCAGCAGTGGATCGATACGTAAGTACCGACCAATCAGGATGCTGCTGTTCTTAAACTTTGACGTGCACGTCTAATTATTACAATACACAACCACAGAGAGTGCTTGAAGGATTTGAAAGGTTTGAACGGTAGACATAAAATAGTGCTGCAGCAGTAAATATAGGAATATAATGTGAAAGCATTCAAGTCCCCACCATGTGCTACAGGCGGTGATACAGAGTATCCCGGAGTCCATGTTGAGCCATCAGCCTGCGGAGGAAGAGCCATTGCCTCACTGCCTTTGTGATGGTGTCACTGTGGTGGGTCCGGGTCAGGTCCTCATTGATGTGAACCCTGATCAGAAGAGAGCGTGTCTTTACACAGCATCCTGATATTGGCAGAGACAGATGGATGGTTCTTCACATGCTGTCCAGGGGAACATCTTCCGTTGCAATGCCTGACAGTGCAACATCACTTATTACGGCACCTAAGGGGCAGGACGCGTAGCCTTATATGGTATTATCGGGCCGTGGATTATGCGTTAAGCATCAAGCCTTACAGGGAAGGACCTGTTTGGCAAATGAGAGGTGAACTAATCCAGATGCCAACATGCTTTGTCAGACGACTGATGAAGATATTATGGTCCACTGTGTCAAAGGCTGAGCTGAGGTCGAGGAGAAATCAAAGAGAACACAGGCCTGTGTCTGTCATTGGTCACTGCTGTCAAATATGACTTCAGCCTTTTGTTAATCAAACTATAATTGATAATCTGTTGATATCTAATCAATGCCTTTTGAATCTTTCCTCGACTCGTAGCTGTAAGGAGGACATCTGCCGTGGCGTCAGCAGCCTTCTGGTCTATGTGAAGAGCCTGAAGGGGTTGGCAGCCATTAGAGACTCTGTATGGGACCTCCTGTCCACCGAGTCCATCAGTCAGCACTGGAGCGCTGTGTGTCAGCGACTGCTGGAGTGCCCCCTGGTTGTCTGGGATGACTTCCTGCAGCAACTCTTCCTTCAGCGCCTGCAGGTCAGTGCTCTCCTAGCGTCACACTTGTTATAGCTGTTAGCGGTTTTCAGCATCTAAACACGTCTCTCCATTGACATCTTAAGGATTCGTGTTGAATTTTACAGTAGCGACAGACTTGCAAAATTGATCAAATTTGACATATGGTAATATGCCAATGATTCCATCCTCCCATTCCCCAAGGCCATCACCAAAGAAGAGACTGAAGCCATCTCAACGAGCTCGGTCCAGCTCCTCACCTCAGCTGTGAGGGATCTTGAGGGCCAGACCATCCATACTTCTTCAGCTACCAACCCTGGCTCAGGCCAGTACGAGGTAGATGTGGCATCCTTCCTGTGGTCGGAGTCTCCGGGGGACCTGCTGAGCGATGCAGGGTGGGTCAGCGTGACCCAGCGGGGGCAGCAGCACCATAGGAGTAGCCTGGCCATGAAGACCCAGGCCCTGACACCCTGCGTTCAAAACTTCTGCTCCTCTCTGGATGCTAAGCTAAAGGCCAGGCTGGAGGACCTGCAGTACTACCTACCCTCCCAAGACGCAGGTGATGGCAGTTCAACCTTAGCCAGTGTATCGTTCCAACAGACGTCTTCCTTAGGATAGAGATTGGGCTGTCAGTCCCAATCTAGACTCCATGAGGTGGTCAAGTTCTGAGTATTTAAACACCTATTATGCTGATTTGTCATTTAAACTGAGGCTGAGGTCATCATTGTTTGCTGGCATCGAAGAGACAAACATATCTGATCTGCAAAAGAGGAAAAAGAATAAGATTTCCAGTTGATGAAGTTGTGACTCTTTGCAGAGCTTGTTGAGTCTATTGTAACTTGAACTGGTAACATAGCCAGCAATGCACTGGCGCTAGCCAGCCCAGCTGGCCCTCCATGCATGCTACACTTACTGCTAACCTTGTTTGATGGTGCAGCTTAGCTAATATGTTAACTCCCTCATGTTTGAATCTCTGCGTATCTTTACCCTCTGAGGTTAGCACTGTCACTGGCCTGATGTTTTGTCCCCTGATGAATCTCAACTCATGTTCCTGTAGTGCCACCATGAGGTTGACATTGGTTTACTTAACTATTGTTGCTCTGATCTGACTTTTAGTTCAGTGTCACTAGCGGATCATCATTTTCTCATGTTCAATGAAATATTTAGACGTTTACTCGATTGATTGACATTTACAAATTACAAGCAATGTTTTCTAATGACGTTGATGCTCCCCTGACCTTTACTACCGTGCCACTAGCAGGTTGATATTTTTGGTGGGGAATGTCTCAAAACCTGTTGGATGGGTTGTCAAGAACACTGGTACTACTCAGGATGGATTCTAATAACTTTGGTGATCCTCAGGTCAAAATACCTGCACAATGAATCTCATTGCCATCAGCCTCAGCTGGGCTCTGTGTTTAGTGCTGATTAGTACAACATGCTAAAGATAGTAACGGTAACAGTACACAGAGCCAGTATTATCACATCCTGAATGATGCTAATATTCACCTTCCATGCTGTGCTCTGTAGGGTCTGACTCCAGCTCAGTCACAGTCACCTCCTCTGGTCCCAGCGAGAGCTCGACAGCGTCCTCTTTTAACCGCTTCACGGACTCTCCGGCAGTGGAGGACGCTTTACGTGAAGGCTGCGTGGCCTGCGTCCGCCACATCCTGTCTTCCATCCGGTCCGAACTGGCCTCGGCCTCACCTGACTCCAGCCCCGCCTGCCTCAGTTCGGTCCTTTTCATGGCCAGGCTGTGCCAGTCCATGGGTGAACTCTGCCCCAACCTGAAGCATTGCATCCTGGGAAAACAGAGGGGTTCTGAGGCCACAGCGAAGGAGACCCCCAGACAAGGCAAGAAGCTGGGCAAAGCCAGGGCCACCACGGAGGTCAGCCCCACCCAGGCCAAGTGGGGATGTCTGAAGGAGGAGCTCCTCGTTTGCAGCATGGAGGCGTACCGCATCTGGAGCTCCGCCCTCTCCAAAGTCAGACACTGTCCAATGTATTTATGTGAAACTTTATTTGTTGAAAGTTTGTGTTGAGGACTCTTAGTAGAGACTAAGATAGCCGGGGGTCGTCAACATGTAGGTTACGTGATGTCCTGTAGTCGCTCAATTGGCTGGTTATGACTTAAATGCTCCAAAAGCTTACACAAACGTTAGAATTGTTTAATAAAAAAGAATGTTGGGTAAGGTTCTAAACATCGCTTCAATTTAGGGTAGTTCTCCACCTCTTTTCTATTTTCCAACCCTTATTCTCCGTGGACTTCTAATCCAGTCAACACAAGGCTGTCTGCTTGATAGCAATGCCTTTCCTAAAATAAGGCCTTAACCTCACATCAACATGTGTTTCACAATGTGAAAAGGCCTTTGAGCAGAACCAGCTGTAAACATCCGACGTCTACTTAAATGGCCTCATAACATTTTGGCTAATGTTTTAGTAAATGTAAACATCATAAGTAACCAAACGATCCATCCTCAAAGTCCACTTACCCACTTCTGGATCTCTTAACATCTTCTCACAGCCTTCATTTCACCAATGGTCATGTCTCTGGTGTCATCATGTGACAGTAATCGACTGTAGAAATGGGATTTCAGGAATTGAGTAAAAGGTTAGAACTGCATTAATCAACATAATTCTATTAACATTGTATCTAATGTGTAATGTGAACGGTTTCTCCTGTCGTGACAAACCCACAGACGGTTATCACCTCTGTAGTTCCCTCGGCTCTACAGAGGCTTGTCGAGTCTTTAGCTCACGGCTTTGGTTTGACAGGACACATTGCTGTTCTTATCAGCTTCATTTCCAGCAGCAGCATCTGTTTCCAGCGGTAAAGCCACTGTACTCTACCTGCTGACACAGTCAGAGACATTGTGGAGCGTTTAGCAGCTTAAGAGTCAGATATTTAGAGGAGTCGCTGTCAAACCAGAGCAAAGAGGAGACTGTCTCTCATGGTGAATTGTGGCTGGTGTTGTTCCAGGTTCTGCTGGATAAGTTTGCCACAACGCTGCATGCCGAGTCTGCCGGTGCCATCCTTACAACAGCGACAAACTGGGAGGATCTGGAGATCCAAGAAGAAGCAGAGTCGGGGAGCAGTGTCACATCCAAAATCCGTCTTCCAGTCCAGGTCAGCCAGCACGACCTCAGGAAGCACAAAGACTTCTGATTCCATTCAGTGATGTGATGTGAAGTTTGTCTCCTCTACAGCCTTCTTGGTTCGTGCAGTCGCTGCTCTTCCAGCTGTGTGTGGAGGTGAACAGGGTGGGGGGCCACGCTCTGCCCCGGCCCACCCTGCAGGAGCTGCTGCAGACCTGTCTGGCTCAGGTCCTGCACCACTACCACAGCCTCACACAGCAGTCCTTCAGCAGAGTAACTAGCACACACACACACACACACACACACAATGAAAATGAGGGAAGTTTGTATTGTGAGGTGAGAAACGTCTTTAAGGTATAGTGAGCTGATTTGGTCTTCAGATTCTAGGTCTTCAGATTGTGTGATCGTATCACACAATCTTCCTGAGCAGATGTTTCCTCATATTTACTTTGCAAAGCAACCTAGCTAAATGTTGGTAATACCAGTTGACACTTATTGGGTATTGTGTCCTCATGGAGTTTGCTGCCCTCATGCACATTACGTTACCATTGTACAGACATTGACAAACGGATAAATGACGACACATGGCTTTTGTTTCATACGCTATACTCCTGTTATATTGTTGGGAGTACATTGTTTTCTGTTTGTAGTGCACACATTAAGTTATCTATTTAAAGTTACAACAAGGAACTTTCATTTGGTGTTGATTTGTCGTCCCTGTGGACTAAAGTGTTTCTGAGCACCAGAGTCCCTTTAGAAAGCCTCTCATTCTACTGCAGCAGGGTCTGACAGTCTGTCCGCCTCAGTCCTGGTTCTGGTTCTCCCGTGCCTCCCTTCCCTCCAGCGGGTCCAGCAATATGGCCTGGGACTCCAGCAGAGAGGTGTCGGTGTCGGCTCCTAGAGAGGAGAAGCTCTGCTCGAGGAGGAGGAGCTGCTGCTGCCGGGAGCTGAGCTCTCCTCCTCCCTCCGGAGCTCCGACTGCAGGTCCAAGGCTGAAGTGAAGCCGGATCTGGGTCTGTCCACGATAGGCTGGTCTCTGCTGGAGGATCTGGGTCTGTCCACGATAGGCTGGTCTCTGCTGGAGGATCTGGGTCTGTCCACGATAGGCTGGTCTCTGCTGGAGGATCTGGGTCGGTCCACGGTAGGCTGGTCTCTGCTGGAGGATCTGGGTCTGTCCACGGTAGGCTGGTCTCTGCTGGAGGATCTGGGTCTGTCCACGGTAGGCTGGTCTCTGCTGGAGGATCTGGGTCTGTCCACGGTAGGCTGGTCTCTGCTGGAGGATCTGGGTCTGTCCACGATAGGCTGGTCTCTGCTGGAGGATCTGGGTCGGTCCACGGTAGGCTGGTCTCTGCTGGAGGATCTGGGTCTGTCCACGGTAGGCTGGTCTCTGCTGGAGGATCTGGGTCTGTCCACGGTAGGCTGGTCTCTGCTGGAGGATCTGGGTCTGTCCACGGTAGCCTGGTCTCTGCTGGAGGATCTGGGTCTGTCCACGGTAGGCTGGTCTCTGCTGGAGGATCTGGGTCTGTCCACGGTAGGCTGGTCTCTGCTTGAGTCTGAGCTGGAGGAGTTTCTGGTGAACCTGGATGATTTCATCTGGTTTCATGCTGGCAGTAGCCTCCTGGGTTCCTGTGTTACACTGACTAACACACCAGAGTCTGCTGCTGCTCAACCAATAACGGGCTCAACATGAAATATCCAAGAGATGTAAACTACCCAGTAACATACACTAAAGAAAAAGAGGGAATGTGACGGCCCCCGGTATAAAGAGGATTGTGGAGGGAAGTGTTCTTATCATTCATACGCTTCCTGAGTTTCTCTGCTCTGTTTGATTGTGTTCCTCCATCCAGGAGGGTGTGTTTCCCATGACTCAGAACAGAGCCTTGCAGCTGTTGTTTGACCTTCGTTACCTCAACACCACACTGAGCAGCAGAGTGGAGGAAGGAAAGAGCTCCCGATCCCACCAAGACCCCAGGTAACATCCTCTGTCCCCAATCATCAAGGGCAGATTACCAACCTGGCTCCTGAGCTCCAGGCCACAGTGCAACACATGCTGAGTTAGGTCTTCAGAGATCCACGAGGACCCGCATAAACTTACTTTAAGAAAAGGAGAGGGAGCCGAGCATAGTCGCACCCATTCCACTAGGCCAACGGAGAATTACACCCGACCCATGACTCAGTGTAGAAACACAGAAACACAGACCTTATTTTGGAACCATGGCTCTTTTTTTAGCTGTTTTTCTGAAGACAGAAATATGATATCTTTCTTTCAATATTTGGTGGTTAAATGTCTCTTAAACGTGAAGGACTGACAGCATTATAAAAGGCTCTGAAAGCTGTAAACGTTGTGCCGTGTGTCTTCCAGATTCCACGAGGTCTGTGATTGGCTGGAGGGCTACATCGACCCGTTTGACCTGGACGTGTTCACACCTCCGCTCAACACCAACCTCAACCGCCTGTCCCAGAGGACCTCGGTACTTTCAGCCCCAACCACACAGAAAAACGCAGTGTAGTCGTAGCGTGATGATGTATAGAACCAGCTTTGACATTAGCCCAGAGAGGAGTGACTACAGTGAGCTCATAATGCCTCTGTTGTCCATATGATGTCATGATGTAACATGATGTAACAGCAAACATAATGAATGGGGCTGCTCTGCTTCCTAACGTTGCGTCTCAGGTACTGCTGGGGCTGCTGACGGGCTCAGAGAAGCAGTTTGCCTTGCGGAGCAGCAGTGTGAACTCCCAGGAGCCTTTCAACATCCTGCCGCTGGCCAGCAGCCAGATCAGGTAACACAGTAACAGATACGGCCATTTATCAAAACATAAGTAAAGAGTCTGAATCTGAATCCAAAGCCTGGTTTCGGTCAGTGCTTAAGGAGTGTTGAGGTTCCAGTACCCAGTCCTACTAGTGTTAACCAGGAGGGCACTGTTTCCCTCTCTCTCTCTCTCTCTCTCTCTCTTTGTATATCTGTATTTGAATCATGTCAATGTTCTGCAGGTTCGGGTTGCTGCCTCTCAGCATGTCCAATGTGCGTAAATCCAAGTCGGCCCCCCGGAGCTGTGACGCTGCTCACCAGCTGGTGAGTAACCGAGCTGGGATCAGATCCTGAAGCTGCTCCGAGTCCGACTCGGCCTCAGTGTTGTTGTTTCATATGCTGACTACACAGGATGTCTTCATTTCTCTGTTTCTTGTTTTGTTCCACCCTGGAAAAAATGTTTCTGTTACACCTTCTGCCCTCGCAGCGTTTTTGAGTGCGAGACACCCAGGCAAGTTCCTCAGTGTGGGTGCGTGTGTTGGTTGTGTTTTCAGTAGTGGCTTGGGTTTACCTTTGGTGCATTTGCAGTGTGACAGGGAGTATTAACTGATTAAAATGTTTCTCACTAATCTCCCACTCTCTGCTGGGGCTCGGCAGAGACCCTGGGCTGTTCTTACCTGTTTTAAATGGACCAATCCCATCTTTACATGCATCATTAGTAACGTTTGTGTTAAGGTCAGCAGAAATAGGAAAAGCAGATGTCTCTATTCAGCTAAAGTTGGGATTAGTCCAAAACCGTCACGTTTGAAGCTTCCGTATTAAGAAACTCTGACACAACACACTGACATTTTGTCTTTAATAGTCACTTGCTTTCGTACCAACAGTCACATGATACCAATATCAGTTGACTTTGACAAGTAGAAGCTGAATGGCCACCAGTTTCCCATGCTTTCATTCTTTGTGCTAAGCTAGGCTAACCATGTCTCATCTCTGTACAGGGTACACGGAGGGAAACTCCATTTCTATTCTTTTGATCTGACTCTTGAATAAATGGCAGACTTGCAAATATTTCAAACAAACGGTGTTTGTAAATGGCCGGACTGTTCGGTGTAGCCCATAGACACGAGAATGATCCAGGTGTTCTGTGAATCGTTGGTCAGGAGCTCCGTGATAACCCTTTCAGAGACTGTGTGAAACCGAGAAAGTAGTCCCCACAAGTTCTCCGTTTTTTTATTTATTAGACATAATGCTCAGAGTCCACTCCCACTCGACATGTAGCATGCTATAGGTGTAGCCTTTTATGTATGCCTGAATCTTTAAACTTTTGTTTAACCTTTTAGCTATTTGACCTTTTGGATCCACTACTATCAGTCAATATCTGAACTAGTGAAGTGTTAGCATGGAGCACCATAGCCAGGATCTACCTAGCCCTGATCCAGGAATGTCATGCTACGTATCGTAGTGCTGGATTGTTCTGGTATACCATTTTACTGTCAAATGTTGTGAAACCACAACAAACCCCAAATATTTCTATCACTGTCATTACTAATCACAAATTCATTTCACGGGTCTTTGAGTAACCGAAATGTCCACATCCCAGGAGGCCTTGATACTCCTTGATAATCCTGGATCAGGACTCTTTGTCGTTGACCAAATGTCTTGTCATCAAATACCAATGAGACAAACGGGACAACCTGACGCCTTCTCCTTCCTCCAGCAGGCACCTCCGTCCTCCGTAGCAGACAGCGAGAACAGCTTCCGGCCGGGCAGCCTGTTCAGACAGCTGGCCGATCAGGACGAAGACACAGCCGCTCCTTCTTTATTCAAGCTCAGCTGGCTGTCGGGCATGGCCAAATAACCCGTTATTGCTCAAGGCGTTTTATTTGACCTTGCAGAAACTTTGTAAAAAATCAAATGTATAGTAAAAATGATTTGGTCTTTCCAGAAATGCGTCTTGTGTGAATTAATTAACTTGATCAATTAATGCAAATGGAACCTTAATGGGAATTAGTGAGGTGTGATTCATATGTGCCAGCTAGCAAGCAGTTAATTAGTACGAGTATTTTCAATGTTTGCACTCTTAGGTTCATCATATACTTAAACAAGCAGCAGCCAGCAGCGTTCTTCTCATAGTAGTTTGCGTACTTTGTGAATTTGGATGTGGAGGAAAGGGATTTCCACCAGTGGGCCTATCGGGGCGCATTATCCTGCTGCTGTGCCTCAGTACAGCCTCACAGAGCTGCTAGTACTGCTAGCTTGTTCAGAGTTGGCTACAGATCTGATTTCTTGCCCCTGCTGTTCATAGGCTTATCTTGCAAAATGTAGCATTTATCTCTAGAGATGTTTAACCAATTCCTCTGAGGAACAAAGTATACACGAGGTAGCCATCACGTGAATGTGTAGGGGTATAGCAACGAACAAAATGGAACGGTTAAAGTCAAAGCAGCAGAGGTGTATACACCCTGATTATCATGTTCACTCCCCATAAGGTTCCAAAAATGTCTGATCCTACACTTCCCATCATGCAACCAATGGCATCTTGTTGAGACCCTCCCTGATTGGTAAATAGCCACAGCGTTCAAACTACAGGTCCCAGTCTGTTAAAAGTTACTGGACCAGTCTGTCTCTGTTCTATTGGTGAAGCTCCACTGCAGTCAAACATGGTTTATGGATTCCATTAGCTGCAGTGGTGAATCGTTCTGTGACACTAATACCTTACAGTTAGCTGTAACCTTTGTTACAGAGATACTTGACATACATAGTTTAATATTTTAATTGTTTGACTGTATTATTTAGTAGTATTTGTTACAATGTCACCTCAACCTGTGGTACTAATTACTTGATTAGATGCCATTATCATGTTTTGTCTTGGAATGTTCTGCAGTAGTTTTCTATCTACAACATAGAAAATCAGTTTGAAGTCACTTGAAGTCTGCTTATCTTGATCTCATTTATTACATTTGGTTAAGTAACCAGATTTACATTGTGTGCAGATCCTCCATAGACAAATGAGGTCTTTTTAACATCATTGTACTGTTGCTACTATATGGTGCGTTTCCACTACGACTGGTTCAATGGTCAGTACCTCCTCACACTGTTACAAGAAAGGGTAATATGTATGAAAAGAATATAACTAATACAAGCTCAGCTAAAGAAAACATGCTGTTTAATCAGTTTGGCCGATGTAATATATGCTAATAATAGTATTGTATATAAGTAATTAGACACATTTGAATTGTTGATACACATGACTTCCATAATGAATACTATATTAACTTCTTCTGCACAGTGTATACATCCTAACAGGAGGACTTGTTCCTGTGTTGGTACTGTGCAAGCATGGGACGATATCAAATGATTACGTCACGATTATCCAGGAAAACAATTGTGATTCACAATATTTTCGCAACAATCATCAGTAAAACATACTAAAATCACTTTTACCTACATTTTGTTAAGAAACAGATATTTCTATTGCATCACAGAGCTGACTCGTCTTTTTAAAGTGAAAAGTAACCAAACAATCGTACGTAAGGTAATCCTAAGTCATAATGTCCCCCTGGATAAATAAAGCATGGATAAATAAATAAATGAAATTGCAACATTGTGAGTTTGCGCTTTCTTACATGATACTTCCTGTATCTTTTAACTCAGACTATTCTTTACTTCTCAGCTTTACTCGTGTCACGATATTCGTGATTATGCCGATAATAGAAATTCACCACCATCAACTTATTGGGAGCGTTTTTTATTGCGATTCGATATAAAATCCTATCTGGTCCCATCCCTAGTACTGCGTGTGACAGGACATGTAGAATACACAACCACAAACACACATCTACTTATTCCTGTCTATTTTGCTCATCATGGCCTTGACGTCGATAGGAGCGGAGGCAACAGCAGCCTTGGCCTTTTCCACCTCCTCCTGCTGCCAGAGGATGAAGGGATGGATGCCTAGGCTTCGGTTCTGAGCATTTTGCTCCAGCTGGGATGGACTAGGGTGGAAACAGAAACACGATCAAGTCAAGATGATTGAAAAGCCTCTCTCTGTGGGAAGGGACAGGATTACAGAAGCAGGTTCAGGCACCTTGGCTGTTGAAACCGGTGGTGTAGTCGTTCAGTCGTTCAGATTCATTTTTTGGCGTGACCAGGCCTTAATGCCTTATGTTCTCTGTGCAGCCTTAAAGGGTTAACGGTTCAGTTCCTCCAAACTATGGAACCTATCTTCTGATATCTAGCCATACAGTTTCTATTCATTCGTCCAGGTTTTGAGATTACATTACGTTACATTACAGTCATTCAGCAGACGCTTTTATCCAAAGAGACTTACAATTCAGATGCTATCACATTCACACACCGTAGGCACAGCTACGGGAGACATTTTGGGGTTAAGTGTCTTGCTCAAGGACACATCGACATGCGACTAGCGGAGACGGGGAGAGAAACATTTTGACTCCACACCAATTCAATAGAGATGAATAGAATTTAATTTGTGGTGCTTCGAAAGATGACACGTTTAACAGCAACCTTTCCTTCAACAAGCACTGTGCACATTATTCTGGATACTCCACAGAGCTCAAGTGTTTGGAGACTCATTCAGTATCTTCCATTGACATGGATGTTATTTTATCTATAGCTCTCGAGTTCCAGCAACAACTTTCATGTTTAACTTGTCAGCATGTTTCTAATCAACCTGTCTGACCTTGTTAGTAGCTGCTGTTATGCCGCTTTAGGTTATGATGTGTTTTAATCTGGCATGAAACCTAGTGTTTGCATAAGTGAGTATCCAACTGTGGGGTAGAAATGACATGACTGTAGGAAGAACAACCGGTACAATCACACACATATTTTAAAGCCCTTTTGTACATATATTCGGATGACAAAAGTAACATTGAACATGTGTGGTCAACGAAGGTATGGAAGGGATCAGCCACCAACCTGAAGCTGTGACACTCAGGATTCAGTGCCTTCTTCTGGGTCTCTTTGTACACTGGTGACTTGAGGTATCGGAAGAAAGTATCCTGTACCAATGAAAGCACACCAGACTGCAGGTGACCTCAGATTCACAACAAGAGTGCCTTTTATCTGAAAATGTGTATTTCATTCATATACACATTTTTAATTGGATCACAAATTATAGTATGAATAATATATTATATGTCATAGCCTCGACTTAAAGGAACAATGTCTGATGGTAACCTCTGTAGACCCAGTAAACATAGAACCCCCGTCCCCTCCATGCTGTTCTGTGGACGCAGTGACTTCAATACATTTTTTGTAATGTATCTACACAAGAGATCTCAGATGATCCCCACATTAGTCCTTAAACCCTTATTGGTAAAGATGAATTATAGACATTATTAGTACACAGACGCACCTTTTTCATGAGCAGGAACACGTGTGTCTGGGCTGCTTCCAGCACGTAGCGGTGAGGATGGTCCAGGCCTTTCACTGTCAGACCCATTGTCCTGCCATCAATGTTGATCCAGCGGGGGGCACCGGGGGCCAGGAAGGTCCTAAACACACAGACACTCCGGTTCAACATCTTGGTTGACATTGGGGTAAGGGTGTAGTCTACTCACTTTGTTTGGAAATATAATACTGCTGAAACATTAAAGTATTAAAGGCCCTGAAACCCCATTTAATCAATCAGCTACTAATATGGTCCATGTGATCAAACTATGTTCTGCTAAAATAATTCACACGATAGTCAAGTACTGTGGTAACCTTAATGTAGTTAGTAGATACATGACAGGTAGTAATACGTAATAGATGTAAAGGGCAGTAGGAGTGTGTTTTAGTGACAAGCTCGAGACTTTTGCTCATGTGGAACTCAGTAGTGTTTCAAGTTATTTGCATGACATTATAGAAAATAAGGCACGATACAGAGCTGCATAACCCCCAGCACCAGGTGTTTTTAAATTCAACAAGGCACCAATTTTTTATCTCAGCAAGGAGATTATGTATTGGGTTGGGTGTTTATGCGTTAGTGTGTGTGCATCTTTGTGTCTGTCCACGACAAAACTTGCATACTACTGGACCCCACAGCCTGATATATGTGTTCAGTTATGACTGTATGCTCAAGGACCTCTTGTGGTTGCAGTGATTCAAACTTTCTTAAAACATTTTATTGACAACATTACTTTATTGACAATTTTACACCGCTGACTGCTGACTCCTGACTCCTCTCACCACAAGTGATCAACAACTGCTTCCACTTGGACTCTTGTTTCCATATGGATTACGAATTGTTGCTCTCTTGATTTGCACACCTAGGTAAGAAAACTATGTGTGTGTGTATGTGTGTGTGTGTGTGTGTGTATGTATGTATGTTAGCTAACAGCTAACAGAGCTAGAAGCTAACATAACTAAACACAGCAGGCGTTAAAGAGTCAACATGAAGTGTTACACTGTGAACTGCAGTTTACTTTGACAACATGATTGGCTGAATAGCCTATATCGCCGGTTGTTTTATTCATTCATTTTTTAATAATGTAATTCTATGGTTTGCCTCTGAAGAACTTAAGTCACTCAGCAGTTTAGGTGAGTTTTATTTTGTTTCTGTTGAGTATTAATGAAGTGTGTTTACAATGAGTTAACAAGGCTATTGGTTTGCATGGCTCACGGGTCAGGTAGGAGGGCCCTGTTAAGAGATTGTAGAAAAATAGCATAAAAGTAGAACTATTATAAACCTGTTTGATTAAAAGTATAACCATTAAACATATAAACTGTTTTATTTCATGATAGAAGTGATTAACCATATAAACTGTTTTATTTTATGATAGACGTGATTAACCATATAAACTGCATAGACGCCTTATATAAAATAGTCACTCAAAAATGTATATAATCCTTTCTGTTCAAAACAGGATCAAACCAGTTACATTCTGTTGCAGACCTAAAAGCAGGAGGACTCATGTATGTGTGACGCATGTGATTAGGGGAGGTACTACACTCAGAGTAGCAGAAAAGAAGCAGAAAAACTGTGAGATTTGGCTTTTTCCCCATCTAGAGACTGGGATAGACTTCTTTAATAGACCCTTAGGGGTCTTACCCCCTCAGAGGTGGAATAGAAGACCCTTCTGCTGTCTTACCCACTCAGAGGTGGAGTAGAAGACCCTTTGTGCGTTATCAGAAGATCAGCATAAAAAGAGCCAGCACAGCAGAGCAGAGAGAGAGAGAGAGAGGAGGGGAGATTTCCAGGGTATGAACTGGATTATATTTCTTTAGCAAATCAGCGAAAGCTGAATAGAAAAAACGTATTACAGTAGGAGTGTTAGAATTAGTTCTTGTAGCACTGAGACTGTTTCATTGAATTTAAATTGTTGTATGTGATTGTTGTGTGAAAAACTTGAATAAAACCACAGCCTTACCATTTGTAAGTGGCTCAAACCATACAAAGTATTCTGGTTCTTTAGAACAATGTAACCCTCTTCCCCTGTCCGTTAACCGTGTGATAAGATGTGACGACAGAAGCTACCAGAGGAGCTTAAGGTAAGTTCCCTCGGTGAAGACTTGGCAGTGTTAGTCATAAATGGTGAGAATGTTCACAATAGGCAATAGTAAAGTATAGACGATGTACATAACTATTCATACTGGGTGTTAGGGTTACATCCTACTGAGAGCTCCTAGGGCGTAGCCGTACAAGACTCTCAGAAAGACAATAATTCCGAAAATCCTAACGACTCCGCCTACGGGGTGAGATAAAAGGCCGAAGGTATTGTTCTGACACCTCCAAGAGGAACCTAATCTTCGCAGGTAGGACAGCCGACGGAGTAACCACCGTGTTAGGTGCGCAAGCCTGCCCCGCTTTCCCCGGGGCACGAACCGCTCACGCTACAGCCCCTTGGCAAAATGTAGTAGACCGAAAAGTAGACCGAAAGCTGCAAGTGAGTAGAGAGATGGTCATCCTGAGGTTTATTTATGCTTTATAAGTGTGCTACACGCCTCAGTTGTGTCTACACGTTTTTTTATCCTTATATCAGACAAAGTACCTCTCAGAACTATCGAGCAGCAGTGAAACTCACTGTATGTTAAAGTTTGATCAAGAGGTGTCTGACATGTATTGAATGGTGAATGAAAGGAATAAAGGACCAAGACTTTTGTCATGGCAAACTAGAAAAGGGCACTCAGTAGAGGGCAGATCTCCACCAAGTGTGTCTCCCTCTCCCCTCCCAGCTCCCTCACAGTCAGGACAATACAAACTCAAACAACACAAAATCACAAGTGGAGGGTGGAGGATGAGTTAATGAGTCTCACAGCCAGATGAAAGAAGCTGTTCTGAAGTCTGGTAGTACGACAGCTGATACATCTGTATCTCTGACGGCAGCAGGGTGAACAGGCTGTGGCTGGTGGGTTTTGTCTTTTAGTATCCTTTGTTTTTAGCCGAGCAGATTGTCTTTGGCTACTGAGGCAGTTGTTATCACTTGCAGCCCCTACCAGCCACTTAAAAGGAGTGAGGAGTCAGCAGTCAATCATGGTATAAAACAGTCAAAGAAATTCCCTTTATTCTTTTCCCTTTCCAGCATCTGATAATGGATGCCCCCCCCCCCCACACACACACACAGATAAACAGTTCTTTTTTTTTTTTCTTACTTGAAAATGGTCTCAGCTTTTGATATCATGGAAGATCCTGTGCCCCACTTCAGTTCTTCAGCTGCCTCCCAAAAAGCCAAATTCTCCCCTAGGATACACACACACACACACACACACACACACACACACACACACACACACACACACACACACACACACACACACACATATACATTTGATCAGTGATTTATTATTGTGGTTTTAAACCCAGGCCGTGGCACTATAAGACCGAGTTGTTAAATCGTTTTGTTTTACAAGCCTGCTCAAGGAACACAAGGAAAGCTGCAGTATGTACTGTTGAACAACTGCTGATATCAGATGTTTTGGATTACGGATGGCATGTCAAACTGATTGTTCCATGTGCTTTGCTTATTGTCTTGGGAAAGACTCAGTTGTGCATTCAAATACATGACATGTAAGCTGCATGTCTTGACATCTTGTTTTTGTACCCCATATTCATGTATTCTGCATACAGGAAATAAAAAAATGTAACATAAAAAATATCACAACTCTGACATGGGAGGAGCAACAATATCACAATTACGATTCTCCATTGTTATGCCATTACCTGCCTTAGCCTTACTATCAGGAAGGTTGAAACTAATTAAGTGAAGACTTGTACAAATACCCAAAACAAGAGGAAGGGTTCCAGAGAAAGTACCCGGGAATGCCACAACCATCTCACACAAGAGATGCATGGTCTGAACTGAAAGATGTCTAATGACGTGTGGTAACATACCGCTAAACTCCTTCTTCAGAAAGATCTTGAAGTCGTCTCGGCCTCGCAGGTCGCTCAGCAGCTCGAACAAGCTGAAGGACCAGCGCTTGACTCGCATCTTAGTGGGAACGTCAACTCTGGACACAAACACAGGCTGAGTCACTCACTGGAAGTCTCACTGCTACACGACTGTACCTTTAGAAAGTATCCACATTACACTTCTACAGACATCTGTTTGGAATACAATACATTCACTATGCAGACCCATTTCTATGGAGTGTAATAAAAATGAAAATAAGTTTAATTTACACAATTAAACATTCACAAATTGGTACAGCTGCACATGGTTGGACATGGTTGTTGGGCTACTGCTGCAGTTGTGGTTGTTGCTATGATATGGATATGAAGAGTAGCTGTAAGGTTGCTACTCTGCCTCTGTTTACAGTAGCAGAGAAAGCATTGTAAAGCCAGCAAATGAACCTGGTGATTCTACCAGATATGACCAATATGTTGTTACCAGGAGTTCCAGATCCATGGGCCTTTGCTTTTCATGTTGAAAAGGGGGGTTTAGGGGAAGAAGCTGTTAAAAGTCCGGGGGAAGGGTCTTTTATGATTTTGGCAGCCTCGTTTGTGTAGCGTTCTGTGTAAATGTCATGGATGGAGCGGAGAGAGGTCCCAGTGATGGACTCTGCTGACTTCATTTTTCTCTGTAGGGAGTTGTTGCACTTCCCATGCCAGACAGGGATGCGGCTGGTCAGGACGCTCTCTATGGTTCCTCTGTAGACGGTGGGCAGGATGGTTGGGGGAGGCTGGCATTAGTGTGACCAGCAGTGTGCTTACTACACATCTCAAGGGAGTGCTGGTGCTGAGTGTGGTGGCAGCAGAGGTGATGATTCCAAGATGATGTTGAAGATGTCCGTGAGCACATCTGCCAACTGGTCCCTGAGCATGTCCAGGCACACTGTTGGGTCCAGCAGCCTTGCTCGAGTACACTCTAGCTGGGGTTCACACGACATCGGCCGTGGACAGAAAGAGTACCTGGTTGCATGGGGGATGGGTCCTCATTCATATAGCGCATGTCATTTGTGTCTGGGAGATGGATCTGGATTTCTTTCTGTTCATATGTGCACTTTGCTCTCCTGATGTCCCGGGACAGATTAGCACTCGTAAATCCGAGGGCTGCCATGACATGCACGTAGCTCAGTGGACATCCATGGCTTCTGGTTAACACGTATGGTGATGTTCTTGGAGATGGTGAAATAAACTGTGCACTGCCTGATGTAGCAGAAGCTGCATACTGGTCAGCTACATGTGCAGAGGTGGCAGCTTTCTTGGACTTGTTCCAGTCTGAGCAGTGAAAACACATGCTGATAACATTTTGGCAAGACTGTACTTCACTGATGAGAAAGCGATAGTAAATGGTAAAGGGACTGCATTTATATAGCAGCTTCATAGTCTTCTGACTAACACCACCCATTACAATAGGTGTCAACATTCACATGTATACACACATTACACACACGCATACATATTAATCTAAGGCTCATTCACACACACTCCGATGGCAGCAGCGGCTGAGTATCTTGCCCAAGGACACTTCAACTGGCCAGGGATCAAACCACCAATCTCCCGATGAGTGGATGTCCCACTTTATCTCCTCAGCCACAGGCGCCCCATAGTCACCATACTAGGTCAGGCGAAATATTGCGAGGGAACAAAAGGAGGCTCACAATCTAAAGTCTTTGAAGAAACCTGAATAGGTCTTTGTTGTTCATTGAGATGCCTTTAAGTATCTTGATGATGAAGCCAGACAGAAAGAGACACTGCAGCAGCCCTCACCGTCTCGTGTTGTAAGTCCAGTATGCGTCATTGTCTGTTTGCCAGGGGTTGCTGGGTAGACAGGGAGCCAGGAACGGGTCGTGGTTTTTGTAGGTTGTCACGTACTTGGCCAGTCTGCAGAAACAGAACTATCATGAGACCAATAGAATCCACAGCCAATGTTTTAACTGATCACTGAATACTGATCTAAAGATCCTGTTCTTGTAATTAGGCCTGCAAGTTATATATAATAATCATACAATGAGCAAATACAGATCTCATAGTTGTGCAAATTTCACATTTTATTACACAAAGATGAGTCGTATTAAGAATATAATCTTTCAAATTGATTTGAACCCAAATAGATAAGAATCCAGAGGAACTTACGCTCCGAGGGACACACTAGATTTCACCTTTGACCTCATGATAGCTTGTTGGTAGAACAAGTTCTAGAATGATAGAGGAACACAAATACATCTTTTTGTAAAATTGTTTGTAAAAGTTTGATGAATCAAAGAATATACAACTATCCAACTTTCAAATCTGTAGACAGACATGAGACAATCGATGGGTTACACCTGTGTCTTTAAATTCACCAGAAAATAGATTTCAGTCCAAAAATGTTTAATTGCAGGTAAGAGAAACGTATAATTAAAAATGTAATAATGCAAATCCCAAAGTTATATTTGTGAATCCAAAAGTTGTGTTGCCAAGCTGTCGCTCCAATCGAGACTGGCCAATAGAAACGTGTTTCTGTCAGTGTATGTCCCGCCCACAAGAACAGCAAGCAGCACTTTTGGATTCACATTATACATTTTTAACTTATCTTATTAGCAATAAAACATGTTTTGATTGCAAAATAAAGACACAGAAGTAACCCATGAAAACATCCAGCTCACTGAAAGTCAGCCGACTTTACAGCTTCAAACCAGCAGCTTGGAGGTAATGTGGGTCTGCTATGTATCGGATATAATATCAACGCACATATTTTTTAACATAATTTCTAATTAATTACTATGACTTACCGTGCGTCTGTACGCATCAAACGTGATTTTCTGAGAGACAAGAAGAAATAATGTTACCATGGGAACAGTCAGTTTGGCTCATATTGCTCTGAGAAGCACAATGTTTAACAGTAGTTATAATAAAGGATTGAGCAGTGGGAAACATCCTGATGCTATCCATTAGCTGTTACACTAAAGTAAAGCTACCACTGGTGAAGCACAAACAGAAAGGTGGGACATAAGAAAACACATTAATTAATACAATCACAACATCACTTTTTTCTGGAGAGACTGACTAAACACTACATGGGACACAAGCTTGAGATTGTCATTTACACATGAGAATGACAATCACAGTTTACTATTTCACACTTTACTCTCTTATCTTCATCATTGTAAGGAGATCTGTGAAGACAGTAAGAGACAGAACAAACGAATGGATTAGTGTCTCTGTACAGGAGAACTAGGTTTAGTCATTACTAATACAACTCTAGATCCCAGCAGTACACTTTCAGTCACATGCAGTTATTTCTTTGCATGTTACACAATATAACATGGATAATATTGGATATTATATCACCGTTGCATTAAAGTTAGGAGCATCTACAGTAAACTTTTTTCTGTTACAAGCTCAAATTTCTCCAAAGCTGAAATAAGATTCACATATTTTTGAGGGGATTTTAACAATGTGATTCAAAATAAATGTAAGAAATGCCCCAAGCTGGGTGAACAAATGCAAGAAACAATTTCAACTCAGATGTGGAGGACAATAGTGCCTTTAAGCGTGTCACACACTCACTAGATTATTTAATGTTTCTACTTGATTTATGTTGCTTACTTTATGTTTCATTTTTTGTTTGCTTGTTTGTTTACTCTTTTTGATTATGACTATGAACTGCTTCTTTTCTTTTCTTGTTGTGTTTCTGCTGCTTTGTTTTAATCTCTACTTGGGTACTAGTAGCAATACTGCAATATAAACGTAATCCATTACATGTTACAAGTATTATCAGCAAAATGCAATCACAATGTCAAAAGTAAAAGTACTCGTCATGATGAAGAAAGAATTCCCCTGTGAGCGTTTTGCTGTTATAGCTGGTCGAGTTGGAAGTAATTAAACCATTTTATATCTTGTTAGATTTAATCTGTAACAGTGCATCATATTTTATAAAGTCATCATATGTTTGGTTTGTCAAAACTTCATCTGGAAAGTAACTAGTAACTAAAGCTGTCCGGTAAATGTAGCGCAGCAAAAAGTACAAGATTTCCCTAAAGAAGTATAAAGTGGCATAAAATGAGAATACTCAAGTAAAGTATAGGTACCTCAAAACTACTTAAGTACAGTAGCCTGCGAGAGTAAATGCTGTTTCATTTCATTGTATTCATTACAGTGAACATGGCTGCGTCATCATTCAGGATAGCTGTTATGCTAACAGCATTGTGGAACGCTTTATCACCAACAAACACACAAACGATGAGGGCAGCAGACAAGAGAACAAACAAAAGAATTGAAAAAAAAAAAAAATCACCATTTATTGCAAAGGTATGTTGCACATACAAGGAATTTGACATGACGGGTGGTGCATAACATTAAACAATCAAACAATCAACACAGTGCAAAAAGTAGAAACATATTAAAATGTACAGTAAAATATAAAATAACGAATAGATAACAGGACTATAAACAAGTGAGATGTACAGTAAGTGTAATGTAAAAGTGTCGAGTGTATTTAAATAAAGAAACATAGAAGGGATGTGCAGGGGAGTGACCGGTAGGAAATTGTCCTGGGGATGACAGAGTCAGTGGGGGTCCCGGGCTTTGTTGATGAGCCCAACTGACGATGGGAAGAAACTGTTCATGTGGCGTGAGGTCTTGGTCCTGATGGACCTCAGCCTCCTGCCAGATGGAAGGGGCACGAACAGATCATGTCCAGGGTGAGAGGGGTCGGCTACAATCTTTCTTGCTCGCTTCAGGGTCCTTGAAGCGAACAAGTCCTGGAGGGACGGTAGATTGGAGCCAATCACCCTCTCGGCAGAGTGAATGATGCGCTGCAGTCTGCCCTTGTCCTTGGCTGTGGCTGCAGCGTACCAGACCGTGATGGAGGAGCAGAGGATGGACTCAATGATGGCTGTGTAGAAGTGCACCGTCATTGTCTTTGGCTGGTTGAATTTCTTCAGCTGCCTCAGGAAGTACATCCTCTGCTGAGCCTTCCTGGTGATGGAGCTGATGTTCAGCTCCCACTTGAGGTCCTGGGTTATGATGGAGCCCAGGAAGTGGAAGCACTCCACAGCGTCGACGGGGGAGTCACACAGGGTGATGGGGGCAGGTGGGGCTGCGTTCTTCCTGAAATCCACAACCATCTCCACTGTCTTTAGAGCGTTGAGCTCTAAGTTGTTCAGATCGCACCAGGTCACCAGATGGTCAGTCTCCCACCTGTAGGCGGACTCATCCCCACCAGAGATGAGTCCAATGAGGGTGGTGTCATCCGCAAACTTCAGGAGCTTGACGGACTGGTGACTGGAGGTGCAGCTGTTGGTGTACAGGGAGAAGAGCAGAGAGGAAAGAACGCAGCCTTAGGGGGAACCGGTGCTGATGGTCCGAGAGGCTGAGACGTGTTTTCCCAGCTTCACAGGCATGTGCAGCTGGGAGAGCTTGTCATGCAGCAGAGACGGGATGATGGTGTTAAAGGCAGAGCTGAAGTCCACAAACTGGATCCTGGCGTAGGTTCTTGGGAGTCCAGATGCTGGAGGATGAAATGAAGGGTCATGTTGAGGCGCAGGGGGTCCAGGAGAGGGTCGGTGAGGGTTTTTAGGTGGGACAGGACAAGGCGCTCAAAAGACTTCATAACCACAGAGGTCAGGGCGACGGGCCTGTAGTCATTAAGTCCTGTGATCCTTGGTTTTTTGTGGACGGGGATGATGGTGGAGACCTTGAAGCAGGCTGGTACGTGGCATGTCTCCAGGGAGGTGTTGAAGATGTCTGTAAACACCGGAGACAGCTGATCAGCACAATGCTTCAGGGTGGAGGCAGAGACAGAGTCTGGGCCGGCTGCTTTGCGGGGGTTCTGTTTTTTAAAAAGCCTATTGACGTCTCACTCCAGAATAAAGAGAGTTGTCACTGGGGAGGGTGGTGTGGGGGCTGGGGGGACACTGGGATGGGTGGTGCAGAGGCGTGGGCCCTTGCTGGGCTGGGGGAGGGCGACCTGGTGGTCTGGGGCTGGTTGATGGAGTCATGGGGAATGGAGTCAGGACTGTCCCATTGTCTTTCAAAATGACAGTAGAACTCGTTCAGCTCGTTTGCCAGGCATAGGTCGTTCATGGAGTGGGGGACTTTAGGCTTGTAGTTGCCGGAGAACTCTGTGTCGCAATCCGCTCTGAACAGCTGGAAGCCAGTCAGCTGGAGCGCAGAGTCCGGCATCGTTCCACAGATCCAGGTCTCAGTAAAACACAAGACGGAGGATGAAGAAAAGTCTCTGTTTCTCCCCACCAGTAGCTGAAGTTCATCCAGTCTGTTGCACAATGAGCAGACGTTGGAGAGAAATATGCCCGGCAGCGGCGTACGAGAACCTCGTTAGCGAAGACACACGAGCGCGCCGGCACGTTTCCCTCTCCTATAGCGCTTCACTGCATGAGTTAAGGTGAGCGCACCTTTGACGAGAATGTCCAGTAAATTCAACGGAAGTTAAAAGAAAAGTTGGAAGTAAGTCCGCTGGAGTTGTTCTCCTGATGTTTATGAGCTCATCTCTGGTGAAAGAGCTCCGGGTATCACAGCAGAAAACTGAATTAACAACAAAAACAACACAAAACAATGTGCACCAACAAGTCGAGGCAGCCATCCGCGGAGCTCTCTTGGTGTATATGTGTGTGTATGCATGTGTATACATGATAGATTCATTTGAAACTCTGGGAGTAACATATTGGTCAGAAGGAGTCACTGGATCTGTTTGAGCTTCTATGGTGAAACATGCCATAACAACAAAACAAACCAAGAGCCAGGACTGAGAGCCGATGCAGGGCCACAGCTCTGTTTGTCTACTGAGGAGGCATTAGTGGCCAAGCTGATAGCAATGTGTGTCACATCCAGACAACACATCTACAATCTACACTGTGTTCTGGTAAAAGCAAGTGGAAAGAAAGGAGAAGATTCAGCATAAGCTTCTAAGGATTTGATAAGAACCTTAAGTCAACTTAGCGACACAGGAATGCAGTGGCGGGCCGTGCATTTTATACCCAGGTCTTCACTGCTGTCATGCAGCTGAAATACCACCTTATAACCACATGATGGCGCCACAGCTATTATTCGTTTCTAAGGCTGTAACTATGTACGTACTCGTATTAAACCGTTCGGTACGAGGCTTACAATACGTTTGAATAATGCTAGAGCATTTGGAAAATGCAGAAGCTTAAATTCAGGAAAATATAATGTTTTCTGTGCTCATGTAGGACAGTGGTTCTCAGCTGGTCTGGCTGTGGGACCCACCATCATCCCTTAACGACAAGCCGCGGCTGATCCGTCTCTTTAGGAGACCGTCTTATGATTTTACTTTCACAACTCAGACATTAAACGTACTGCTCTGCAATCTCTTTCCTCGTCTCAGCCCCCTGTGTCACGGTGTGTGGTACTCTGCTGTTAAGTTTCGTTTCACGATAGTCACGTGCTCGCCCACTGACCAATCACAGCACACCCTGCACTTCGCGGCAGAGCTGCACATGGACATGTAATGATGACATAGGTGTAGGCCGGCAAGTATGGGGGTAGCGGCTGCTGACACTCAAAGAATACGCCCAACATGTCAAACTAAAGATCTGATTGGTTGAACACTATGACAATCAACAATATCGTCCCCATTCACTTAAACTACACATGGATTCACTTGTGAGTCTGCAGGCCTCGGGCCTCTCTTCTACCTAGAGACACAGAGGTGAAATCTGATTGGATAAAAGCTCTACTTAAAACAAGCTGCACTGGAAGCAGAGCAACTGAGGAAGACAGTAGCTGTGCAATGAGAAAATAAGATAATGGGAAAAATAATTTTATAAATTATAATACATAAATAAATATATATAGATATATATATATTTTTTTTGTGATTCTGTTTAGGCCAGCAGAGAAGGCTTTGCAGGCCCTGACGGCCCGCCATTGCAGGTATGTCCTTGACACGTTCACAATACAACAGGGTTTGGGCTTTGTTTCCGAGACACTACAGGACCAATCAGCTCTCGTTATGGAGCTGATATTGACGAGAACAGGGATCATTGTAATGACAACCAAAACATATTAAATGTGAATCAAATAAATCAATTTATCAACTTCTAATTTCACCCAACATCAATAACAAATCACATACGTTTTAAAATGTATTAGCTGTTTTGTGTGCATGTAAAACATGGATGAATCAGTGAGAAAGGAAAGGAATCGAAGTCAGAGTCAATTTAAGGAAAGGAAAAATGAGTGAAGGGAGAGGAGAGGACTCTAAGTGGATGTCTAGAGATCCTCCAGCAGTATTACTCTCCATGTTAAGCTCCACTAAGTTTCTAAAAAGACCAGCTGACCTCAATCCCTCAGTCACTGTGTGTGTGTGTGTGTGTGTGTGTGTGTGTGTGTGTGTGTGTGTGTGTACTGACCTGTTACCTCATCTGCGGTGGGATCAATAAGACGTTCTGGACCACTGTCCATAGCGCTGTGAGTACGAGGCTGGACATGCACAGGACAGGTTCATGATGAATGTACAGGCAATATAATAATGAGATCTTTCTGCTGCTACTGTAGATATAGTTATTATAAATGTATTTGGATCATGGCATATTCACACAGAGACACTCTCACTGACCGGGGGCCTGTTGATTATCCAGTATGCCCTCTCCTGGCAGTCAAACACCACACGATCCGGCTTCTTCCTCTCCTTACCAGCCCTGACACACACACACACACACACACACACACACACACACACACACACACATACATATGAACAAACACAAAAAGAAAGGAAAGCTACACATGTCGGCTACGCTAGCTGACGTGTGCCTCCTCAAAAGTGTAATGACACATGAGGCTACGGTGGCTATGAGATAAGTGATGTGACTGGTCAGCATGGACTGTTTGTGATGCTGGTGGAGGTTTTTGAGAGTGAAGACTACATGGAACAGGCTTTTCACAAACACAAAAACATCTCCACTGCAAACCCTCTGCTCACTCAATAAAAGAACATGAAGACAGTACTGCACACAGCAGTATTTGCAGTATGGTCTTCTATTCAGCAATGAGACAAAGTGCAAAAGAAATGACCTGGATGTAACTCTAGTTCTATAGGTGTATGTGTATATCACAATATAAATAGCTCAAGCCTGATACGACATCTGATCCCGTATACATCTGTCAGGGGTTGTGGTGGTGTTATCAACCAGTGAAATCCCTAAACCTGCAGGTATCTATGCGCATTCAGCTTAAGATTCCCTTCAACATATCTTTAGACAGGGAAAAAATGAATATGCAAATATTCGTCATTTAAAAGTTGAACTGCCGGACACAGGATGTCTCCAACTTCACTGTAAAGTAAAGTGAAATGCCTTAATCCACACTGTATTGCTTTCACCTACTTGTACTGCTCAGTGGCCTGCATCACGATGAAGTCCCACTTGTGGTTCAGCCAATCATGGAGGTGGCTGTAATGTGCCTGTTTAAAACACAAACATGGAGACAATCAGCAAGTAGTAAAGTCACTGCTCATCTGTTTATGGAGAGTGAAAAAGATGTGACAGTAAGGACTAAAGGAGACGAGTGAGACTAGATTCAACAAGGATCCTGTAAACTTCATGTTGAGTCAACATGAAATATTGATGTGAATTGCATCAACAACACAAGAGTCACTCCACTGATTTTACACATGAAGATAATCAGTCTGTACAGATCATTCATATACACACACACACACACACACACACACACACACACACACACACACACACACACACACACACACACACACACACACACACACACACACACACATACACACATATATATAAATCAACTCTTGAGCACAGTCAGTGAAGCTTGAAGCCTTTAGCTTTATATAGGAGGAACACTCACACTCATACAGACACAATCACTAGAACTCTAACACAAACCTGTTCGTAGGGTTCTAGCATGCCTTTCTTGCGGATGTTCCTCTTTGCCAGGTAAATGGCTACATTCAGAAAAAAGCAAAGTCATTACTAATCACACATGTTACAAAAGTGAAAACAGTCGTATAAAGTGAGGAAATCTGCTTGTTTGCAATGTCATACCCATAATCAGAGAAGACTGATATCCGTTTTAGGACACAGATATAGATGTAGAAATAAAAAGAAACTAGCCTAGATCTGTCAAACTACACCTTGTTATCTAAAAGTTCAGACTTCTTATTTCAGCGCCTCGCTTGTAGTCAGTTGAGCTGAAGGAAGATGCTCCACATCCAGATATGTCGAGTCATTTTAAGAATTGGAACAAAAAAGGCTTGCTTCTAAAACAATACCAGTAGTTCTTAGCCATGTGACTCAACTCATCCTGAGAAATCACTGAAGCTCTTCATTTTCATCTTCTAATCCCCCCCCCCCCCCCCCCCCCCAATATGACATACTGTACCCACCATAGTCAGAGTCCTCTGCAACCCATTGCTGTGTAGGCCAGAAGTATGGGGTCTGAAAAGGTTTAGATCACAGAGATAGTATTAGTGATTGCCTCTCCTTCTTCCACACAACGACTGCTGATGGCTTTTTATTGTTTTTGAAGTCTGGTAGTACAACAGCTGATACTTCTGTATCTCTTCCCGACAGCAGGGTGAACAGGCTGTGGCTGTCTTTTAACATCCTTTGGGCTCATCGCAGGCTCCTCTTGTCACAAATGTCATCGCTGCTCATACCATCATTTATTCACCCCCTGTAGAGCCCTCCTATCGTGTGCCGTGCCCATCCCATCTCAGTTTGTAATCTTTCCAGTCAGGATGCTTTCTACTGCTCCTCTGTAAAAGTGAACAAGAACTTGGCAACCGTGGTGCATGTAAATGCTGCGGCCGGTAGTTCTGATGAATTTTGCAATTTTTGTCTTAATTTGTTGTATTTTTGTCTTTACTACTGGATTTATTCGCGGGGAACGGACCTTGAGACGATTACCTTCCACAGGCCAACCACCCAGCAAGACCTGCCGGACCAAACGCTACTGAAAACAGAGTTGAGGGGGCGGAGACTCGAGATGGAAGCTAAGCTAACCCAGCTAGGACCTATGGCTATTCCTCCACCCAGTCTGCTCCTGGCTAATGTCTGGTTGCAGGCTAATTCCGGCTATAGGAGCAGGGGGACCTGGCTCATCGTTTGTCCCGGATCAAGCTGCACCTGACGAGGAGGCGGACATGGTCAAAGTTGATTTGTTTCCCTGATGTTGAATTTTTGAATGTGAAGATTGTTGGCCATTTTGCCCGCTTTGTCATGTTTTTACATGTGTAGCGAAGGGGCTACGACTGCATTCTGTTGTGCATCCCTGTGTTGCCGTAGTGTCATCTGCAAACTTCATTTAGAGTTCTCTTCCAGTTTGGGGTAGCAGGTGGCTGTTCACACAGCCCTGGGGTCTCCGGGTGTCAACACTAGAGTGGAGGAGGTCAAATGGCCCCAGCTTGCACTCAGATATGTTGTTGCTTGCACAGATTTCAAATGTATTCCATTTCCACTTTTATTCGCCTTTTTTCTACCAGCTGATATGATTATACAAAAAGGTTTTATTCCGATTATGGTATAAATGCCAGCCATACTTAAAAGTACTTGTACTTGAGTATTTGCATTTCAAGCTACTTTATTTCATATTGTACTTTTCACTCGTACATTCGTCTGACAGCTTTAGTAACTTTATTATTATTATACCTCCTGCTGTGGTTTGACTAAAGCACAGTCATCACTTTTTAGATGTAGACATTGATCTGTGTACAAAGTATTACTCACAAATAATTGCCATGAAATCTGAGTTATCAATCATTTTAAAATCAAAATCTACTAAAAAATGAGCAGACATTTTGAATAGGCCGTTCTTCTCAATAACTGACATCACGTTGGTTTAAACATTTGAATCATGTGTCTTCTTAGTAACTTATTTAGGATTCTTTTCTGTCCCAACAGGGAACACATCACATACACCCTGATTGTATTATAGACTGTCAAAGTGCTCCAAAATATCCTCCTAGTTCACTATCTTCTTAACAGCTCACTATGTTGACATCAAACATCAGCAGGTAGAGAGCCGTGCTGTTGTTGTTTAACACAATCAGTGAGTCTTTGTATTTTGTTAAGAGAAATACTCTCCAAATCCTGTTTCCCTGTGATGTTAAAGTGCAACAATAATTCCAACAATGGGTAGCAAAGAAGGAACAAAGATGTATCTTGACCTGGAAGCGGTAGAGGCTGGTGTCGTTGCACATCACCAGCTTCTTGTGGTTCTGCAGGGGGTAGATGTAGCCGTAGGCCACTAACATGGTGCCAAAGGCCTGAACCTCTGGAACACAGACAGGTGAATGACATGGGAATATGTTCCCTTTTTAAAACAACTGACGTGTGGAGATGCAATGTTTTAGCAATCGATCTATGATTTTGACAGTGTTGTACCTTCTGGAGTGGTCTTCATCTTGGCGGCGACCCATGTGATGACGTCATTACCTGTGGAAACAGAAAAGAGCTGAAACACTACACAGTAACTATTATTATTGTTATTGTTGTGCCTACCTATTGTATGCCATCTCACAATATACTATTTAACATTTACAGTTTGTTAACGCCATCATTTAAAGATGTACTTAATGAATGCTAATCAGTACGCTAACATGCTCACAACGACAACACTAACCACCTGGCTTTAGCATGTTAGCATGCTAACATTAGCTAATTAGCACTAAACTCACAGTAAAGCTGAGGCTGAATGTCATTAGGTTTTGCTCTCAAACCAAAATATTTGACACATTCAAATGTTGACCTGATGATAGTGAGGATCACCAAAGTTATTACAATTGATTGTCTGGAACTTTTTTGGCAGTCCATCTAATATATCGTCGAGGTATTTCAGTCGCCACCCTAAAGATTCAATATTATGTCCCAGAACAGTACTTTTATTTGATATTAGAGGGTTCTCCTCATGATAGTAACTCTGACAGGTAAGATGTGCTTAACATTATTTTGTTTTATAATTTTGTGACAGTGAATTAAAAAAAGAATTCAGATGCATAATTTGAGCATGAGAAGGACAACGCTAGTTCAGAGGACATGACTGCTGCCCACAGAGCACACAGCCATGACACATTGACTACAACATAGGGATCGAATAACTGATTAATGTGCTAAATAATTTGGGTTTGGCAATATTGAATGATATAAAGTTTGAAAAAATCTCTCTCTAAACATATTGTTTATTTTTTGCAAATAAGGGAATAGAAAGACTACATGCCAAAACATGTTTTGGGGGTATTTTCTGAAAACTTTACAAGCAATATTATTTGTATTTGTTCCATATGAAAGACTCAATAATGTGTTCCAAACACAAAGTGACATCACATCCACAGGTACGTAACAGCCAGGAGACATGAGGAATCACACTGCTTGGCTTCTGCACCACCCAGTCAATCTGTAAACTGTCACTCATAGCCGGGGGGGGGGGGTTATCCCATGTATGCATGCTGACCTTTCCCTCGCTGCGCTTAGATTGGATTAAAAAGCCACTTTGGCCCCAAAGCACTGTCCAGATCTCATCCAATTGTGGCCTGCCTGATTTAGCCTGTTAGCAGCTTAGACCGCCGGCAGCCTGCCAGTGTCTTCATGCAGTCTTTAAATGATGCAATGACAAAGTGTTGTGAATCTGTTGGAGCTCAACCATCTTTAGTCTTTGAAGGGTCAGTAAATAAGGTCATTGAAGTTACAAATAACAAATCAATCCAATCCAATGGGACCAAAGACGCAATATTGGAAGATTTCTCTTCTTTTTTCTCTTCATTATTTGTTCTTTTTCATTCAAATCAGGTGGATTCACAAGTAAACTTCACAGCAAATACGGTTTGATGAACAAATTACCATAGTCAAGAGGTATGGAATAAAAGTATGCTGTCATTACAATATGTATCAAAATATTGATATTAAAAACAAAAGAACATAGACATACTTGAAAAAGAGGAATTTGTCTCTTTTGTGCCTAACCTTCTAAACCCTGAACCCTGAACCCCTCATCCCTCGTGGTTTCTTCCATTTCTTCCCTCTTGACCTTTTTCTTTTGGTTACATTTGTCTGATCTGCTGTAAGGGTTGAAGACCGAGTGTGTCATAGGCTGTAAGTATAATAAAGGCCCCTGAGACAAATGTGTGATATTTGGCTACAGTATACGAATAGAATTGACTTGACTAGACGGTTAGTCTGCTGGTTCATTTTAGGAGCTGCAAAACCAAAGCTATACGCTAAAGGAGGCTACAACACTCTGCTCTGCATCACCATCGTTAGCTATTTGATACATTGTTAATATGAAAGGATTTAAGAGCAGCTTTTCAGGTGCTGATTTTGCTGTAGCACCCTATGAAGCCGATAGGATGCAGATTGTAATAACACTATGTAATACATATTTTTAGAGTCTTAGCAACTTTCTCAGGCTTTGTGAATGTGTGTGTCTCAGTCTCACCAGTGATGACATGTGGGATGGTGTTGACGTTGAGTTTCTGCTCCGAGCCCTTGACCCCACTGTTGGGATCCTGCATCTCCACCACAAGGGCCTCCAGCTGAAAGCAGAAGGACAGCAAAGATGGTATGAGCCACCAGATACACACCGATACATTCATGTGTTCCATCAGCTCCTTTCTGGAACCAACACATCAGTTCACGAGCTTCACAGCATCACCACAGAGGAAATGTTAGAGATTTAAATCAGAGAGTGAATCTTTTAAACGTAATGTGTAGATTTTTACATTTTTTCTATACTAAGGCCATTTGTCCAGTAAGATGTGTGCAATCTCAGTTATTCCTCACTGTTATGAGGAAGCATTTGATTTCCTTTACTTCAATACCAGTTATTAAGTAAATGCATCTGTTGCGTGAATGAAACATTATGAAATAAATAATCTCATGAATAAATTGTGCAAAATATATAAATTAACTTGAAATGATTTTGTGAAATAATTTAAGAAATCCTTAAAACTCAACACATTATTCTGAAATATAATTTCCACATGACTCTATAGCTCCATAGTTGTGTGTTATAGGTAAACCAAAGCCCAGAGAACCCTTTGTAGTTTTGCAGGGGTGACATATTTGTGTGGACCAACTCCAGAGAGCCATCATTCAGAACATAAACCCTGTAGCAAACAGATGTTCATGAGACCTTTTTCCATTTTAATTTTGTTCAGCAAGATCATTTTCACATATGAACACCACTGTTCTTATATTTAAATGTAATTGCAATCGCCAACAAGCTAATGTTAGGCTATAAAGGAACTCCAGCGCGGTCACATGGTTTCACGTCACCCCCACTGAGCTAAAGGAGGACTAGTGTTCTAGTGAGGACGTGTAGTCGTCTCATTTACACTCTTGTTAGCGACCGCCTTTTTAAAGATGCGTAAAAGCTTCTAAATTCATATTCACTGTCGTATTTATTTCAACAAAACGTTAAAATCTCTTCCGCTTGTGTTACCGCTGCAGACCTTATTTCAGACATCCAACCAGAAACACATTCAAGAACCCATTGACTCTGAGATTATGGCACCGGTAGTGCAAGAATGCTGACTCGTGTCTGAGTGTTAGGACTCATTCCTGCAGCACTTATCAAGTTGAAGATATAGTGGTGTGCTCCCCGTCCACAGGGTTAGAAGTGTCGCCGTATAAGTAACCTCTCCTTCCCTTATGAGTGTGTGCTGCTACCGGCCCTCTGGTGATAGTTAGTGTTTGATACATTGATTCAACAAAAGTTTGTTTTTGAATGTGCACAATGTAAGAATGATCCTGAAATGATGCATTATTAAATCTACATTTCCACACGGGACCCATCTTGAAGCTAGTGAATGAGATTCAGTCACACAATTACTGAAATGAACACAACACACAGCTAAAGTTCAAAGTCGTGCAACTTTCTCCCCTTTAGTTAAAGGTTTGAAGACACTTGAAGACACTTTCTATTGTACACACTTCTATTCTCCACACCTGTACTTGGCTCGCAATGTTGCCAGTGAATGCAAATTGCTAATCAAAGGTCTTGCATGTGAATGACCGGGTTGCACCTCATCAGGAGAGCAGGTTTTAAAACAGTATCATTCCCTCTGTTACGGTAACCAACACCTGATTAGAGTTAGTGTTATTCTCAGGCACTTGGGTATTTACATTTGAACTCATTTATCTCACTAAAATTCAGAGGGAAATGTTGTAATCGTTAACTACATTTAATGAACACAAATGATAACGAACTATAAGATTTCACACACAAACATATGATCACTTTCTCAAATCCGATGCGGTTCAATCGGTTTAACTATCAACAAATATACTAGCAACAGCTTACAATGTAATGCAATGATGTGTGTTTCAGTGTGGAGGCATTCATCTCTGGTGTTAGTTATGGAGGATGTATTTCAATCATTTCATCTTTTATTTGCAGTGTTCTCCACTTGTCTTCCTCCTTTCATATTGTAATCAAATAAACTTTATGATTTTTTCTGTTATAGATTTGCTCCCGTCCTGTTGGTGAGTTTGAAGTTAACATTAACAACTAATGAGCATAGTACAAGGTGAGTGAGGTGATGAACTGTACAGTATAGTACAGTATATTTCACCTGCAGGGACACCTGGCAGCAGAGCAGCAGAGCTAATTGGCTTTAAAGGGGAATTAAGATGATCTGTAACAAGCCCCTGCTCTGCTGGTGGCCAGCAAATCATGTGTAGTTCTCATTCTAATGTGTTTTGTTGTTTTTTGCTGTGTCTGTGCTACATATTTATGAATACAATGAAAGCAAACTTCAGTTTAATCCAGAAATGTTAAGTGTAACTCAACTTTAGAATATCTTAAACAAATAAAATATTCGTAATGTTTAAAAGTTGTCTAAGGATAAAATATTACAAATAAAATACCAGCAGCGAGTACTAAATAACACCAATGATGATGATGATGATGATGATGATGATGATATCCACCCACCTTTTTGAAGCAGTGCGTGCGAGGCCGGAAATGTTGTACCCGGTTTGGACGGACTGTTCTAATTGTCATATTTGCAGACGGATGAAGACCAAATCAAGTGTTTAAAGAAAATCCTGATGTGAAATATTCCAGTTATAATACATACAGGGGCTGACAGAGAAGTGTGTGCATGTAGTGGACTTGAACACACTCCCCCTGTCTGGGGATTGTAGGACAGGATGGGAAGGATGGATTTATCTAATCAGCTGCAGGACGCCTCTGCCCCCAGCAGTTACAGAGAAAAGCCTGTCGGGTGGTTCTTAAATTAACCTCAGAGCTTTAACATTACATTCAGGTGTGGAAGCTACAGAGTGACACAACCATCAAAGAGTTCTGAGTGGTTTGATTAATCAGAATCAGAATCAGCTTTATTGGCCGTATGCGTACGCTTACATGGAATTTGACTCCGGTTTTCACTTTGCTCTCATCGTACATACATAGAATATACAATAAACAAGAGAAATATGAAAACAAGGACATTAAAGACAAAGTAGAACAGAGAAACTAAGCATAGACATTGAACTACTATGTACAATATAAATATATATCGAAGAAAATATATGAGCATTGTTGAAGGATCATAGAAAATATGAAAGCATAAAAGTATAACCATCACAACATATAGCTTGTTTGTCTTTATAACCATCACAACATATAGCTTGTTTGTCTTTATAACCATCACAACATATAGCTTGTTTGTCTTTATAACCATCACAACATATAGCTTGTTTGTCTTTATAACCATCACAACATATAGCTTGTTTGTCTTTATAACATCACAACATATAGCTTGTTTGTCTTTATAACCATCACAACATATAGCTTGTTTGTCTTTATAACCATCACAACGTATAGCTTGTTTGTCTTTATAACCATCACAACATATAGCTTGTTTGTCTTTATAACCATCACAACATATAGCTTGTTTGTCTTTATAACCATCACAACATATAGCTTGTTTGTCTTTATAACCATCACAACATATAGCTTGTTTGTCTTTATAACCATCATAACGTATAGCTTGTTTGTCTTTATAACCATCACAACATATAGCTTGTTTGTCTTTATAACCATCACAACATATAGCTTGTTTGTCTTTATAACCATCATAACGTATAGCTTGTTTGTCTTTATAACCATCATAACATATAGCTTGTTTGTCTTTATAACATCACAACATATAGCTTGTTTGTCTTTATAACCATCACAACATATAGCTTGTTTGTCTTTATAACCATCACAACATATAGCTTGTTTGTCTTTATAACCATCATAACGTATAGCTTGTTTGTCTTTATAACCATCATAACATATAGCTTGTTTGTCTTTATAACATCACAACATATAGCTTGTTTGTCTTTATAACATCACAACATATAGCTTGTTTGTCTTTATAACCATCACAACATATAGCTTGTTTGTCTTTATAACATCACAACATATAGCTTGTTTGTCTTTATAACCATCACAACATATAGCTTGTTTGTCTTTATAACCATCACAACGTATAGCTTGTTTGTCTTTATAACATCACAACATATAGCTTGTTTGTCTTTATAACCATCACAACGTATAGCTTGTTTGTCTTTATAACATCACAACATATAGCTTGTTTGTCTTTATAACCATCACAACATATAGCTTGTTTGTCTTTATAACCATCACAACGTATAGCTTGTTTGTCTTTATAACCATCACAACATATAGCTTGTTTGTCTTTATAACCATCACAACGTATAGCTTGTTTGTCTTTATAACCATCACAACATATAGCTTGTTTGTCTTTATAACCATCACAACATATAGCTTGTTTGTCTTTATAACCATCACAACATATAGCTTGTTTGTCTTTATAACCATCACAACATATAGCTTGTTTGTCTTGTTTGTTTTATCTCATGATAAGTGTGATTTAACATAAACTGTTTTATTTCATATTAGATGTGATTCAACATAGAATGTTTTATTTCATGATAGAGGTGATAGAAACATATGAACTGCGTAGACGCTTTATGTAACATGGTCACTTTAGCCTTGAATAGTGCTTTGGTTCTACCAGGACCAACCAGTTACAACCAGTTCCATCCTGTTGTTAACTCTGGTACAAGATGCTTCCTGTATGTGTGACACATGTGATTAAGGAAGGTACTAGAATCAGAGTAGTATAAAACAAACAGAAGGGCTCCCTTCTTTTGAATCTTTTTTACCCATCTTTAGAGACGGGACAGACTTCTTTCTTAAAAAGTAGACACCCGGTTTAAAGGGAGAGACTTCCTTTAATAGACCCTTAGGGGTCTTGCCCCCTGAGCGGGAGTAGAACACCCTTCTGCTGTCCCATTCAGAGATAGGAGAGAAGACAGCATGAGAAAAAATGGAAAACACACATCGAGAGCTGAGTGAGACCCTGAAAACAAGCAGGGATATTTAGCATTTGTTTTAACAGAACTGAGAGTGTTTCATTGAGTTTAAATTGTTTTATGTGATTGCTTTGGAAAACCTTTAATAAAACTACAGCCTTACCATTTGTAAGTGACTGGACCCAAACTAAAGACTCTGGTCTTTTAGAACCATTTGACCCTCTTCCCTGTCCTCTACCCGTGTGATAATGAGGTGACGACCCACTCTACCAGAGGGACTTAAAGGTGAGTACCCTGGGTGAAGACTTTGCAGTGTTTGTCATATATAGTGAGACCTTTCATAATAGGCAATAGTAAAGTATAGACGATCTACATAACAATTCATACTGGGTGTTAGGGTTACATCCTACTGAGAGCGCCTAGGGCGTAGCCGTACAAGACTCAGGAAGACAATTAATTCAGAAAATCCTAACGATTCAGCTACGGGGTGAGATAAAAGACCTACGGCATTGTTCTGATACCCCCGTGAGGAGACTAACTCACCCGGGAAGAACAACCCTAAGGAGTAACCACCGTGTTAGGTGTGCACGCCTGTCCCGCTTTCCCCGGGGCGGGATCCGTTCACGCTACAGCATAAAGAACAACAACAATGACCATGGACAAAGGATTCGGCATATTAGTGCAGAATGGTGGTAATAGTGCAAATGGAGGTGCAGTATGTCTGATTAATAGTTCATATTAAAATACAATTAATCGATGTATTGTTATTTTGCACTTGAAGCATGCAATATAAAAAGACAATTGAGTAAAAAAGTAAAATGATCATCAAATGTGCAATTTAAAAGAATACTTTATGTTGGAGCCATAATGTAGTTTTGTTCTTTTCGAGGGAAACAAGGTGAATTTAGACATGCAGGTCTGACATTGAACACAGGTTGGCGCATCGACCTAAAAGTGCATATAGGTGCCTGGTGATGACAATCAGGTGTGTGGACGGGAAGCTAACAGTTTGACCGTGTTGGCCTGTCCTGTGGTGTTCTGTTACTAAGCAATTAAGATGCATTGATACAAGTAAGATTGAACAATGCTGATTTAATGATATGGTGTCAATGTGCAACGGAATAAACGGATCAACGGATCGAGAGAGATGCAGCGCACTGGACAGGGATTTGTTTGTGGCAGAGAACACGCGTCCGAACAAGTTCTCCCGTTCGCCCCCCAGTGGCTTTAATTAAGATACAATTAAAAGATCACAGCCATGATTTTAATACACTGATCCGAACTGCAAGAGTGCACCTCGGCATTGGAGGTTGAAGAGCTGTGCATGAGGCAAATACGCACAAGCATACGACACATAACGCATTTCAATATCAGGAATACTGATCGAAAGCCCATTCAGAAGGTGTCCTGAAATATATGTCCAACTGAGTCAGAAGCAATGCTGAGAGAAATGTTGCTACAGCATCTGTGCAACCCGCCCAAACATTGAAGCATGGGCGCGCGCACACGTTCTTTATCATGAGCGCGCCTCGCCCGCTATTTGACGAATATTTTGTGAATATGTGCGGCCATAATTCACTTGAATGGACTGTTGACTGTACTTGTATATCGCTTTTCTAGTCTTTCCGACCACTCCTCACCATGCCATCAGGACCAACTAACATTCACACACACACACCGTAGGCACAGCTCGGGAGCAATTGTTGGGTTAAGGACGACCCTGCTCTCCACTAAGCCACAGTCGCCCACCTAAACGTTTTAACGTCTTCGCGGTGGTTAAACCACTCTGTTGAGGCTGAGTCCGTGGTTTCCTACGACACGTGAACGCAGCAGCGGGCTGTGGTGGAGCTCTGGCTCAGCCTTCCTCGCTGTCTGTATCGATGAAGTTGTTTCAAAGATGGCGGATTTCCTGCCGTCCCGCTCCGTTTTATCTCTATGTTTCCCTAACTGTCTCCTCACAAGCGGCGAAGCAGAACAGTTGCGGAAATCTAAAGAGATAGATAAGTGTATTCATCGAGATAAGACGTATGTAAAACGGTTAGTAAAGATCTTATTACTTGGGGCAGGCGAGAGCGGCAAGTCCACTTTCCTCAAGCAGATGCGCATTATCCACGGGCAGGACTTCGATCAGAAGGCCAAAGAAGACTTCAGAGCCACGATTTTTAGTAATGTTATAAAAGGTAAGTGTACCCGGAGAAGCCATTGTATTTAACGTGTTGAAGCGGGCTTGTTTTGACCTCTGTGTTGGTCTCGTGTTTAAGAGTGGGGAGAGTAGCGACAGTGGGAAGTTGGTAGCCATGCTAGCTGCAGCTGAGCCGACTGGAGGGACACTTCTCGGTGTTCGTTAAAGCTAGTGTGGTTAGCTTGTTAAGCCACCAAGAAACGCCCATGTTATCTGTGTTGGTCCGCACGGTGAGACGGTGGCGCGTGTAGTGGGGCTCATTGTTTGTGTTTATTCAGAGCTTCCCACATATCCATTTTATCCTTAATGTTCAAGTCGCACACAACGTACACAATGGGTTGACATCGTCCGAGTGTTTTCCTCGTGGCTGCTGTTGTCACCGGAACATAGCGCTAAATCATTGTGATCATCGTCTCTGGAAGCTTGTCTATCGTTAAAGAAGACGCTGTCTGACTGAACACTGGACCTGTTCTCAAAGTGGACCCATTGACCAATACAACAGCACCATCAATAGGTCTGATATGAGTAAAAGACATGCGTCATTTTACAATAATCTTTCTCAAGATATAACGTTAAAGCTTTACTTGTTTGCAGATTGTTGGGCGTACATTGATGCTGACATTTTAAATATTACTATTTGTTTAACTCAGTCTGGTTTCTCTAAATGGTATGACGAGTGTGACATGTTGTGACAGCACAGACGGACAGCTGTCTTCTAAACGTCCCAGAACCACTTCACTGAATGTGTAGCTTTGTAACTACAGCAACACGTAACAGTCTGTTGTGTCTTCTGCTCACTGGCTTCATTAATGAGCCAGTGAAGTGTTGCATTGCTTTGAGCAGTAATGCAAAAGTTCCATTATGGGGCAGTTGACTTTTGTGTTTAACCTGAGTAATTGGGGAGGGAAAGCACATATAGACACGTGTGAACCTAGTTTGTGAATCAGACCACTTAAAGTATGATGTCCCTGATCAGTTGTCATGTTTCAGATATCAATTTGCTCTGCTGGAGAAATGTGGTGGTTGTGCAGCCTTTGCAACATTGTTGTGGCTGGTTAGTTTCTCCCAGTATCAAGCTGAATCCCAGAAATGACTGTTCACGGAGAGTATGTTGTTGTGTTGTTTGTCTTAAGACATTGACACTGAGAGTATGTTGTTGTGTTGTTTGTCTATTTCCCAGGAAAGCTTTTATTGTGAAAAGTTAGCTTCAGGAAGTGTTAAGTTTGCTATAATAACTAAACAGTTAGTCCTATGCTCATTTGTTTCTGTTTTTAGCTCATGATGCTTGAGGTCAACTTTTTAATTTGTCATTTTAGGCAGGTGAGAACTATACTGATAGGGTCCTGCCCATTGGTCATGGTTAGGGAGGCTCAAGACGACTCTCTGAACTTACAAATACAAGCAGAAAAAGTAGTTTTACACACATGTATTTTTTGAAAAATAACTTTTATTAATACTATAACATTTATAATATAGTTTAGAATTGTTTTTCTAAACATTTGTTTCTGTTTAAAGCAGAGATGCCCCCGATTGATCAGCAGTTTTTCAGCTTGAATAATTAATTACAGATGTTTGACGGATGTTTCACAGCAATAAAAAATAGATATTAGATAATTATGACCGGTTTAACACTAGCTCTAAGCAGCTTATAATACGTCATTAAAACTACCAATGCTGAGATTTGTTTGAATTAAAGCAATTATTTAAATTCAAATACAATCATTTATTTCCTTATTATTGACAATAACAAGGTAAAAGGATAATATTTGTTGAAATTATTTTTTGGGACAGTTCCAGGACTGTTATGGTTCTGGAAAATCAGAATCTGCAATCGGGAATCAGAATCGTATAAGAAAATTGCAATCGGTGCATTTCTATGTAACAGTTTGTGTGTTTGCAGCTGATTTAGATGTCGTAACTGATTTGTGGCCTTAATACTTGAACATGACGACCTTTTGTTGCTTTTGACTTTATCTGTGAATCGTTTTAAATGTCAATATAGCTGATCGCACTGCACAGCAGCTGTCAATGACCTATATCTGAGTTGATTTTGTGTGACAGTGTCTACAGCAGCTCAACAGCTTGGTAATAACTGTCTGTGGGGAACTTGTTAGTGGCAGACTACTGATCAGATGGGTACATACATGGCACATTCATATTCAACATGATTTATTTCTAGACATGTACTTTGAGTCAGCTGCATGCTGGAAGTCTGTTGGTGGGAACATATTGAGTCACCATAAAGAGTTTGATGCTCAAGTGGAAACAGTGTTATCAATCACATGATTATCTCCAACATGGCTTAGAGACCACATTCTGTGCCACCCAAACAAAGGACGGAATGAACTCCCATCTTGTAGTTACTGTTCACACAGGGTGAAAATGGTGCCGCGCGATCCAGCGATTGCAATTTTGTTGGCCAATTACGATATTTTAAAAGTCTGACCTACCGATACTGATTTTCAAGGCTGTAGACTAACGTAAACTAACTAATGTTTTACCAACGTCGCAAAAAATAAATGAAACTGTCCCGAAGTCAGTCTTAACTGTTATCCTGTTACTTTGTCATTGGCAGCTATAGTGGTTATCTGTATAAAACTCTATTAAAATGATAAAAAAATAAATGCTTGTATTTTTATTTAGATATTTGCTTTGATAAAAAAGAATCTTGGCATTGGTCGGTCTAAATATATATTATAAGCTGCTTAGAGCTAGTGTTAGGAAGTTAAACAGGTCATAATTCACTCTCTAATATCTATCTTATATTGCTTTGAAACCGTCTGTTTTAAACTGGATTCATTCAAGTTTCTCACCGTTCTCTCATTTCACAAGCTTACATTTGAACAGGGCTGCACGGTGTGATGCATATAGCGTATGTAAATCATTTAAAAATCAAACATTATTGTCATAGTTAGTTACCTGGTCCAGATGGATTCATACACGGTATAGCCTACAGAAGAAAAAATAGTATTGTACAAAATCTTTTAGCCTTCCACGCATCAAATGAATGTGATTGATAGAACACAATGCTCATTTAGTTTTAACAGTACAGAGTGAATTAAAAAAAAAATTGAAAGTTGATTTCTTGACCGTGTTTAAATAGCGTAAGTGAGTACCAATAAGCTTCTATTTGTGCTTCCATGATGTTAGAAGGGTTGTGGGGGGGCAGTTGCACGTAAACTCCCCTTGAATAGTGTGCGAACAGGGAAGTGGAAGGCTGGAAAGGCTTGCTCAGCTGCAGTCAGGGGGAAGTGACTGACGCGTGACGTGGTTCCACTGAGAAGGAAACGGTTGGTGTCATCTCAGAATAAAAGTTAGCTGAATCAGTCTCTCTGTGACGCACTATTGACTTACTACTGACACATGGGTTATTGTGTGGCAGCCCAGTTAAAAAAGGTTCATGCAGTCATTGAATGAAACCCCTTTTGCCACCATGATAAGTGGGGAAAAATGGAAGCTTGTGTCATTACTAGGGGTGGGAATCACCAGAGGTCCCGCGATACGATATTATCACGATACTGCGATATTATCACGATACTGCGATATGCTGAGTATTGCGATAACACATATTGCGATTTATTGCTTTTTTCAACTTCAAATGATGTCCCCAAAGGAAAACTGTGTCAATATGTTTTATCTAATAAGATAAAGTTTTCAGTCTGTTCATCTCACTTCAATCATTTATTGATTGTCAAGCAGACAGACTGACCAACACCGTCATAAATGTTGCACCTGACAAACTGAACTGTTTGTATTACAGTCTACATAGTTAATTAATGCAACTCTTTCTGCTGCACTCAAAGATTCCTCCACTTTAAGCTTCACTTCTCTGTAGAGCTTGGGCACGGCTGTGTCGGAGTCATATCCATGTCGTCCTTCCCTCCCTTGTTAAAAAATCCAAAATAAGTCCAGACGTCTGATTTAAACACGGACGGCGCATTCCTGGTTTCTTTCTCCGATGTCTCCATCTTTGTTTTGACCAACTTCCTACCAATCACGCTGACCCGGGACCTCTGCTGACCTCACCAGAGAACAACTCAGCACCATCTAGTGGACTGAAGAAGCAATTGATTTTATTATTCTAATACCAGAAAGTTTATAGTTTATATAATAAAAGATCGATACTTGGCTTCCGTGTATCGATACAATATCGCCACGGAAAACATCACGATACTATGCTGTATCGATGTTTTCCCCCACTCCTAGTCATTAATGCCACAAATACAGAATTCTGTTCCACATGAGTACAGAACTGTTGCAGGTAAATATGTTTTAAAGTCTTTTAAGTGTCCAATGATTTAGCTTGTGTGTGGCGTGTTAACTCTTCTGGCTTGTAGCCGTCAACCTCGGCTGAAATCACTAAACATTTAGTCTTGTCATTCACGATGACTATCTTGCAAAGTGAAAACATTGACAAACCCTTTCATCTGCGTCTTGATTTGGTTTAGTTCAGCTAATCACTAAATCTGATCTGATAAACGGATCATTCTTTGCAGTTATGCATATACTGAAAAATAAGTGTGCTTGGATCAGGATTTACAGGCCGACCAATACTGACACTTTAAATTCAGTTTCTTCATCACTGTCACGGTGAAATCCAGTGTTTCCACTACATTCATTCACTCACATGGGGCCACAGCAATATTATCGAACATTCAAATAGTCCCAATCACTTCCAGGCTGTGTGGTATGCTGATTTAGATTCCGGGAGGAAAGGGGGCACCCCTGTTTGTTAAAAAAAAGAAAAGTCAGTATCCCCTTTCTCTGACTAAAGCTGCCCACACATGATCAGAGATGAACCGCTCTGCGTTGACTGTACCATTGTTTTGCTATGGGGAGAGCTAGGAGGAAGCGCTGCTCTTATTTCAACTTTGACCTTGGTGGTTGCTGACATTCGAAGCACAACCAATGAGATGAGCTTAATGTGACGTAGCCAGAAGTAACACATGCATGCTCCTCTTCACACCCCTTCAGGAAACCTCCAGTTTCAGGTTTACCTGACCTGCAGTGTTCTGTTGGCTGCTGTTGATTTGTGTGGTTGAATTCAGTGTTTCATTGTTTTTGACGAAAACAGTTCAGCACTCACTGATGTCAAACCAGAACTATGAAGAGGATGTGAACTGAGGCACTTAACAGAGCCCACTTCCTATTGTGCCTCTCTATTGTAACGCACAGTTGTTTTATGGTGTGTGTGTGTGTGTGTGTGTTTGTGTGTGTGTGTGTGTGTGTGTGTGTGTGTGTGTGTGTGTGTGTGTGTGTGTGTGTGTGTGTGTGTGTGTGTGTGTGTGTGTGTGTGTGTGTGTGTGTGTGTGTGTGTGTGTGTGTGTGTGTGTGTGTGTGTGTGTGTGTGTGTGTGTGTGTGTGTGTGTGTGTGTGTGTGTGTGTGTGTGTGTGTGTAAATGACTGGGTGATGTGTATGTTCTGACTGAAGTGAGGAAGTTTGACGTCATGTTAAAGGACGTGTGTATGCAGATGAGCGTGAGAAGCCCCCTTGGGGGTGCTGCTCACTGGGCTTTCCTCAGAGACACAAGGGGCTCACTGAGCCTGTGTTGGGCTGAAGTGTACTACAAATGACTGAACCTGATCATCATGTTGCCCTATGATTAGGGGTGCAACGGATCACAAACCTCACGATTCGCATCGTACCGTGTTTTTTGAGTCACGGGTTGGATCATTTTTCGGATCAGCAAAGATTAGGGGCGTGGACAAATATAACTTTGCTTTCCATTTATTTATTAAAGAACTTCAAGAACACTTAAAGCAAAGAACTTTGGGTTATATTCTTACATGAAAACCAGATGAGAATATGTACATTGTCTGGGTAAAGGGTAGCGCCAGAAGTGTGTGTGACTGTCACAGAGGGGGCGTGTCTTTATATCTCCTCTGTGATGAAGTGAGCGGTCAGTCTTTTCCTAGAGGAACGATCTTCTTACTGAAGTGGTGCGTGAGGGGATCTCATCGCGTGGCTCAAGCACTTTAACCAGATTTTGAAATCCTTTGTTTTCCACAACGGAGAATGTCCTCATGTCTGCAGCAATAAAGACCCCAATAGATGTTGTAATAGCTTTAGCCCGGTCTGATTCTGCTACTAATGGTTTCTTAAATGATTTGTTGTTGTTGTGGCTCAGCCCCCATCGCTGACAGACGGGATGGTGTCTCTTCATATGTGTGGACATGCCCCATGTTTTGCCGTTGTCGTATATCTTTCTCGTTGAACAACGCCTACATACCATCACGGTTTTGTCCACCACCCTCATTCCTTCATTATTAGTAACAGGGAAGACAAACGTGACTTAAATGACGCCGGACTTCTCAAGTTCCTCAGCTCGCCATGACTTTCACCGTTAAATGCTTTTCACCTGCCCCGTTCACGTGAACACACTACTGCTTTATATCTGTTCACTGACACTCTGCATAGATGTTTAGAGACGTATTACCTGAAAAAAGTATGAGCAGCAGTAAAACTTTATTTCACACTATGATGTATAAACTGTAAAAATAAAAAATGCAATTAATCCGCGGTTCACATGTGTGCCGAACCGTGAGGGGTGATCCATTACACCACTACCTATGTTGGTTTACATCGTGCACACACACACACACACAGTGTGGACTGGTAGCTGGAGAGGTGGCAGTTCCCCCTTGAGCAAGGCACTGGACCTCCAAACTACTCCCGGAAGCTGTATAGTAGCTACCTAGTGTAGCTCGTGACGCCCATCACACAGCAACAAGTGTTGGCCGTCAGCTTCATGTCACCAGCTTCCATTGAAAATGACCTGTAGCCTGTTGCCGTATTGCAGTACCGGTATATACAGTTGTTGGACATCAGTATAAATAGTAATGAATAGGTTCAGTCTTTCATCCTGTTTTCTGTTCCCAACTGTGAAATACCCAAAGGTTGAAAACCGACGCTCTCGGCACAGCAACCCAAGATATGTAGACAGATTTAAAGCACTCATCCTTCAGCTGTCGACGCACACACACACGTCTGCAGACAGCTGGATTAACCCAGGTGTTGCCAACAGCCAAGGAACACAGCCATTGTCAGAGCAGGCCTGTTTGAAGGGTGAAGCACAGGTCACAGAGCAGTAATGTCTCCTCCTCTCTGAGCCTCAGTCAGAGAGAGAATGGCATCCGAGTGCAGGAGTTACTGTTCCCCTGGTTAACAGACACCTGTGAATCACTGGTTTACACTTGTTTAGTCACAGTTGCCATTTGCCAGTGAACTAGGTGGGTCAAGCTCAAACTAATGCAGTGTACCCCAGCAGTTCTGCCATGAACCCTACTTTCATGAAGGTTCTAATGTTGGTTTGAACAGTTTTTTAGAGGTATAAATTCAACTGTATGATCGTTGTGGAGGCTATAGTTTGTGCTACTTTTAAACTAAGAGGTGATTGTTATTTGTATTCTATAATTGAGAATTATAACATTTTGACGGAGCGCTTCTATACGCTCCGTGAGTAGTTCTTTTTTTTCTAAGAGAACCACATATGTGCCGTATATGGTTCCTTTCCAAGGAAGCAAAGGCTGTAATGTGATCTGCAAAGAAACGATGATCCCGACTAGAATACCAGTCTGACATGTCTCCCTCCTGCTTCAGGTATTCGAGTGTTGGTGGATGCTCGAGAGAAGCTACACATCCCGTGGGGCAACCAGTCCAACCAGCGGCACGGAGACACAATGATGGCGT
>JAVDOI010000025.1:1929101-1939675 GCA_032191485.1 Leptoclinus maculatus
ACAAGAGCTACTACAATATCGTGTTTTTTTCGCCATAAACTCGGCGAGATATGCAGTCAGAAAAGTGCTCCGAACACGAAGCTAGAAGCTACCACGGCCGAAGTTGCTATTAAACAGCATTAGCATTCGACACGGAATCGATCGCTAGATTCAGATTTACTCTCCGTCAAACCGCTCAAAAGATACAATCAGACAAGCATACAAAACCACGCCATACAGCCTGCAGAAAAAATCACAACTCACTCACTTTGAGATGAATCAGGAAGAAAAACATTACATTTACATTACAGTCATTTAGCAGATGCTTTTATCCAAAGCGACTTACAATTCAGATTCTATCACATTTCTACACCGTAGGCACAGCTACGGGAGCAATTTTGGGGTTAAGTGTCTTGCTCAAGGACACATCGACATGCGACTAGTGGAGCCGGAGACGGGGATCGAACCGCCGATCCTCTGATTGAAGGACGGCCCTGCTCTCCACTTAGCCAAAGTCGCCCAAAGCGTCCATAATCCATTGTTAGCGCTGAAAGCTACTTCTGCTATCTGTTTCCTGTCTAAATCAACTGTTTCCTGAAGAAAGGGGGGTCAAACAACGCTGGGGGAGCACGTTTCACATTTGGGAAATCCGGTTTTTACGCAAGCTCCGCTCCGCTCCGCGCGTATCTGGATTTTACGTAAAACTATTCTGTCAATCAAAACCACGTTGCCACCACTGCATTGGCTAGATCCTAAGGCGTGTTTGGAGGTCAGGGCAACTGTGGGTAGCAGGTCCGTCCTTCAATCAGAGGATCGGTGGTTCGATCCCCGTCTCCACTAGTCGCATGTCGATGTGTCCTTGAGCAAGACACTTAACCCCAAAATTGCTCCCGTGTAGCCTACGGTGTAGAAATGTGATAGAATCTGAATTGTAAGTCGCTTTGGATAAAAGCGTCTGCTGAATGACTGTAAATACAGTATATACACTAAAAAAATACAAAATACAGGTCTCATGGTATGGGATTGACCAACCACAGGCTGACTTATCGTCACACACGCTATAGCGCATGCTGCCGTGGGTCGGCGGCCCAGAGAGGATTCTAGCTCTCAAAAATGATGCCAGACTGCTGTATGTGATAGATTGTGCATGTACAAGGATAAAGGAAGTTAAATATATAGTTATTGAGGTTATAAAAGTACAATGGAACAGCTGGAGAAGCTGTTTCCTAAATGACGACCTTTCGTGACCTCTCGTACGTTTATGTCTCTAGCTCTGGCCTACTTCACTCTATTCACTCCAATTCTTTTGTGTATGACTACTGCCATTGTTTGCTATGATGCTGGGTGGTTTTAGAAGTTTTAGAGCCTCATTTAATATAGTATTATCAATAATAGTGCTTTTTCACCAGGCAAACCTGACATTTTCAAAGTGGAGCTGTGTTCCATCTTCATTTGGTATTAACCAGTAACATATACACAATATTTACACCTCACCAAAGCTCACACCCTTGAGTGTTATTAATACATTTAAATTATTCAAATAGACCTTGTAGTTAGAGAGTAAGGCCCCTTGAGTATGGGTATAGTATTTTCGAGCAGAAGCCAAAAAAAGGGCTAGGTTTAAAGAGGTTTTAACTCTGATTGGGTTAAATTGAATCCTTAATTCACAGAGTAAGATGTGAAAGTATGGCGGCTCTAAGCCCTCTGAGCAGCTCCTTACTGTACAATTTCAGGACATAACCAAAATGACCTACATGTACTGCTCCACATTTCCTCCAACATTGTTGAACAAAAGAGAGATATTTGCTTGTAGTTTGGGGGGTAATATAGAATCTGATTACAGAATGATTCTGTTTGTGTTGGCATCGGAGAGCAATTTGAGCAAAGGCTTCATCTGTCGCTGTTCTGGAGGATCCGGCTGGCAGCAGCAGCCTACACTCAACATTGGAGTCATTGGGATGCCATGGTCACTGCTGTAAACGTAACACAAGTGTTGAGAATGGCATTGTGCCCCAAAGCTGAAGTAGCACTCTGTAGTCATCACTGGATGCAGGAAGACACAGACACTCGTTCCTCACACTATATTCCTAACTGATAGATCAGGTTGAGAAATTACTTTTCTCTTTAAAACACTGTTAATTAGGCAGGTTTTTGTAAGATAATAATCAATCTGATAATGTGCTTGCAGGACTACCTCCCTAGCCAACAGGACATCCTCCTGGCCAGAAAGCCCACTAAAGGCATCCACGAGTACAACTTTGAGATTAAGAACGTGCCCTTCAAGATGGTGGACGTAGGCGGTCAGCGCTCCGAAAGGCGGCGCTGGTTCGAATGCTTCGACTCCGTCACTTCTATCCTCTTCCTCGTCTCCTCCTCTGAATACGACCAGGTGAGTGGGCCGTGAGCCACGCTGTGTGCTGAGGCATCAGGAGTGCCCTTTTCACTGCAGGGATTTGAAGGATTGGTTCAGGTGCCACTGTGACGATCCGCTTTAACCCCAGCACGCATGTCTGCACTCTAAAACCTCCAGGTGCTGATGGAGGACCGGCAGACCAACCGGCTGAGCGAGTCCCTCAATATCTTCGAGACCATCGTCAACAACCGGGTGTTCAGCAACGTCTCCATCATCCTGTTCCTGAACAAGACGGACCTGCTGGAGGAGAAGGTGAAGCAGGTCTCCATCAAAGACTACTTCCCCGAGTTCTTGGGCGACCCCTCGAGCCTGGCAGACGTCCAGCGCTTCCTGGTGGAATGCTTTCGCAAAAAGCGCAGAGAACAGCAACAGAAGCCGCTGTACCACCACTTCACCACGGCCATCAACACCGAGAACATCCGGCTGGTGTTCCGCGACGTCAAAGACACCATCCTGCACGACAACCTCAAACAGCTGATGCTGCAGTGAGGGAACTGACCAGGAGGAGGGGGGGTGGAGGAAGTCCCCCTACCCATTAATCCTCCCTGCTTGACTTTGACCGGTTCCTCACTTTGAACTTTGACTGTGTATTAAAGCCACCACTACTACCCCCCCCCCCCCCCCACGCCTGCTCTCTGCCTTATTGAACTTGCTCATTATGACTTATAACTGTGGCTCTGAGCCCCACCCACCCTCTGACCCTTCAAACCACTGTAAATGACCCCTAAGCCCACCCTTCATGTCCTCACCATGTGTTGCTCTAATCCACATACTTCTCTCTATGCTGCTCTGACCACTGTTGCTAAGGAAGCAGAGGGGGAGGGGCTTGTTTTAAATGAGCGAGAAGCCGTCCTCAGCGACCGTTGACCGCTGTTGCCTTTTCTTTCAGAACTTCTTTGTTGTTTCTCTGGTTTAACATCTGTTCTCCACTGGCGCTTGGTGATGACATCACTGTGGGGGTTTCCTCTGAGAGCAGTGGAACTAACACACACAGAAAGAGAGAGATGGGAATTCCTGTTCCAAAGTCCACTTAATTCTAGTTTTCTAATCACTTTGTTTCTTTTTCTAATATATGAATATACTGTATGTACCTATGCATTTTTCTTTAACTTATATTTTATAGGGGTTTACACTTTGTGGGTTTGCTGATGGACTCTGTTACATTTAACTGGATACGTAGACCACTTGTAAAATGAAACACCATGCGTGACACGTTGTATTCTTCTGTTTCTCAGGACACGTTGTGAACCCACTTCTCAACCTGAACTCTCCTGCCTCTGACTCAGTCGTACGACACATTTCATGGTGTCTTTTCTCTGTCCGTCTGCAGAGAAGACTCTTTATGTCTCAAAAGTAGAAGTCCTGCCATCTTTAACCAGGACCATATTTTACCATCAGGGTCTGCACAAACAAACCACGTGACCTCATTTCAGCCTGGTGTTGACATGTGATCTGTGCCTAGACTCCTTATCTGGATAATAACATCTACACGTGGTATTAATACCACCTGTTGCTATCTCACTTCTGCCTACATCACCGTTGGATCTCAATATGCAAACCAGACCTGCAAACGGGTCAAAGCAGCGATGCAGCTCTGAACCACATGCACACCTCTCCAGACCAGGAATGTTTCCTGTATGCTGATGACATAACCACAGGTCAATGTCAAGGGTGCATTGGGTCCATGATGGGCTTCTATTAATCATGTTTTTATCTGATTTTATTTTTTATCTTTTTATTCTTCTATCAAAAATCAACCCCCCAAAACAGCAGAAAGACGTCCATGAAAGGTTCCCACCAGCCCGTAGTGTAGCGGCTGACTGCAGCAGTGCAAACAAACAGCCAACAGACACCATGGACGTGTGCAGTAGTGCAAAGCTGCACGCTGAGGTCGGCAAGACCCGTAATCTCTTCAATCCTGCTCAATCGATCATTGCCAAAAAAATATCAGATGTGCCAGAGTGACTGTTGAGGTGATGTGTTAGTTTGAACTTGTCCTTCAGTGTAGCCATCATGTAGCTTTAGTGTAGGAACTATTGTTGCAGTCGTACACAGTGAACTCTTCAAGTAGTCTCAGTAGAAGATCATGCTGTGGTCCCTGTGGAACCTGTAGGGTTCTTCTCTTCATGAGAGACGGGAGAGGAGGGAATGTTCTTCTGTTCTCACCTCCTTCAGTGTGTGTCTTCCTGTTGTTTCTCGGGTCATCTTTATTTCTAATAGGTACCTGTTACTGCCCTCTCTCTCATGCATCCTGAGCTCCAGACTAAAGGGACATAGCCAGTCTGAATGTCACTGGAGGAACCGGAGTGATGTCTGCTGGCCCAACTGTCTAATGTATCAGTATCCAACCTCACTCTCATTCCAGCTGATGTAACCTCCCACACAGATTAGTACGTGTGACCAGGAGTGTTATTTTATTGTGGCTGGTGTTTATTTAACGACAGCAGACATCACATTACTCAGCTTCCTCCAGATGTGTGGAGGCCCCAGCAGATAACTGGCTCCACTGGTTCATGCTATCGCATGATAAACACACGTTTGAACACAGACATCCAACATACATCAGCATATTGCATTATTTTTGTACTCCTGTCTCTCTAGTTGTGTTGTAATTGCTACTGGCAGCTAATCACTATAGTGACTGAATACCCCCCCCCCCCCCCCCCCCCCCCCCTTGTCTACACTGGATGTTTCACCTTTTTGGTCTTCTGTCTCCATTTTCATGAGAACAGCTGTCTAACAGCTGAAGTTATCAGTGAAAACTATAAACTATCTGGTGACCATCAGCATCCTAACTACTCTTCTAATCACCTTTCCTGTAACTCTGCTTCTATGGATTCTGAATGGTATGTAATACCTCCAATGAAGTGACTACTTGTGATCTATAAACTCAGTAGTGTTAGAAACTCTTGTTTTAAAGAACCCGACCAGTATAGTTGTACGTTTTAACTCCTTAACTACAAATCATTTCTACTTGATGTGTTGAGTTAATGCACGATAGAAAGAAATAGGTTTTTAGGAGTGCTGTTTCAGACGAGCATTGGTTTCCATCCAGCTGTGTGTACTATGACATGAAGTGATGTAATCTGTCACGGTTAGCTTGAAGAGTCTCCGATGCGTGGCCTTGCAGTATTTGGACTAAGACTTGCTGATCACTTTATTTTCTGCAGCTCATCAGGTAGAAGTCAAAGAACCCAAATGTCTCCGCTGCTGTTCTGTTCCTTCGTGAGAGCCTTGGTCCAGGACTAGCTGCCTCTTTGGGTCACTACTGTTCACTCAGCTTCTTACTTTCTTCTTGATTTGCGGGATGAATGAGTTTAAGACTGAGCTCTGATATTTGTTCAAGATTTAGATTTAGATTTGAATTAGTGATTGCTTTCATGGGTGGTGTGAAGGGTAATGGACCTCATTTGTGTCCCCAAGCTGCATCAGTGTAGTCCTTCCTGTCACCCAACGTGTGTGTTAGCATGAAGCAGTGAAGTGGCTAACGGAGTGTTCCCAACTCTTAAAGGAAGTCGACCAGTGACTCAGTGAAGTCAGCATGATTCTCCCTTTGTGTGTGTGTGTGTGTGTGTGGGTGTGTCCTAAAGCCCAGCAGAGGCCTCGTCTGGGTCCAGACTGCTGTCATGTGATGACTTCAGGCCAAAAGAAAGCCTGTTGTTGCACAAACAGACACCGTGAAGTCAGAGAGCAGCCCTGTTCCCTGACGTGGCCTCCGTCTACTTGGTTTGGGTTGTTGGAGCACACGGGAGCATGGACAGACGTGACCCACTGCCTCTGTGATGTCTCTGCAGCAGAGAGGAGGCTCAGTGGAGAAATCACTTCTGACATTTATCACAGTTCTCAAGAGAAAGTCTGCATTAGTAAATTTTCGACCTTCTGCAACCTAATGTGAGCTCAAAGGTACACCTGTTTCAGAGCTCTCCGCTGCTCATCGGTCTTCTTCTGCTAGTGGAGCGAGCTCAGGGTGTCCTTGAGGTGTGACGCTGAAGACGGAGACCACCTGCTAACGTGGGACCCAGCTCACACCTGAACCAGCTCTACCTGCTGAGGAGGAGATGCACTTCTTATATGAGAAACCCTCCTGGGAAATTAACCGGATTCCCATTCTGAAAGCTACAAGCGGCTGAAAAGGGTTCATTTGAGTGTAGATTTTAATTTCTAAAGAAAAGGTCAGAACCTCAGACTGTCAGTAGGCTTTTAACACACAGGCTTGTACAACATGTCAAAGCAAAAGTGCTCTCTAGTCGGGGTGAAAGCCTCATCACACCTCCAGCTCTATCCAAGAACTCTGTGTCTGCGGTCTCAACACTATGAACTGTAGAAACTAAGTGAGCGTAAAGAAAGAGCCGTGATAACTTGCACCTCCACACGCCCGATCAATTACACGTTAAGTGTCTGATTGTCTCAATCAGAAGGCGTTGGATATGTTCTCTGTACACATGCTGATGAGCTCTTGTGGTCCAGCTTTGATGGGGGACACTTACTGTTTAGTATCAGTCAGTGCAGTCACATGATTTGTCCCCAGACCCCCCGGAGCTGGATCCGTGGCATCCTGCTCAGGGACCTGGTGGTGGTCTGGGAACAGAGAGGACCTGGTTTGATTATTGCTCCCAGAGCTGCGTGTGTTTCAGAATGACCTCTACCTTTCCTGTGCACTCTCACTAACTAATGGAGTGTTTCTGCTCTTTTCTTACGTGTTTGGTTGTGAACCGCTGTGAGAGGACACCAGTGTCACCTTACATAGTCCAAGCTATGCAACAGCTATGCGCAGCCATGACTTGGTATCATTGGTTAAATAATCCTGATTCTCTTAATGCCAGTGTCTTATAGAAATCTAAGTGTAATGTCAGGAGAAACATCTGCCAAATATACTGATGTTTAGTGCCTCTACTGTCCGATCACCTCCACAGCTTTTATACCGCTCTAGTTCTTCTTCCTGATGCCCTCACATCACGTCCTTCAGATGAAACCTCTCTCCCACTTCAGTTCTTTTCAGATAGACCAGCTTTCAATGTACAGTCTAACTTATGCTGTCTTACTCTTAAACAAATCAAACCTAAATAAACTGTTTCTAAAAACATCTCTGTCTCTGTCCGTCTTACTGAATTTCTGCTTGTTGAGAAATAAGCAACTATTGTGATCAGTAAAGCCCCAGTTCCACCGAAAGTCGGATGTCCCCGGATCACCTCGGATAAAAAGGTGAGAACCGGGGTGATCCGGGAAGGAAATCGTCCCGGATGACAACACATTTGACATGTTTCCCGGTTCTACTACGGTTCTACTATTGTTCCGCAACGGATCACCCCTGTTCAAGCCTGGTTCATCCCGGATGGCCACGGTTTGACCACGGATACGCCACTGACACGGCCCGGATGCGTCCCGGATGAAGCGTCAGGGTATAAATAGTTCTGATTTTCAGAGACAAAATCACTCTTCCGAAAATATTTGAAAGGACAACAAAATGCCGAAAATTAAACCCAAGAAGAAGGCTGCTGCTGCAGAAGAAGAAAATAAAAGAAGAGGAAGAATCTTCCTCGGACGACAACAACACGCCGAAAATGAAACCCATCCGGGGTGCTCCGGGGTGAGCTCCCGTTTCATCCCGGATTAACACGGCTATGCTACGGTTCATCCCAGTCTTACTACGGTTCATCCCGGTCCTACTACGTTTCTTCCCGGATGCGCTACGATCAACGGCGCACCCCTCTCCATTCCCGGATGTCCCCGGATCACCCCGGGGGTACGTCCGACAAGCCGCTCGTCTTCCCGGATACGCCACGGGTGGCCACGGTTTTACTACGGTTCATCACGGAACGTCCCGGACTGACTACGGTTTCACTCCCGGATGACCCCGGATCTGATCCGTAGTGTCTCCGGGGACATCCGTAGTAGGTCCGGCTTTCGGTGGAACTGGGGCTAAGTTCCACCGAAAGCCGGACCTACTACGGATGTCCCCGGATCACCCCATATCACCTCGGATAAAAAGAGGTGAGATCCGGGGTGAAGGAAATCGTCCCGGATGACAACATTTGACATGTTTCCCGGCCCTACTACGTTCCCATATGTACGATCAACGCCGCCCCCCTCTCCATTCCCGGGTGTCCCCGGATCAACCCGGATGTTAGTTGTACGTCCGACGAGCCACTCTTCTTCCCGGATACGCCACGGACGGCCGCGGATGGCCACGGTTTTACTACGGTTCATCACGGAACGTCCCGGACTGACTACGGTTCCACTCCCGGATGACCCCGGATCTGATCCGTAGTGTATCCGGGGACATCCGTAGTAGGTCCGGCTTTCGGTGGAACTGGGGCTTAACACTTTCAGTCATTTTTCAAGCAAAAATAACATTCTGTGACAAGATTGTTATTGATGATGATCTATGACTGATGGAGTTGCAGCCGTGATGAGGACGTTTCTTATTTTGTCTGTTGTGATTTGTAGTTGTCAAGTTTAGATCTTTGACACAGGTTTGAACCAAGTGTAAAAGGTGGTGGAGTAGATGAAGAGTACCTGAGACACAGGAGTCCTCAGGACCACCAGGAGTCAGGCAAACACAAGGATTAGAGACAAACTAGGAACACAAGTGGAGTGTAGAGGTGGTTCAGAGACCCAGCAGCTGATGAGTGGAAGGCTCTCAGGTACACAACAGCATAGAAAAGACGTGTTGCAATGATGTGAGGATTTGAGTGATATAGACACTAGCCAGAGAAATACTTTGGTAACGATAAGCTTTACTTTTTTAGTTTTTAGACAACATTTTTATTCGTTTTTTACTCCAACATCACTGGAGCAGGGGCCGTCTCAAGCATCAACAATGTTCTGTAACATGTAGAGAACAGCAAGGAGCCATCGACTGAACCGCTCCATAGCAGCAGCTCTAAAGGCCTCTAATGCTCCTCTTAGCGCTCTAACAGAGGAACACTACCTGATGGAAGGAAGACATCTACTGATTGATAGATGAGCCACAATTCTTTTTTCTGTTATTAGATAAATTAAGAGATGAATCATCGTTCAGACACGGTGTCTGAACCCCAATGATGTCAGATACCAATACCTCCACCAGTGTTTCACTAAACTTCACTCCAACAAGCAAACAGTCTGTTGGTTCCTCCGCTGACAGCATAGTTGATGGATCATAACTGTATCATTAGTGATTATGAGTTTATGATGTTCCATAGTGTCATAATGCCAATGCATCCCATTCATTTCTGTTTTGATGGAAGTAAAGCTGCTTTCACCAGTTCAGCTCTGTAAGATCTTATTGTTCCATATCTTAACAGGAATGTGGATGTAGCTACTAATTAATATAATTATGTATATACTATAATTGAATCTTACTGAGGTATGAAGTCAACTTTTGCCCTTCTGATGAGCAGCGTCAAGAGAGCCTCCGATGTCTCTGATTATGGTATATGATTACATTCTATTGTAAAAGACTTCCCTCTCCTCAGTGCCTTTGGATTCACATGTTCTACTATCACACCAGGTCAAAGTTCACGAGTCGACATACTTTGAGCCAAAATATCCCTTTTGGTCATTGTTTGAGGTACTGCTTATTATTCAGACATCATGTGTTCATAGAGAGAAGGCCACAGCAGGGGATGCTGTTTCACTACTTTAAATAGCTTCGTATCAGCTGGAGAGCTTGAAAGGCGACTCCAGTGATTTAGTATTATTATTATTAGTAGTATTACATCCTTAAAGGTATGGAGACTTAAGCAACACTTTTAAAAAGGGTCGGTCAAAATAGCGAAGATATCCTGACTTTAATCCTCCACATGAACGTCAAAAACGCAGAATCCTGCATTTCCCATAATGCAATGTAACAGTTTCTTTCATCACAACTTCTCTACATGTTGAATGCCCATCTCCATACCCCCCCCCCCCCCCCCCCTTTTTATAATGACAGTTTTCTGTCAAATATTTTTGAAGTCTCAAAGCTAACTTAAGATAACTGATGATGTCATCAGGATGATGATCTCCTCCACAGCAGACATCCAGCTGCTCTCACAGGCTGAATAGTATTCCCCATTAACTTAAATTCATTTTAGTGTCTTTTTAAAGAAACATACCAAATATAGTTTGAGCTCCACTGAACAGAAGAGAAAATCAACTACAGTTATTGAACTATTGGAAGCAGAACATCTGATTTAATTGTTGAGATGTAGTGTGAAAG